>CM024247.1:16496715-17096715 GCA_013421045.1 Propylea japonica
GCTTAAAATGTTGAAATTCCGACATCAGTGTAAAATAATACAGTTTTCTCGTTCGTACGAACAAGCGAGCAAAAACGACAATTTACATAATTTTTAGAATATTCTTGCTTGGAAACTTGTCCCATTTCGTTGGAAGTAATATATACCTGAATTAATTTATAGCTTGGCAATTTTTTATTCATTCGCTTCATTTCTATTCACTGCACGTAACCCTCGAGTGAACAACACACAATTAAAGCAAAATTGCCATAAAAAGCTGCTCCCTTACCTGTAAGTCGCCCTCCACTAATTCTCAGGTATTATTATGAATAGTGTTTGCTAGTTTCGCCCTCCTTGAAGACTGACCCTTCTAAAATGTACCCAACGTGACCCAAGGGGTACTCGAACTTCTTGTAGGAAATTGGGACCCCATTTTATGTTCTTTACATTCATAGGTGAAAGTTTACAACACTTCTGGCTTCATTTATTATTCAAGCGACACGTATAATTTAACGCTCTATTTGTGAAATTAATTATAGTATTTGAAGAGTGTTGACAGTGTTTTCCAATTAGGTGGGTGGTCGATGTATTAATAGAAATTTCTTTTTAGATTTCGTGAAAACCTTGACTACCATGAAATATTGTATGATTGAAATGTGCTTGTTTGAGGAAATGAACGTCCTTGGAAAAATTGTCGGACTTTTTTTGGTTAAAATAAAATGAGTCTTTGGCACGATGCAAATTATTTTGGGGAAAGATCGAATGTTAGGAAGGCGCAACTACTGGAAGGCATGATATAATGCCCTTTGACTATGTCCTTAGTGACTATGACCTTAGAGGTCCGGAAAATAAGCAGGAATATGGCAGAATTTTATGCAGATTTTTTTATTTATCAAGATATTTGGTCATAATAGCAATATGCATTTCTTTGAGAATCTGAGTTTCTCTGAACCACATCTCAGAAAATATTCCTCTGATCCATAAAAAGGCCGGAAAAACATCGAGAACCGAACATTTTAATGGCCTTCTTTCCTCGTTTCATATCCTATAGGTTTGCTGCCTACTTCTGTATTATGCATTTATTGCTTCATTATTAATTTTATTATACAATGAAATGAATGATTTATTGGTGCAACTCCTACGATTTTGAATTATTATTCAAATGAATATTTATTATTGTAGTTGTTCAAAAGCCTGAAGAACAGAATAGAATTCTCGAAACAGTGCTCTTGAATAAATTGTATATGTATATGTGAGTTGTTCTTTGTGATGTTAATAGTTATTCAATCAACTAGGCTATTAAAGACAGCGACTAATGGTCAAGATATTCTAAAGCGTGAGCGGAGCGAACGCGTTGATAGTTCGAGACCATCAGTCGATCGATTAATAACCGAGTTGATTACAAGATTTTTTCGACGATCTCACTATGAATTGTGTATTAATTTTTGATTGAAATACATCCTCATTTTGCACAAGACATACATTTGACATAATGGAATTTCTATGTATCTACGTTCCAGTACAGTTTTGACATTTCTTGTAGTGCTTCTGAATACTTTGTGAACGGTTGCCATGAGGATTGCACATTAAAATAGCCGAAATGGAGCATTAAAATGGGTTATTAATGATCAATTTCGTACACACCAAAATCACCTTTTATTTCGAGGTCTTCGGAAAACTATTTATCAGTGTGAATAGAAGGATCGAAATAGGTTATAAGACAATTATTATTTGACGGGTAGGTCAAATCTTAATTCGACTTCGGAGTTGATGGGGGTTAAAAAAATTATTTTTGGTGCAACCGTTAAAAAACTTGACTTTTCTTCATCACTATAGATGCGTAAATGATTACTTTTTTACCGTTAAAAAAGTCTTTTTGTCACCGTAAAAAAACACTTTTACTTTTTTCACCGTTAAAAAAAGTGCGTTACTAAAGTGACGACACAAAAAGATCACTGGGTGCATAGAAATACTGTACTGCAAGCATTATATTTAATAATCATTTCAGACGATATAAATTCACATTCACAGTTGTACAAAAAATGTTGTTTGTATTTCGTGCGTATAAATTAAATTTCGTGTTTTCATGGCACATTCGAGGGAATTTTTGACCTCGACCTGCGGTCTCGGTCAAATATTGATACTCTCCTATGCCATGAAAAAAAACTCATTTAACGCACTTAATACAAAAATAACTATTTTCACCGTTAAAAAAAGAATTTACTATTTTTCATTTAAAAAAAATTCGTTTCTATAGTAACGATACCTGATGCATAGAAATATTTGTATTGGAAGCATTATCTTTAATAATTATATTTCAGACGATAAAAATTTACATTCACAGTTGTACAAAAATGTTGTTTGTATTTCGTGCATATAAAATTCGTGTTTTTATGGCACATTCGAATTAATTTTTGGCCTCGACCTGCGGTCTCGTCCAAATATTGTTCCCAAATACCAGGACGAAGAATTGAAAATAGATCGGTTATTGATGAGTAGTAGTAGGAGGCCAAAAGTCTCTTTCATTTTCAATGCAATAAATCAACTTTTAGTGCATAAAAAAATCAAAGCTTAAGCAGCACATCCTGAAAATATTACTGCTCACGTAGGCCCGTGGAGATTGCAATAATGTTTATATGCTTATTTTGTCAATGAGAGAAATTAAGCTTAGAACCTGGTAAACATGACTGCTTGCAGTAGTGTACCTAATGCGTATTCCGTAAATTAACTTTGTTGCTAAACAATTCTTTTACGGAACCCGGTTGCAGAAAAAAGCGGTAATATTCAGCTACCGGAACAACCGAGGATATTCTTCGGTTTCTTTGGTTTGTTATTGTTATTGTCTTTTGGGATTTAGGTTATTTTAGATTTGAATCGTTGTGCTAGCATTTTTACATTCTGTGCTGTTGTTTATGTTGCTGAATCAGAATTTCTTCATTTTATGTCGTGTCGATTTATTTTCTCCTTGTTTTGTTTCATTAATTCAAGGTTTTTGACATTTTGTCCGATTTATTTTGAACTATTTCTTCCTTGTAAATATGTTGTATAAAATTTATATTTTATTAATGTTCAGTAAATGAGTTTGAACCAAAACAACCAGCAGATGACCGCTGCAAAATAAAGGGTGTCCCAAAATTAACGCAAGATTTGAATTTGTCGCCATTTGTGCAGTGAAGTGTTGGCAATCCTGAAAAAAAAACAATTTGACAGCTAACAGTATAGGGTTATTAAAAATGAAGCGTTACACGATAGAACAACGTGTCTTCATTATTAAAGAATATTTCAAAAATAGTGAAAGCTTGGCGGCTGCAGTTCGAAAATTTCATACAAAATATGGTCGGAATTGTGTTTTAACTTCGTCAACTGTGAAGAGATTAATTGAAAAATTCATGGAGACTGGATCCGTTGGAGACGTCAAACACACTGGTCGTCCAAAAACAAGCCGTTCAAATGTGAATGTCGAAGCAGTGCGTGAGAGTGTTGCTGACAATCCAGGAACCTCAATTCGACGTCGTGGACAAGCTTCGACATTCACATTTGAACGGCTTGTTTTTGGAGTTTTGGACGACCAGTGTGTTTGGCGTCTCCAACGGATCCAGTCTCCATAAATTTTTCAATTAATCTCTTCACAGTTGACGAAGTTAAAACACTATTCCGACCATATTTTGTATGAAATTTTCGAACTGCAGCCGCCAAGCTTTCACTATTTTTGAAATATTCTTTAATAATGAAGACACGTTGTTCTATCGTGTAACGCTCCATTTTTAATAACCCTATACTGTTAGCTGTCAAATTGCTTTTTTTTCAGGGTTGCCAACACTTCACTGCACAAATGGCGACAAATTCAAATCTTGCGTTAATTTTGGGACACCTTTATTATCGACCTGGTTGCATCGGTTGATTTACGGAATATACCCTTAATCTATCAATAAAAGTTGATTTATTGCATGAAGAGAGGAAGTGACTTTCGATGTTTTTTTAGCAGTAGGCAACTATAATGGTACTCTTCTATTGCAATCATCAACGAGGCTCGAATCAACAACCAATTTGTACGACAATAAGTGAATTATATTTGACGATCCAGCCTTTGAACATTAGCGCACGTTCTCATCCGTGATAATCAGATATAAAAAATTCATTATACGTATATAAACTACATATACGCTTTCAGCGAAATCTATTTATAAAATTATAGTGACTTGTTCATACACACGAATCGTTTCAATTATTCCCATAAAAAGCTGTACCGGTAACAGAATAGCCCCAACAATAATTACGAATTAATAACGATAATTTTCAATTAACAGTCTCTATTACGTATAAATGAACTCAACAACGGGGCAACCGAGGCAATGATTTTATAACGCGGCAGCAAATTACATTTGTTATTTTCATATGCTTATTATTATTTTATTTCATTAAATATAACGTCGTCTATGGTCTGACTAGTATATTCAACGGTTGTATACGGGGGTTTTTATTTATGTTTTACTACGGCGTGTAAGTGCTACAGCGATGAAATAAAAATCAGTCAATTGACAGATTTTATCTGGCAATTCAACTGGTTGTCGTGTATTGGGTCTGTGAAGTTAGCGAAAAATTGGAAGCACTAATTTTGAAACTATGTTCAATATTCAGTGCTCAGAGTAAAAAGTAAACATAGAGATGCCTTCGCGCATTTGTTATGGAGCCAAGTGGAATCTGTTTATACCCGCGAACAATATTCCGGCGTTGCGAACTCGTGTCTCGTATCCGTATTGGGATATTTGGTCTATTCTCATATTGAAGGCTTGCGCCTGCTACAGACAATTCTGTCAGTTTGGCAACATGAATGCTATGTGTTGTGTTTACATTTTCATTTCGATTTGACGTTCCTAAACTGAATCATTTCACTGATTTGGTGGCAATTAATTGTTGCTTGAGGCTATTCCGGTAATTATAGCTATGGAAAAATTACGAAAATGTTGTACCTATTTATTATATTCAGGAATTGTAGAAATGAAAATCTAACCTTTTGTTCACTTCACCACATTTTGGCAGTAAAATGCTTTCCATCTCACTTTAATGCTTAGTTGATTACAATGCACTACTATTCACGCGTAGGGGCATCTCTATGTTTATTTCTTACTCTTCAGATTCAGTGCATAATAAGTGCCAATTCGGGCCTCATCAACCTACATATAGACAATTGAAGTTTATGGTGCTGACTTCACGCTCAGCATTTTTGAATTGCTATGAAATTAATATACCCAAGTGCCTAGCTAGTGCTTTTGGAACCAATAGAAAAAATGAACTAATTTCATAATACAAATAAGATATTAGTTACTTTGGTGCTGACTTCACAGTCCGCACCAACATATTCGAATTTCGTGAAAATAGTTTCAATTTTTAAATTTCCAATTTTCAATTGAATATTAAAGCATAGGTAATTCAAACAGGTATGAAGACTAGAAGAAGAGGATCGGTCATTCTCGTAGGCAGAGACAAAGAGAGAATATTGCGGTTAATCGAACATTGAATCTGTCAACTGACATATTAGAAAGTGTCAATTGACCGATTCCAATCTGTCAGTAAAAGTGAATAAATCTGTCTATTAACAGATTAAAAGTGTAAATTGACAGATCAAATCTGTCAATTGACCGATTTTTATTTCATCTCAGTGGTACTCATAAGCCGTAGTAATGTTTCGAGATTGGACCCTATAGTCCGTTCACGAAAGTTTGAGCCGTCGGTTGGCCATGAAAATTTGGCATATTCCACTGTGGACTGTGTATATTAAAATTTTAGGTTATGCTGTTTATTTTCTCGTCAGATTGATAAAAAATGTTGTTAATTTATATTAACAACATCTCTATGTTATCATAGAGTTCTCTGATAACTCGAAAACTCGTCGAACGAGGCTGGATACATTAGGCAACGTTGACTTTATTTTACGTTATGACAGCAAATACTGCCAACATCAGATAAATAAACGAACGCCTACTATGCGCTCAAACTTTCGTGAATGGATTATAGTTTTGCAATTTCGCAACTGACAACTCTACCGTAGAGTTTGACATTTTTGATGTTAAAGGCCTGTTTCATCATTTGTTGATAACAAACTGATTACTATCTGAAAAATATCGTTGAAATAATTTTATTTGGATTTATCACATCGAAAAAGTTTTGTGTTTGTAATGAGGATTAACATTAATTGCACAATAAGAAAAGAATATTTTCTCGACTGAAAAATCAAGGTCAATTTCAATACATAGAGATATACAGGTTTGGAAATTCATGTCGGAAACATACGAAATTCCATGCATCAGAGAGAGAAATTATGCAGTACAGTTGAACTGTGGTATATCGAATGATATACTTGCTACGTTTCGGACAGGAATAAATGGTCCAATGCGGATTATGCAATTGTCTTTGTCTTATCGTTGGGAGTGTCCTGAATAAACTACTATGGTAGGCAACTTAAAGAACTCGAATCGAGTATTACGCTCAGCCTGTCCGAGAGACAACCATATTCGTTCACCGAACCATCCATCCTGTCAGAAACATAGCACGTAAATCTGTCGAATATACCACTGTTCAACTAGACGGCTAAACACTCTCTAACATAGAATTTCATATGTTTCCGATGTGCATTTCCTAACCTGTAGATAGATCTTCATAGAAAATATTTCGAAATACAAAAAAGCGATTTTCGATGATTAATATTCATAACCTAACCTAACCTATAGATAGATCTTTATAGAAAATATTTCGAAATACGAAGAAGCGATTTTTTATGATTCATGTTTGTTTCTGTTCCCTAATATAAAAGGCAACCCTTGTATTTACATCGCTCATGACACCGTTTTATCGTGTTCATTAACTGCAAATCAGTGCCATAATGATCGTGGACGACTAGAGGCGGCGAAATCTTTGAAAATTGCTCATTAGCGGTTTCTGGACTCTTTTGATCGATTGAGGCTGTCCATGATGCTTATCGTTCAATTTCGCTTTATTGAGTTGTTCTTGTCGTGAAAAAACAGTGAGCATTCAATCAATGGGAATTATGCAGAGTTGGGCGAAAGTCCTTAACATAATATATTTCATATCAGTGACTTGGAAAAAAGCTGAAACACGTGAATTGATTTTGAATTGAACGCCATTTTTGGCAATAAACTGAAATATTTTTCTTCGACCCCTTAGCGGCAACCCATCCTAATTGTAATTTTTCAATTGCAAACATAAGTCGTTTCTAGAAAACTTTTTCAAGTTTTCACTCCCAGTCTCTAAACAGAAACAATTAAAAAAATTAAGATCAAATTTGAATCAAACTGACATTCTAGTGAGCTTCGATGTTGTTAATCTGTTTCCAAACGTTACAGTGAAACACTTGAAATAGTGAGAAGGAAATTGTTAGATGATAGAACAATTTTTGATAGTACTAAATTAACTGCTGATAATATAATAGAAATGTTAGATGTTTGCATAAATTCAACATATTTTCGATTAGACGATGATTTCTATAAACGAAAATTCGGAATGGCCATGGGTCTCCCTTATCACCTATTAAGTATAAGCAATATATTTATGGAATATATAGAAACATATTCACTGAAACCAAAGACGTGGTGGCGATATGTACATGATATTTTTGTAATTTGGCAACACAGCAGAGAGGAATTGAATAAGTTTTTTCATTACATCAATAATAAAGAATCTGCTATTGAATTTACGATGGTATTAGAACAGAATAATCAAATTTCTTTTCTAGATGTTCTAATAGCAAAAATTTATAGACAATTTTGAAACAAGTGTATTTCGAAAACTCACACTAATAGATATCTAAATTTTTATTCTAATCATCAATTGAATGTAAAAACAGGTGTTAAAAAAACTGTTAATGATAGGGCCTTTTTGATTTGAAATTAGAAATAATGAAATTGCCTTCATTAAAGAGTTTCTACTAGATAATTAATAATAATGTTAATAATTTGTTGTATGTCATTTCTTATATTTCTGACCTTTCAGGAAAAATAAAAAGAATCGTTTTCAAATTCAGCATAATAAGAACTGTTTTCAAAACACAAAATAATTTGAGATCTACCAGAACTAAACCAATGAATGAGACACAAAAATTAAAAAATGTATTTACAATATTCCCTGTATATGTGGAAAATCGTATACAGAAGAGACATCAAGACCTTTGGAGATAACTATGACAAATAGATAAGTAGTGGATGTGAAATATTGAAATTTGGTATAGCATAAGATAAATTCTTCCACAATGAGCTTAACCATTTGATTCAAACATTCAGTACATCAATCTTCATTCATAAAATAAATTTCATTAGAATCGGATATCTTTTTATGGAAATATGAGGGTTCTTCTTTTCAATATTCCAATTGAATTTTTCATGGTTCTGCCACAATTTTTTGCATGAGGTCTATTATGAGCATATACTGCATATGGCCGCAAAATTTCATTTCGATGGGTTTCGTTTTCTTTGAGATATTGAAGAACAAAAATTTTGAATGGCCATATATTATGGAACACCCTGTACGATTTGGCTGGTTTACGAACTTAAACAGGCCGTTTGGGAACCGAACTCATTCTGAAAATTTCAAGTCTCTAGAAAAATCCTTTCGAATGTTATCGTGCTAACAACTAACAACGCTTCAGACTGAAATTCTGGCCATAGAAAGATGCGCCCAAGTCTGTCTGTCCAGACAGTACAAGGGAGCCAGAATTTGTATTGCCTCTGATAGTCAGATGGCACTGAGGCAGCTTATGGCCGTTGATTGTAGATCAAGGACCATTTGGAGCTGCAAACAGTCCCTCAAAACACTGGCGAAGTACAACAAGCTAGTTTTAACTTGGGTACCTGCCCACCAGAACATTGAGGGAAATGAAAAAGCTGATGCCCTTGCAAAAAGAGGAGCAAACACACCCTTCACCGGACCCGTACCCTCCTGTTGGGTATCACCTACACTGATTAGGGCAGAGGTAGGCGTTTGGGAAAAAAGGGAGAAACACTCTTACTGGATAAACACATCCGGTCAAAGACAAGCAAAGAGACTAATCGAACCTTCCAAAGAGAAGGCTCAACAAGCTCTATCGTTGTCAAAAAATGAGTTAAGGCTGCTAATCGGCCTCCTCACAGGGCACTGTCCCGTGAGATATCACCTACACAAGATCGGTAAAGAAAACTCCGACATTTGTAGGTTATGTGAATCGGCCACTGAAACCACCGAACACATACTATGCCAATGCACTGCGCTGGCGCAAACCAGACTTACTCTACTAGGTGGCGCGTTATTAACGCCAGCCGACATAAAAGCGAAGTCTCCTAAGGAAGTAACCAGCTTTGCTAAGGAGGTTAGATTCCTGGGAAAAACGTAAGTTTAGCATGGTAACGCACAAAAGACCTTATTGGTCGCAGTGCAGAAGGGTAATCAACGTGCCGATCGACCACTATCTAATCTAATCTAATCTAATCTATCGTGCTAACGGACGGCCCGTCCCACGGACAGAATGGAATTTGACCACGTATTCCTCATCAGAGAGTCGAAACCCATGGTTTGAGACCATTTTCGGCTTAAATTTCAAAATCACAGATATTTGGGTAAAGCGATATAGCTTTTCAACTAGCCTACGCACAACATAATATAAGTTTGGATTTGAAAAAAAGTTGGGGTTGCCGCTAAGGGGTTGAAGAGAAATATTTCATTTTAATGATGAATGCGTTTAATAAAAAATTTCACTTGTTTCTCCTTCTTTTCATTGAGGGCTTTCTCCCAACACTGGGGAATATTGGGGAGATCAAAGGCAATCCCCGAGGAATACCCTTCATACCTTTCTAGTGATTGTATAGAATACTATTTGAGTTTTCGGCGACATTTTTTGCTTCTAAAACGTTTTTACGAAACTATGTTTGACATTTCTGTGTAGTTGGAATAAATATACAAAAACAATGCCTCGTCGAATCAATTGAAAATTGCATCACTTATCGTTAAGTTCCAATTACAAAAACCTAATTTTATTATTTCAAATCCTGCCGACTGTTTGTATAAATTTGATGGAGTACAAATACAGAGTTTCATAATTTCATTGCTTGCATGAGCATAAAAATAGTTGTATAAATTGACGAAGCGGCCGAATTTTTGGTCCCCTTCCATTCTCTGATGGGTATTTATCGGTAAATGGAAACTATCCATTAATTTCGCTTTATTGAAATTGAGTTGTTCCTGTTGCGAAAAGTTTGATATCATTCAATAACGAGCTTAATGGTCCAAATGCGTCAGACTGTTGTATCAAAGCGATGCAGCTAAACTCACTTTTGTAGTGCGGTTTTTTTTATTTTGAAACATGCATGGCTTTCCAGTGCTTTAATCACTTAAATGGAATACCTCAGAAAGAATTGGTATAATTTCGTGATAATTTTATTAATATAAATTATTATCTCTCTTGTTTTAACCAGATAGTTGAGAATTGAATCGTTGGTACAATAATGTTGGAAGTGGAACACCATGAAAAATCGAAAATGCCTATAATATTCGGAGAACAGAGACCAACTATTTGAAATCTACTCATACATTGTAAATTAACGATAATGAAGATTATTCAACATTTTTGGCATACATATTTGAAAAACATACGTATGGAAACACGATTAATTAATTCATAAATGAATAGAATGAAATCAATAGGATATTCAAATTGAATTTATAGTCTTCCTAATAAGAGCAAGTGCGCTTCTGACTTCACATTAGTGCTTTTTTAAATATTTTTGAAGGTACCGGGTTTTTCACTATAATTTGACCCCCCCTTTAACTTTGTTACTGAAGAAGATACAAAAAAATTCTTCGTACAAAAGTTTCACGAAATCAAATGAGGTTTTTTGATATGAGGCCAGAACCTGAAATATATACAGGGTGGCCAACATATTGATGGCAACTTTATTTTTCAAATGGAACACCCTGTATATTTTTCCATGTTTGGCTGGCTCTTTTTCCCCCGATTTCGAATATGTAACATATGTTGGTTTATCTTTCTTATTCTGAGAACCACAGAGTTAAAAATTTTAAGAACCACCTGCCAAGATCTGTAATCATTTTACAAGTGGCAGAGTGCGTTTACTGAAAATGCTCATTTTTGGAGTTATAATAACGCCAATGGGAAGATATACAGGGTGAACAACATTGAATGCAACTATATTTTTTCAGATGGGATACCCTGTTCTCGAATATAAAGGCGTATGTGGATGTGTCTCTTCAATTTTTCAGAGTTTCAAAGTTCTGAAATGATGACACCGAAAAAAAAAATATGTGAAATACCTACGGAATTCTTTATATCCAAATAATCTACATAAAAGTATTATTTTAGAATGAATACTTAACAATTACTTAACCAAAGAAAAATGATAAACTATGGTAGTATGGTATAGAATAACATCAACTGAACAAATTGCTCAAAATGACCACCTTCATTCGATACACATAGTTCATATAGTTGTCTCAAGTTGTTTAGACTTGCATTGTTATAGCTCTGATTCAAGTCAGAAATTAAAGCTTTGAAATTTGTTTCTAATCATTACAATATTATCATTATTCTTTTTGCGTTGACGGGATTAGTTCTGAATTATGGGTTCAATATTGGTTGATTTTATATCATTAATATCATTCTCCGCTTTCATTGATTGTCATTATAGATGAAGTAATTTTTTTCTTCAGGAACGGCTATAAAAACGTGTCCAACGGTGTTAAATCGGGACTATTTGGTGGCCATAAAATGGGTGCGCCATTACCAATCCAAAGATCAAATTGGCCACTAACATATTCACGAACTTCCAAAACGCTATGCCAGATGGTTATTGAAATTTGCAACTCTGTGGTGCTCAGAATAAGAGAGATAGACCAACATATGTTACATATTCGAAATCAGGAAAAAAAGAGCTAACCAAATATGGAAAAATACACAGGGTGTTCCATTTGAAAAAATGAAGTTGCCATCAAAACGTTGGTCACCCTGTATATATTTCAGTTTCTGGACTCATATCAAAAAACCTCAGTTGATTTCGTGAAACTTTTATACGAAACATTTTTTGTATCTCCTTCAGTAACAAACTTAAGGGGGGGTCAAATTATAGTGAAAAACCTGGTACATATCGAATTTGGGTGACCAGCAGATATCCACCAGATCGTCGCTTTTTTCACTATACAACAACACACTGCTCCAATTCAGTCCATAAATCACCTTCGAACATTCAAATAACTATTCGAATAGTTTCATTTCAGGTACATTCAATAATTCAGAATCATCGAAATTCTAGAGGTATCACAAATTCTAAGGATAACCTGCCCTTCTTCATGGTAAGTTTGGCACCACTGCCCCGTCCTTCGGCGAGTGACATATCAAATTATGGCGGGAATTACGGGGAGCCCTCGTATCATATTCGCACTAATGAATCTGTGGCAGTGCCAAATCTATCATTAAAAACGGCGGGCTTTCCTTAGAATTTGTGGATATGTGATACCTCTTTAATTTCGATGTTTCTGCTTTAATTATTGAATATACCTGAAATGAAACTAATAGATAGTTATTTGAATGTTTGAAGGTGATTTAAGGTCTGAATTGAAGCAGTGAATTTGTGTTTTTATAGTGAAAAAAGTGACGTGATGGTAGAACTTTTTTGGAACTTTGGGGGTCCATATTTTCTGAACTAAGACAGACCGCCACCTGTTGGTTTCACTAATGTTGTTCAGGAAGACTCAGTGAATACAATGACACCAAAATCTGGTCGATATCTGCTGGTCACCGAAATTCGATATTTACCTTTTTGTAATATTCAACCAATCAAAACGTTACTTTCGACAGATCACCGTCGCAACGGATAAATTTTAGACTAAATATTTTTTTTATGACACGTTCCTCACGAAATTTTTTTATTCTCCTTCAAAATGCCAAATTGATGATTGGTATCGGAAATATGGGAAAATATTCAAATGTCAATAAGTCCGTAACTACTGAACAGATTTAGCTCGTTAACGAACTTAACCGAGGCATTCGGAATCTCAACAAACTATTAAAGAGTCAAAACGCTTACTCAATCCGTTCGAGAGTTATCGTGTTCACTAACGGCTGTTCGGACAGAATTTTCATTGACCACGGATTCTTCATCAGTGACTTCAAACGAGACATTTTAGACCACTCTCGGCGAAAATACAGACATTTATGCAAAATGATTGCACGCTGTTTCCCTAAGAAGAAGCGCGTAGAAACAAAAATTTCATATGAAGAAATTTTTGAATTTGGAAGAGCTAATATTAGAGTAACCAAAGAACAATTAAATAAAAAAGGAAAATTTGATCAACATAAGGAGACTGATAAGCCAAAGCTCATTAAAAGTGGGATTTCATCAGAGACCAGAAAATTGAATTAAAAGAAGCCATAATACCGAAAGAACAAAAACTAAAACAAAGAAATTAAAGAAAGCAGCTTTAATGTTGAGTAAACGAAACCTTATAAGCTCAAAACATTTAAGCTCAAAAATGGGATAACGTTTGAAAAAAACAAAGTTTAAACAATTCATTACCAAAATAGATCCATAACTGTCATAAGTGATAAATATTTCTAAAAGTTACCTACGATATTTGTTGTTTTGTTCCAGGATTGATTGAAGAGTGACTAAAGAGTGATAACAATGATAACATGGAGGAAATAGCTCGAATAATATTCGTTCAATATAAAATATCCAAATGTTATGGAAAAAATTCGTGAGTTTCCCCACCGGGAAAAGAGGTTAGACTCATCATTTCCCAGTCTAACCTTAAGAAAAATGTTCTTAATACCATCTCATCTCATCTACGAGGGAAGAAATAATATACACGCCCATGGAACTGCTACGGTAAAAAATGTGAGAAAGACAAGCGGATTTTTGGGTTATTAACTGGGTTGAGTACAGAAAATGAAAATAAACTCAGATAATATAAAAATAAAAACCTAAATTTTAAAACTGTGTGAAGTAGTAAAATAAAATAGGGACAAAACGGAAGTTCTTAGTTCCACAAAACCCATTCAATAAAGGGCCCCGTTCTTAGAATGGAATTATGTAGGTAGGTAAGAAGTGTGATCGTGAGTCATTCTACTGGCTGAAAGGACAGAAGTTATTATATTTGTTTTTATTATGTTCTGTTCATTCTTCAAATAAACTGCTCCACATGAGTTAGGAATATTGACTCAAATTGGCAAAAAAATAATAGTTTGAATGGGATTTTTGTGATGAAAATCCATATTAATATGATTTTAAGTTGCAGGAAATAAAATTAATATTAGCGTGAAGGTCTGCTAAAAATATACTATAGGTATCTTATTTGAAAAAACAGACTTTTTTACGATTTTGTAAATGATGATTTTTTGGTCCATCCTGTATAACTGACAAATATAATTCAAAGGCAGTGACATAGATCATATCAATATCTAATGACTTGTTGAATTTCTGACTTAAATCTCAAATATTGAGCAAACTAGTGTCATTTTCGTAACACGCCGATTTGATCTAAAATTTCGAAAAATAATTAATAACTCAAAAACCGTACGAAAAAGTAAGAGTGAATAGATCTAATACCGAATGTCTATTTAAAAAAATAAAGTTGTTGCCAAATTGTCGTACATCCGGGAACACTGGAAATGTGGAATTATCTTCAAAATGTACCTTACCATCAATAGTAATAGTTCCATAATATTCTAATAGGTCACTCACCTTGGGACACCCGATATACTTATACTCACGAAAGTTTGAGCGCATAGTAGGCGTTTGTTTATCTATCTGAAGTTGGCAGTATTTGCTGTCATAACTTAAAATAAAGTCAACGTTGCCGAATGTACCCGGCCTCCGACAATCTTGCGAGATATAGGAGATAATGACAATATTGCGTATCAATCTGACAAGAAAATAAACAACATAACCAGAAAATTTAATATACACAGTGGATTATGACAAATTGTTAAGGCCAACCGACAGCTCAAACTTTCGTGAACGGACTATATATAAATATTCGCGATTAATGTTAACCTTTTGTAAACAATCTAAACTTCGCAATTTCTGATAATTCTGTTCATTGTATTCGAAATGGTACAGATTTTTTCGAATCTGAAATTTGAAAAATGAAATTTTCAATCTTCATAGTTCTGAAATTTTTGGACCGATTTAACCCAGATATTATTGAGACAATTCGGTCAATTGAGAAATTCTGTTCTGATGTTTATATCCCTATCCAACCCTGTAAAATTTCTAAAACCTTGATCTCTCAACACAGATTTTTCAACATAAAATTCACCTTGGAAATTAAAAATCTCAAATCTGTAGATAATTATTTCTCGGAAGTATCAAGATGTGACCACGAATTATTTATCAGAGAGTCCAACCTAATATTAGAAATATTTGGAAGAAATTTAGAAATTAGAGCTGTGTATCCAGGAACAAGTGCACAAAAATAGGACATAACACTCACACAAATCAGATACATATGTATAGACCTACGATACACTCACAGTGTAAGTGTATAGACCCCAAATGACATGCACAAATTTCATAGTATTTTATCACTGGTAATACAATAGTGAAATTTAATACACCTTCTCTTTATTGCAAGTTAATACAAGTTAGTAATAAGGTACATGTGTTTATTTGTAGTCTTAGTCATATAATTTTTTTCTAATGTATGGGACTAGTTTAAAATTTAATTCGAATCTATAAATTCTCCTGATTTTTCAAAACAAAAATTGTCCATACGTCCATAATAAAAATAAACCTTAATAACTTCACTCAACCGACATAAATTGCTGCAGAAATCAAACCATATTTCGAACTAGCCCGCCTTTAGCCGAACTCAACCGACGCCTCTGAACATGATTGGTATCTCTACTTGCAGAGGAGCTTTCGTGCACTTAGGTTGGCAGCATATGGCGACAGCCGCTGGTATACATATCGGCCGCTAGGGGTCGTGGCTGCTTCGCGACATTTTACATTGTATTGACTTGCTCATCGTACGCTGTAAATATTGTTTTTTTTCGTGTTCTCGTCGCCGTGTGTGGATTGAATGTGTGGTGAAGGTTTATTAAGGTGTTTGTGCGTGTATATAATGTGTTTTCCGACGAAATGGTGAAGGATTTAGTTAAATACGGGGTCCTACGGCCGCCATTCTCCAGGTAAAATCTATCCTAGGGTCGGCAATGTCCGACCACCGGGGTTTTAGTTATGTTTAAATCATGGATCAAGAAGTAAAACAAAGGAATAGACGCAGAAAACGCGCCCAGCGTATGCAGGCACAGAGAGAAAATAACCCTAAACAACGAGATGGAGACAGCGCAGACGAAGACATTGTCAGAGAAAAGCCTCAAAGGCCCCCCAACAGACGAAAAAAATCTAAAGAGCCCCTCGTTGAGGAGGACATCATCGATGGATTCGCGATTCTTGGATTCAAGACTTACGATGACTTAGAGGTAAGTTTTTTCATAACCTTGCAAACCCAAACAAACTCAAAAAAACATAAAAAACATTCTTTAACCTCAAAGTTCATTTTTATGAGAACCATATAAACCTCTCAATAATTGAATGAAACGTACTTTCATACTTTCAATTTAAGTTATTCGTAAAACCAAGTACTTCAATTCAATGTAAATATTATAAGAGCATCATTTTCATTCTGCACATCTGCCTGTCTTCCAGTCCAAATGCAGTGGTTCTTGCCTGTTCTAGAATGTTAAAACCAGTTGGTCGATAAAATTGCACATTTATAACAACAAATGAGCTGTAAAGTACCCTTGCATTATAAATAAACTGCTTTTATGGTTCATTTTGAGGTTATAAATTGCCAATCCATATGTGATCAACAAAACTTTCTGTTTTTAAATTGAAGTGGTTTAGTATTTCAAATATACTCACTTTTCTCGTTATTGTTTAATTGATCACTTTATAATTCATCAGATTCGAGTGTATTTATTCCTTGGTTGCTCTATCGAACAACAAGCAAGCTGTTCGTAACACCTTACCGAAGACAGAGGTTTATATGATAGATGCTCTTGTTGATTTTTCAGATCTCTCATACTGTTTCAAATTTAAAGCTCCATTGTTTGCATCAACAATATTGAATCATGAAACATTTATTATCATTTGGATTATTTTGTTTCTATACTCAATGATTTCTTTCGATTCAGTTCGATGAAAGATAGGTGCTCCAAGACCTATTTTTAGTTGGTGTTTCTGACTGAACCCAAAGAAAGATTGAGTGAAGATCCAAATTTAAACATAGAAATGAGATCTTTCAGTACATAGATTACAGTGGATTTTAATTAGAATATTTATAGAGTTATTAGAACACCGTATTCTAATTAAAATATTAACCAAATTAGCGTTGAGAATTCGTGATAATGGATAGTTTGAATTATTCAACAATTGTTAGATAAGCTCATTACAAAAATCTCATGAGTTGTTAATATTATTAGAATCCTCAATTTTCCACTATAGTTAAATTTGAATTCTAACCAGTCACTAATGATCTCCTTACATTAATAACCAAAAAAAATATTATTCGAGCAACTAACATGTTAATCAGTGACTACACCGAAGACTATACCTTTTTCCAAACAGCTTGAGTATGCAATCAATCAATTATTGTAGTTCTTTTTATTGAAAGTGATTTAATGAGCCTGAAATGCTTTGATATTGACTATTGATTATGTCTATATTTGGTATTGTAAAATTTGTATGTTATTATGGACTTTGTTCTTGTTCCAAGGTGTACGGTATTAGCTGTTACCTGAGGAATGTTGATATGAAAAAGAGATAAGGCTTCAGTAGATATATTAATTGAAAAAGTGTAGAAAATATACAAGTAAGGATACTGGTATTTCTCAACTCCAATTTCCTTGAATTGCATTCTTCGTGTGAGATCGAACAGATTGAAACTTGTATGGGAAACAGTATATGGATTATTTTTAAATTGGTAAATGGAATTTAAGTAGAAATATTGAGTGATATTCATCTGAAATAATCAAATTTGAGTGTCTATCATTATCTTATTATTTCTAATTAATTTTTGAAACCAAGATTGTACCATTAGGCTTTGACCTATTCTGTAATAGCAAATTTCGCAATAGAAACATTCTAATGTACTGGTTGTCTAAAACTGGGTCAGATGCATGAAGTGAAATTTAGGTTCATGAATTGAATCCAAAACATTGTAATGTTTGTGATTTCTGGTTTTTGATGGTAAGCATTTTTTGTTCTGAAGTTGCAATACACTATTTACAGACAAATTGGCACACATTCCGTTTTGCAAGAGTTGGATTTATTTAACAAATTAGCAAAATAAGCTTGATGTTTTGGATGGTATAGAGATAATCGTAATTATTTTTGTTCTTTCTTTCGACTTGAGTCATCGAAGTAGTGTAAATATTATTGTTACCAAAAAATTCAATCAGTTCCTTCCGATTTCAATATCCTATTTTATCTCTATTTGACAATTTTTACGCAGTATGATTTCCCTATGAATTTTTTTTCGATAATTGCTTTTCTTTGAAGGACAACTCTCTCTTTACTCAGCATTTGTGAGTATGTATATAAAATATAAATAATATAATGAAAAAAGTTCCACTATATTATTATGAAAATTCCACTCCTGTATCCATTTTAGTGGAAATTTTTAACTCTTGGCTACTCAACGCGAATTGTACTGGAAATTTTTCGACGTTTATAATGACTTTGAATGGAATTAAATGTCTTATGTCTATAAATATAATAACACAAATTGGTGTGGAATTTTTCGAATAACACACGAGTTTGTATGACAGCCGGAAATTTTTTGACCTCTAGAGGTACCAGTGAAAATTTTACAGAATATTCTGTCTTAACATTTGAACAGGGACATTCAATTAATGAATTAATAGATCTGAGACCAATAGTTATCAGGATATGCACATTTGATTTTTTTCCTATTATGAACTATGTGCCAAAGCTTCCCACTTATGATTTGGATTAAAGCCAAATTCTTTTGAATTGAGAGCTAACAAAATATTGTCACAGAGTATTTTGATCAATCAAACTTTTACTAGAGCACTAGAAAGATAGGTATGCCAGACAGGTTGACTGGGTCCACCATAGATTCGAAAATTACCGAGGGGCAAACCGCTGAGGAATTATGGTGTACAAGAGCACGGGATTCCTCGGGATTCCACGGGATTCCTCGGGATCCACGGGATTCATCGGGATTCCACGGGATTCCTCGGGATTCCATGGGATTCCTCGTGATTCCATGGGATTCCTCGGGATTCCACGGGATTCCGAAGGATTAGTTAGGGATTCCAAGGGAAAAATACGCCTTTAGGCCGGAGACACACGTCGACGCCGTACCAGAAGTGGCGCGTGGGATCTTATGGTGACGTACACGGAAAAAAGAACGATCGGATTTTTTAACGCCGTCGGTAGAAATGCAGCCGACCGCTGCCACTACATTCGTCGGTTTTTCTATCGACTACACCAAGCAGTGGCCTACGTGACCGAGTTATTGCCAGCATTTCCACAGGTTGAATACAATTCCTCAGTCTAGTATTTTCCCGTTGTACGTGATTTTTCAGTAGGTTGTGCAGTTCATCGAATGACGAAATCGACATTCCAAAATAATTGAAAAATTTTTCTTCGTCGTTTCTCAAATCAGGAAGCAAAGTGTAAAAGGCTCCAACTTCCTCTCTCCTTTGATAATCGGATGCACCCAAATATGTCTATTTTTCCGCTTCCTCTTCAATCGACGACGAAATAACAATAATGCGAAAAGTTGTTTTTAGTTCATTTTAAAATACGCACTCGCTGCGTGTCAGTCATCGACTGGCGGAGGAAGCGTGGTTGTGACTTGAGACGGATATTTTACCGCCCAGTGTGTAATCCAGTATGTAAGCTCCAATTTTGTTGTACCGTCGACGGAAAAAAACCGATCGGACTAAAACGCCAAGTGTGTCTCCGGCCTTATAGTTTGATTAGATTTGACTGATTCAAACGAATCCATCCATTATGTCTCAGGGAGGGGATAAGTAATATTTCTCCAATTCTTTTGCTCCACGTTCTCCAACATTCTACATCATTTCGAAAATAGAATTCAACAGCGCTGGATCCCTTTTTTTCAATGTTTGAAACCCTAACTTTACCTTCCGTCACTCTCAAATGATTAATAAAATTAAGACTTTTCAGCAGGTATGATCTCAATCTGACGCGCTCATTTGAAATCTGAAAATTGAGATTATGATATTGTTCGACATTATCTACTGATCTAAAATATTCTTGAAGCCTGAGCACTCGCAGTCATACAGGGAATAAAAATAAGATATACGTATTCAGTATAATGCTCGGTATAATGTTCATTATTATTATTCCTTATCTTAAGCACGAACCGTTGTCACATTTTCAAAGTCGAAAAATGTGGGAATATTGTACATCGCCTGAATTTTGAAAAATTCGTCACAGGGTATTTCAAGTGTGTCAAAAATTGGGATCAAGGTTTGCCAATAACTTTTATTTTTCAAATTAGAGCCCAATTTTTTATGATTGCGTTAGATTCTGTGAAGAAAAATAATGAAATAGTTATTGATATATTGATATGAATTTGACTCTACTTACGACATACAATCAGAAAATATTAAATAACCCAGAAAATATTCATTTTAGGAATATTAACATGTTAGCACATTTTCATTATTTTTCTTCACAGACTCCAACGCAATCATAAAAAATACTGTTCTAATTTGGAAAACTAAAGTTGTGGGCCAACCTTGATTCCAATTTTTGACCCAACATTTGGACACCCTGTGACAAGTTTTTGAAATTCAGGCAATGTAAAATATTCCCACATTTTTCAACTCCAAAATGTAGAAACGGTTTGTGCTTGAGATCTTCAGAATAAAAAAACGAACATTATACTGAATACGCATATCTCCATTTTCTGTCTGTTTTTTCCTCGATATTTTGAGAAACATTTAGAAGAATGTAACGATTTTAATAGAAATATATTCAGCATTGAATACTCTACAATATCAGAAAAGAATAATTGAAAAAAATTATTTTTTGAAAAATTTATTTTATTCCGTATACCTATAACCGAGCCTATAACTGAAAGTGCTCAGGCTTCAAAAATATTTTAGATCATGAGATATAGTCGAACAGTATCATAATCCCAATTATCAACCGGAGTGAACCTAGCAGACCATCTGACGGAAACACCCGAACGCGCTCCCAGTGGCGCGCGGTGCGGAAGTATATTTAATGCTGAAATGATGCTGATTCAGATAAATAATGAATATGTTACTCTCGGTTTTGATTTATAGTTCAATAAAAAGAGGTTATGAAGGTGTCGACGGTTGGTTATCATAATGAATTACGACAGATTTGCTATTTCGAGAAGCAAAACATTCAAAAATCCATATCTCCGAAAATATTCGCCGGCGCATAATAAGATTTGGCACGTAGGTTAACAATACAGTGGAACCTCGATATAACAAATCGGAAGGGAACCAGTAAATATTCGTTATATCAAGTAATTCGGAAAACTGAGGTTTGTTATATTGAGGTGAGGTTGGTCCAAAATTTGTTATACCGAGGTTTTATTCACCTCGACATTACGACGTACTCATCTTGTTATAGCGAACTAATTTTGCTCATATAAATGAAAACTCATTTTTATCAAATTACTCATTTATTTCATATTTTCTTTTTCAAAACAATAAAGTGAGTAGGTAGGTTTTTTTATTTTCAAAAATTCGCAGAACAAAATAAAAAGAGGTGAAACATCAACAAATTGGTATAAAAGCCTAAATCTAATTTTATTCATCTTGATTGGAAAAAAAAGTCATAAATTGTAGTTTGTTTCCCACGGTTTCAATCTTCTGATGTTTGAAGGCAAACCAATTTCGTCGGAAAACTTATCTTTAGATTTTAAAATTGTAGCCAATGAACTTGCGGGAATCCCGAACTTATTAGCTATGTCTAATTTTTTTGTAGAAGGATTTTTGTCAACATAATTAATGATGCTTCGCTTTTCTGCGACAGATAAGGAACGCCTTTTATACGTTTCTGAGCCATTGCAAAAAAGTGAGGAGCAACACTGATTACTTTCCATCAACTAACTTCCTATTTTACGTAATACGCGTCGAAACCTGTCGCGGCTGAATCACATACCTGGTTATTGGTGAAAACGTTATATAGAGGTTTTGAGTTGACGAAATTCGTTAAGTAGAGGTATTCACATTCTTTTTGGTAGTTGAAAATTCGTTATAAAGAGGTTGTTCGTAAAAAGTTTTCGTAATGTAGGGTATGTTTTACATTGACTCTTATGGACGATTCAAGGGGATTATGAAAAATTCGTTAAATCGAGGAAGTCGTTATATTGAGGTTCGTTATATTAAGGTTGCACTGTATTAATATTATTATTCCCTGAAAATTTCATCCACTTGCAAAGGGATCCAGGGGGTTAAAACGCCCCCCTTAACATAGAAAAATTCATATCTCCGAAAATATTCGCCGGCGCATAAAAAGATTTGGCACGTAGGTTATTAATATTAAAATCATTATTCCCTGAAAATTTCATTCACTTGCAAAGGGATGCAGGGGGTTAAAACACCCCCCAAAACATTGAAAAATTCATATCTCCGAAAATATTCGCCGGCGCATAATAAAATTTGGCACGTAGGTTAACAATATTAATATCATTATTCCCTGAAAATTTCATGCACTTGCAAAGGGATCCAGGGGGTTAAAACGCTCCCCTAGACCCCCTGGGTACCTTTGCAAGTGAATGAAATTTTCAGGGAATAATGATATTAATATTGTTAACCTACGTACCAAATCTTATTATGCGCCGGCGAATATTTTCGGAGATATGAATTTTTCAATGTTTTGGGGGGCGTTTTTACCCCCTGGATCCATTTGCAAGTGGATTAAATTTTTAGGGAATAATGATATTAATATTAATAACCTACGTGCCCAATCTTTTTATGCGCCGGCGAATATTTTCGGAGATATGAATTTTTCTATGTTGAGGGGGGCGTTTCAACCCCCTGAATCTCTTTGCAAGTGGATGAAATTTTCAGGGAATAATGATATTAATATTATACAAATCTTATTATGCGCCGGCGAATATTTTTAATTATAATCATTTCGGAAAATCGGAGATGATTGTAATTCAGCAATTATCAAGTAATTGAAATCTTGGCCTGAAATATTTGACACTTGAATTCTTTTTTCATAACCAGTATAACCTAATCAAATCTGAATCAGATGATGGATAGATTTGGATTTCAGTTGAAGCTAGTCCTATGAAAAAAAGTGTTTTTTCAAATTGTCTAGTCAAGGTCTCGGTCATGGTGCGAGAAATAAATCAATATGCACTGTAATACCCATTCGATGAAGGTTTAGATAATTTTTCTATTTTATCATCTTTTTAAGCTTGATAGCGTGCATGATATATGTATATATGGCGTGTAATAATTTATGTAATACTTACTAAGGGCTGAAGCTCGGGCTTTAAAATGGTGAAAAAAATCATAGTAGGATGACACCCATCAGAAAAGGAGGGGAGTACTCGGGGAGTATAATAAACTTGAAGGGAAAAATAAATTACGGTTGATCTGAGTTTGGGAAAGGGAGGGGGGAGGTTTCTTAGCAGTGAAAAATGATTCATCTCGATTTCCGGGATAACTACGAGTCCTAATGAAAAAAAGGCAACAGCAAAGTTGTAGGTAATAAGATCTACAACTTTTGTGATCATAATTTTTCACATAACCTCAAAATTCATGTGAAAAATTCAAATAACCAAGTTTTTTGTTTTTATTTTTATCTGTTTCAGAAAGTTTTTTCTGAACACTCAATTCGGTGAAAACTCTCCTTTTTATGTCCCAAGTATACGGTTATTCATTTGGTTCGAAATACATAATAATTTTTTCAACGTATTTTGACCTAATATCGAAAAAAAGAGCTAATTTTCAAGCGAAAATCAAAGGGATTCCACGGGATTCCTTGGGATTCCACGGGATTCCATGGAATTCTCAGGGTTCCATAGAATTCTTAGGGATTCCACGGGATTCCTAAGAATTCCACGGGATTCCTAAGAATTCCACGGGATTCCTGTGGAATTCCTAGGGATTCCCATGGAATTCTTGTTGGACGGGATTATGGTGTACAATTTTTATCAGCGGTTTGCCCCTCGAAAATTACAGATGGTAATGTCAATTTCTCAGTTATTGTGCTCTATTGTTAGTTGCGTGCTTTTTTTGAAGATTAGTTAATAGAAAGTATTGATTTTTTATTCAAAACAATAAAGTTGGAGACTAGACAGGAAAGCATAAGCATTTATTCGATTACAGATTTCATTTCATTCGAATTGTTCTGTAATTTTCGAGTCTGTGGTTGGACCCAATATGGCTGTCTGGTATACTCCCCTTTTCAGAGCCTTACTTTTACCTGAATGTCATATTTCGGATGATCTGTAATTTGCGTAAGGAATATCATAAGAACATCCAATTTTCCCGAAAAAACACGTTGCTAAGTAATATTTTAACTAGAAGCATTAAGTAGTGCTGATTGTAACAAAAATTTGAGTCGAAGACGAGGATTTTAGCAACTGCATGAATGCTTTCTGTTACAAAATATTACTTTTCATCGTGTTTTTTAGATTTTTTTCACAGGAAGAATTAAATACCCGAATGGAATTTCATGAGTGATGGCAGATTATTCTGCATGCATTATGTATATACTCCGTATACATATTATTGAGCGCGAAGTAGGCGTTTGTTTGTTTATCTGAGATTGGCAGTATTTGTTGTCATGACGATGAACAAAGTCAACGTTGCCGAATGTACCTGGACTCGTCCGACGACTTTTTGAGTTTAGACAAGAGAACTCCGCGATTTATGCCACTTTTTTGTAATATATAACATTGCGTACTTATCTATCTGACAAGAAAATAAACAACGTAACTTAAAATTTTAATATACACAGGAATGCAAAATAAACATGGCCAACAGACAGCTCAAAATTTCGTGAACGGTATAGTTATTAATTTGACAACAGTTGTCAAGTTTTGCCGCGGGTTAACTAGAAATAACTGCTGACAGCTGCTGTCATACAGTTTTTCCATTTAGAAATCATTCGTTATTGAAAATTGCTCGTTTCTGATTGGTGAAAATTAAGACGACTGAAATAGTCCTTATCTCGGTCCTTATTAAGCTTATAAATCTACTGCAATTATAAGTATGTTTTTAAATTTTTTCATTCTTTACCTTGGCACAAGAAAAATCGAAGAGGTAAAAATTCGAATAATATGAGTTCAACAAGTTAATTCCTAGTATGAAATGATTGATTGAGAACCCTATTGATAACCTCGATAACAAAGAACTATCAATTTCCCTTCGTAGTAGTGCATGACAAACGAATCAAATATGTAACTAGAAACGATGTGCAATTTATATTAAAGATTGATCTGTTCCGGCATTTTTCTAGAAACTACCGAAGATATTGATTAAGTTCGTTACTTTCTAGCTCTACCCTCTCCTTATAATGGTATCATTTATTTCATCGGCTTATCAAATTAAACGAGAAGTAGTCAAAGATAATTGATCGTAAAAAGTGAATAGTAGCGAAGTGCGGAATAGGTTAATTAACTGTTCACAACGATCTCTTATCTGCCGAATTGAAATCGTCAGCTCTCGAAAACGATCTGATGGGCGACTCATTATTATTATTCGAAATATAGTAATTATATTTGACTAAGCTCGTCGCTCATTTCGACGCAGAAACAAACAAAGGGTGCTTTGGAATCTGATTAATTCCGCCAGCGTCCCCGGCTCTTGTCAGGTTCAGGTTGGGTTACGTGAGGCGTCTTGATCCAATTTAACTATCGCAAGTTTAATTCGGTCTGTTTTAGTCCTTTAGGTTGCCGGGACAAGGGTAGTAAAGTAAGTAATAAATAGGCGGCAGTTGGGGATGTTTAGAATGTGCCCGCTACTGATTGTGGAAAAAATATTGATGGTTTTAAGGAAAATTGTGTTGGTGTAGCCTGAGGTTTTTGTGTGAGTTTTTTCGTCTGTAATATGATAAGGCCATCTTACTATTCCGAAAAAAAAATAGGAAAAACACGTCGCTAAGTAATATTTTAACAATGAGAATGAAACAAAAATACTAGAATTTTTGAAACTGCAAGAATGCTTTTCGTTACAAAAATTTTTCTTTTCATTTTGTTTTTTCGATTATTTTCATAGAAAAATTCAGATGTCCTAACTCAATGATATTTGACGAGACTGTTCCATAAGTGACAGATTATTCAGCATGCATTATGTATAGGCGAGTGTATAGGTATTAATTTGACAACTGTCAAGTTTTGCCGCGGGCGAACTCCAAAAAATTCCTGCTGACAGCTGCTGCCATACAGTTTTTCTATCTGGAAACCATTTGTTATTCAAAATGGCTTCTGATTGGTGGAAATTCAATTAAGGTGACGGAAATAGTCAGTAACATGGCATTTTAATTTGCACCGATGTCTGATGTCTGTTTTTTTATTTTGTATGGCATTTCGAGTTTAGACTGTTGTCCGGTGTTGTAAAGAATTCAAATTTTCACATTACTTCTGTTTATTGTTTTTCTCAGGCTCTGTTCGCGCCTCCACTTAGCAACACATAGTTCAGAAATGTGGCTTTTCCTAAGAGGTAAACATACTGTTTTTCCGCAATTGTTTCAAAATTCCTCAGATATTAAGTAGGTACTTAATTTATTTCGAAAGAATTGCGAATATCTAATTACATTCACGAATGAATGGTGTTAATAAATTCGCAATAAAATTACTTGGGTTACCATGGAAACGCATCAAGGTTGAATTGTAAAACTTGACGCTTATAAACTTAATTGTTCTCGAAAGTAAAATTTCCATTTCTGGGACTCCTTCAGAAGTGAAATTCATTGAAACCATTGCCAAAGAAACGAAAAAAAGAACGAAAATGCATATAAACGTTTCATGTAGAACACTTATCACTAAAAGCTGCAATGATTTGATTGATGATGCGATTTACGTAAAATATATTTAGTCTAACCTCGATTCGAACGAAGGTCAATCAACACAAATTCCTATTTTCTAGTTGAAAAGAAAGTTTTTTCCGAATCGGATTAAAATTTCTTTATCCTAAATTATCCTTCTGAATTATGTTCTGTTTCAACCTCGGTTTCAACTGATTATTTTACATCTTTAGGTTTATCTATGTTTAGTACCTAAGTATCTAGTTCGAGACGTAGTTATATTTTTTAAGATTATATCGTTTTTCTATAATACTATATGTACATGTTAAAAATGTTAGTTATCATTCAACTTTTCATATCTGAGTTCTCTTACCGTCTGTGAAGTTAATTTCTCTATTAAAGTAAGTTTGGACTTCCATTTTAGAATCTATTCGTATGTATTGTAATTCCCCTCTAGGTTTTGTCGCGTTGAAACCATAGATCAGTAAGTAATTTTTGTTTCTGTACTCAAAAGAGTCTTGAAATTCATTTGTGATAAGTTTGATTTGGATTTTGACCTCTTGGCAACCATAGTTTGTCAGGTGTGTTTTAGGTGCCCATCGTTCCTGTGTGGAGTTACTATTAAATAATTTCAAATAATAAAGATATAAGGTTTGATATAGGAAGGAGTCAGTCACGAAAATCGTTTGCTTTTCATTCGTGTCCGAATTCCATAAAAATTAATTCGTCGAATCGAAATTACAAGAAATGCTTTTGTCAAATTAATTTTTAAAGGACCTAGTATACGAGGTGTACCCATTAACCAAATTCGACCGCACTCCTCCGATGTGAAAACAAAGTACACCCACTTACCGCCGGGTTATCGAGTTACCCCCGCCCTCGCCCCCGACCGGTCCGTTCAATTTTCCCTCTTAATTCCCGCGTCGAAATGAAATTACCAACTTTTCGGGCGTAGAGACTTCCACTGCCGAACTTTCTTCACCGGCGTCAAGTAAAATCGTCGGTTCTGATGGAAACTTTCGAACGACGACGCGTCACGTGAAATTCGCATTAAAATTGAATGGAGTCGAGTTTTCAACCGCCCTTACACAGAGTGAGGGTCTCATGCCGACAAGAAGTCGTTTTTAGGTTATGCATTCATTACCGAGTCACGTCGCGATGTATAAAGCGCGGCCGCAAAATGGGGGAACCATTGTGTGAAAGGGGGTAACGCTTTTTGATGGTCGATGGGTCGATTGAGCCGCAATGGATTTTATGGCCGATAGGGTTCGACCCGGCGTGTGTGTTGATAACGTTTTGACGATGTGGGAAATTAACAGCTTCCGAACGGGTCGTTTACGTCGAATTTTACAATTTTTACCGTGTTCGTTTGTGGTTTCAAATCATAAATGAATTCAATCGGTTGATCGATCACTACAATTTAAACTGTGTATTTAAATTTGGTTGGTTTCAAGAAGTAGTTATTACGCATTTTCTGACATGCAATTGAGAATTTTATGTTAATTATAGACGCGCACACGGTAATGATCTAGTTTTTTCAAAGAAAAGAATGATACGCCACTGAGATATTTCAAATCGAGTTTGAAACTAACATTGGTATTCTTAGTTCTATTCGGGACAAAAAATTCTCCTGCCTTCACTTGGTATGAGGACTGTTTTTGCGAAAAAATAAAACATCCGAGTATTTGTCGTTATCTACCTCAACCGAGACCTCAACACATAATGTAGTAGCGATGCTAAGTGAAAACGTTTCGTTTTTTTTAAATAAAAACGGATCCTTCCAAAAAAGACAGTAAAGATTTGTTTTTGTTAGTTCGATATATCTCATTGGCGTACCTTTTTTTCCATAAATATTTTGATATCATAACTGTACTCGTAACTGTATGATGAACATGGAATTCAAAATTGAATCAGATGTTTAAAAGTACGGGTGTTCGGTGTTTAGCATGGGATAGCGTAAATATGTAAAATGGGGTTTTTCAAATCACATGAAGCGATATTTGTTGCTCATAGTTTAAAATAACCCGATTCTGCAATTTTACCTCTAAGGAGTTGAAGTACACTTAATCTATTCAACCTGATGAAGCCTTAATTGTTTCTATAGGTCTTTTTTGAAACCTGGACATTGACCTGAGCTACTTTCGGTAGCTCAAATTGAAGTTAGCTGTCCAATTCAGCTGTTGGTAGATTACTGGGACAGTGACCGACTGGGTTTCCAAGAAGGCCCTATCTTAGGTGTCGTAAAAGATCTTTGGGCATTATATCGGTAAATCATTTTATGAAGTAGGTATAGTTACGCACAATACATGGATTAGGACTGCCCGTTTCCTCTAAAAGTTCAGTGGTAAATTGTCTATTTATTTTGTTACATCATGTTATTGAGAATCTCTTAAGATCATATATCTTTTATTGACAGATACGCTCATCAATCATTATTTTAGATTAATAGAGATTTTGTATTTGATATATTTGGGTCATTTCTATCACTTGTTTCTTTTGTTGAACGTTTCGGCCAGCATTTATTTGCCAGCTGTGGTGAAGACGAAGACTTCAGAATTTAAAATGTCAGAAAAGCAACTTTCGTCATTCTTTTGAAAAACGAATACATAATGGGATACAATTTATAGGATCAAATCGATTTTTTTAACACAACATATTATTTCATAATTCAATTTTTCGCAACTCAACGAATATTAGCTTCATTTGGTAGAAAAAATATCTACACTGCTCAAGGATGTGTAAGTATTCATTCGTCACCATTTTGCCAAATGAACGAACAAACCTCGGAACTAACATATGGCTGTATCCTGCGATCCAAGGATAAATTCAAATCTCCCACGTGTACGGATAACATAATTCTTGAAGTGAAAGCACCCCATACCTTCAAATATGGCCCTTCATCCACTTTCAATTCCTCTCGCTTTTCGCTTCGCACGACCTCGGAGAAACAAACATAAACAACTCGAACGTTGACAGATTCGTTCCAGCTTCTCAGTGGGACTTCAACGGGAAAAAAACGATCCTTATTCCTTACAAATCTCAGGAATTCCAAATTACAGCCATCGACCATAAAGATCGACGCACAGATAACGAAACAGAACACGGAGTTATTATCATAGAATCGAGCGACCGCGCTAGAGCGAAAGAGAGAGGTGATTAAATAAATTAATTCCGCGATTTTTATGGCGCGAATCGAAATCGAATGGGTTCAACGAAACCGAGAATTATTATGTAAAGTTAATTAACCGGCTGTAACTAATAACACGTTCGATTTCACTGATTGATGCCCGTTCGATGGGTGTGAAATTTGTACACAGGGCATCTGTTAATTGACGGTAATACAATCGAGTGATCTGTAGGCGTTTGGAAGGAATGATGTTATCATTTCGCTTTTATTCGAAGACGAAAGAAGTTGAATACTGAGTGGCAACAGCTTTCAAGGTCGCTGTTTCTATTTTTGTTATAAGTTACCATATATCGGCATTGACCTCAACTACACTTTCTTCGGAAAAAAAATTGCGCAATAGTCGATACATTTCAGTGAACATGAATGGGCCTTTTTTGATTTTTATCTGATCCATATACTCTCGCTTCATGTGTTTTATTCATATTTTTCGGTAGGATAGAAATGTTATTGATAAATCAATTTCAAGAAGTTTTGATTCATCAACTTTCAACTGTTTCCTTTGAATGTTCGATATATACTCGGCGTTCCATGTTTAGGTACACTATCAACTTATTCCAATCAACGTCTGGATATGCCGAACAAATTCAGTGAAAAACACTTTTGGAATAAAAAACGATACAGTTACTTAGTTATAAGATTTATTGGAAAATACTATCATCGAACCAGATATCACCAGTACAAGATCATTAAGAGAACTCCGATATATAGTCCGTTCACGAAAGTTTGAGCGCATAGTAGGCGTTTGTTTATTTACCTGAAGTTGGCAGTATTACTGTCATAACGTAAAATAAAGTCAACGTTGCCAAATGTATCCGGCCTCGTCCGACCAGCTTGCGAGTTATCAGAGAACTCTATGCAACATTGACAACATTTCGTATCAATCTGACAAGAAAATAAAAAACATAACCTAAAATTTTAATATACACAGTGGAATACACCAAATTTCCATGGCCAACCGGCGGCTCAACCTTTCGTGAACGGACTATATGTAGGTTATGGATTGACCGCAGCAACTACCGAATACAAATTATGCAATGTGTTGGCGCAAATCAGACTCAATTTACTGGGCGGCGCTACTTTGACGGCCACCGACATAAGCGGTCTTCGTCTTCAACTTTTTGAAAGAGGTTAAGAGGTCACATTCTTGGGCAAAATGTAGCTCTACGATGGTAACACTTAAAAGACCTCATTGGTCGCAGTGAACAAAGGTATCGCGATGTCAACCGACACAATCTAATCAATCAATCAAGCTCTTCTAGCAAACAACTACTAATCCAAGCTACCAACTGACATATAGATAATTTCTTTTAATTTGTAGCCTAGCTCAGCGATCAGGTAAATATCAGAAAAATAATAAATTTTGATGTGTCTAAAGACTCAGTTAATTATATGATAACAAACTTATAAGTTTCCGAAAAACGCTTACTTACTTGATTTTTTGGTCCGGTCTAAACTACAAATCTTTATTATTGTTTTCGATAAATCATAATTATAATTAACTGAGTCTTTAGACACATCAGAACTTATTATTTTCCTTTATTGAGGCTTCAACCGGATTGGGTCTGATTCTGGAAAGACGAAATTTGCGCTTTGGCTTTCAGGTAAGCTGTCAATAGGGAGGTCAATAGTGGCATAGGACAGTTACCCTATGAGTCCTTCTAAAAAGAAGCAACTTGACTCGAGACTTGACTGTAGCTAGGACTGTAGTTCCTAATTACATCTTTGGAGTGTTGCCAAGTCACTCAAGATTAGATTATTTTGATTCAAGTTATAACATGAACTATTCGTCACTTTTTGGTATCCAACTCACTTTAATCGGCTACTCGCTTCGGTGAACATTTTGTTACAGTAATGATTAATGATTCTTGACTAAGTCTTGATGGTTATTAGAGAAAACTGTAACCTAAATATCGCCGTCAGTTTGTACAAACTAGTTTTGTAAACCTTGAGGTGCCTTCGCGCATTTGTTATGCAGCCAAGTAGAATCTGTTATGATCGCGAACAATATCACAAACACCGGTATGCCAGATTCGTGGTCTAAACCTCGTCCGGCGCGAGCATCTACTCATTGGAGAATATTAGGAACAAATTCTAATCAATTCCTTCGAGTTGTAACACTTCTATCACGCAATGCTATGGAAATGTTCCCAGTGACGTCACTCTCGATGCGCGTCGGCATACCGTTGTTTGTGTATCGTGATCGCGAACAATAATCCGGCGTTGCGAACTCGTGCCGTATGTTATTTCGTATTGGGATAATTGGTCTACCGCTCCCCTACTCTGATACGACCTTGCGTCTGTTGTGTTTACATTTTCATTTCGAATTGACGTTCATAAACTGAATCATTTGACTGATTTAATGGCAATTTATTGTTGCTTAATGCTATTCTGGTAATTATAGCTAAGGCAAAATTACGAATCTCACCTATTGTTTACTTCACCCCAGTGCGGCAGTGAAATGCTTTCCATCTTACTCTGATGATTATAATGCAGTAAGTACTATTCACGCGTAGGGGCATCTCTATGTTTATTTCTTACTCTGATGTTTCAACTGTTTGGATCGTTCAATCAAATTAGTCAGAATGCTTTTAAAAACAATCATATACACCGAGCGTTAGACAAACCTATTGACTAAAAAAAATCAATTCAAACGCTAGGGGTTTAGGCGGAAGCATGTTTTAACATTAACGTCGAAGCATGCTGGTTAGTTGTATCCTGCGTGTTCTTTTTTTGTGTCATTGCTAGACCGGTCGCGCAATTAGTCCTGGAACTATCGTAAACAATACGCAATACGTTATACGCCTTTTTACGACCATACGGCCGGTGTTGGTGATATCGATTATACGTCCTGTGGTCGTATATATACGAGATTGGTCAGAGTTTTATCGTGGTTTGCGCGTTTTCGTCCGGCTTTTTGACGTTTTAACGGCCCGGCTGTTTTACGTTCAGCCTATTAACACAGGTGGTAACGATGGCAATTATGTTGGAGGGTATATCGTGGAGTTGCCAATGTATTAGTTCTGGCACGTACTACGGAAAAGGATGGCCGGTTTATTCCGCAATAATTATTGGCGATTGTAACAATAAATTCTTTGTTTTTTCAACAACATACTGCGCGGTTCCTGTTGCGAATAAGAAGTTCGAGTTTTTTCGATTTATATCAGGTCAATTTAGACGTTAGATCAATCTGTTGCTTAGATTTCCAGGTTATGTAGGTTCAAAAGTACTGGGTTCACTGTTTCGCTTTTGATTCAGATTCTACGGCGATTAAATTTCAGATCGGCCAAACTACGAGAGTCAATCTTGTTCACGTTCTTGGAACCCCTTGTAATTCTTATGATACATATGTTGTTAACCGGAAATTTTGCCAAATTGGGGTAACGGACAGGAAGTGATAATTTCTGAGAACCAATTCATCTTTTCAGAAACATTATACTATCATTAAATAATAGTTAACTGATGTATTTGCCGAGATTCAGGTATATAAATGGAATGAAACCCAAACTAGGTATATCCGTCTTATACAAATCTCACAATAATATAAAACGGTACAACAAAACTTCACCTGTTACCACCTTTTCAACATTGATGGCAATGCAATCTGAACTGAAACATACATATAGAAGAAAAAGAAAACATTTCGTTCAGCGGAGATAATATTCTGAACTTTGTGACAGAATAAATCACACAAGTATTGTCAGAGTAAAAAGAGGAGCACGGTTTCAACAGTTTCGGTATCACCCATACTGATTAGAGCGGAGGTCGATTATTGAGAAAAAAGTGGAGAAACAATCCTACTGGATTAACAGACCAAGTGGAATGCAAGCGGAAAGACTGATTGTACCTTCAAAAGAAAAGGTTCAACAAGCTGTATCGTTTTCAGAAAAGGACTCAAGGCTGCATACTAGGCTTCTCACAGGTCACTGTTTCAAGAGATATGATCTGCACAAAATCAGTTAGGAAAATTCCGATATCTGTAGGTTTTGTGGATCCGCCGCAGAAACCATCGGGCACTTATTATGCCAATGCAATGTTTTGACGCAAATCAGACCTAATCTACTGGGTGACGCGACCTTCACGCCAGCCAACTTAAGGCGGAAGTCTCCTTTTCCTGAACAGCATGTAGCTCTAGTAAGGTAACGCATAAAATGTCTCCTTGGCATCAGTGTAGAAAGGTAGCCACGGTACCAATCGAGTACAATTTAATCAATCGATCAATTCTTGTCAGTTTGGAAAAAACCGGTGGTTCAAATTTCAATCGATAGATGCCCGATCTTTTCATATCATTCGGTTATACCCAGTATTCTCGAACCATAATTCATGAGCGACGTTGAAAATATGCAAAAAGGGAAGAATGCAAATTTCTCGATGAAATCGGATCAATGAACCGTCGGTCGGGGAAACAAATCCTAACGCGAGGAAAACACAATTATCGACCCGAAGGCGGCCACCCGTAAAACCCAGACCGACATCGTTATCGCCTCTCCTTGTCATTCGATATAAATTATTGAATAAATAATTAGGAGATGAATGAGCGGATAATGGATCGTCGATAAAGAGCTCATTAATTTACAATGTACACAAAACGTACAGAGCGCTCTCGGATCGGCAGAAATAAAAACCGACAGATCGTGCTATTGACTGATTGCGAGCCGAGCGCGTATTCAATTACGATTCCGTCGAGTTCGCGATTCGAATATTTTTTCCGAATACTACTCTGAGTAATTAACGCGGGCGGAAGGGGCGACTAACGTTTTAGAAACGAAGATGTATCGTTGCGATTTAACCGGAATCGGACGGATCTACGTGTTTTTGTACTAAGCGGCACGGATTTTTTTATGTTTCGAAAGGACTTGAAGGTGAGATAACATCAAAGGAAAGTTTGCCGCTGGTCGCAGAAATGGGAACGTGCTCGTATTCTCATGCAGATAGCGAAAACTCCAATTATCGATTGAAAGGAATTTCGCTCGGTACCACCATTTTCACGACAGGCAGCTATAGTTCTAATTTTTTCATGAGTCTCCACCAAATCATGGTTTATTTTCATCAATTTTTGGAGCCGCAACCTAACCTAACCGTCTTTCTATAAGTATTTACTAGATTAATTGTCGGTAGACTTAGGTACGAATTTCTAGGTTATCATTTCTGAAAAATACTCGACAGAACGCGGTCGGATGGACAGAAATAAAAACCGACAGATCGGCTATTGACTGATTGTAAGCCGAGCGCGTATTCAATTACGATTCCGTCGAGTTCACGGTTCGAATATTTTTTTTTGCGGACTACTACTCTGAGTAATTAACGCGGGCGGAAGGTGCGACTAACGTTTTAGAAACGAAGATCTATAGTTGCGATTCAATCGGAATCGGACGCATCTACGTGTTTTTGTACGAGGCGGCACGGATTTTTTTTATGTTTCGAGAGGACTGGAAGGCGTGAAAACATCAAAGGAGAGTTTACCGCTGGTCGCAGAATTGAGAACGTGCTCGTATTCTGATACAGAAAGCGAATACTCCAATTATCGATTAAAAGGAATTTCGCTCGGTATCTTCTGAACAGCGGCTTCGATCGGGTTTCTATTGATGCGATATCTTCAAGAACAACCATCATAACATACGGAAGTTGTTCTGAATTTCTGCATGAGTCTTATGCCAATCATAGCCTATTCTCATTCGTTTTTGAAGTCGTGATTCCTACCCATCGGTAATGTTCTTATTATATACTATGGTTAAATGAACTATTTTTATAAATCATTCACGATTAGTTTTAGTCACTGAATCTCATTTTCCGAAAACGTTTCAAGCTATCAAATTTCGTCCATATCATTTACAACCTTTTGTGTCAGTTGCAGGAACGTCCATTAAAATTTAAAGGTCCATTAAACTCTAATCCTCCATTATCACAAGGAACTAATGGAGGATTAAGGGTTTAATGGACCTTTAATTTAATGGACGTTCCTGCAACTGAGCAAAAATCTTATAAATTTTCACAAGTATACCTCGGACTCAAGATATTAGAGAGTCTTAGAACGACCAACATAAAAAGTACGACAAATCAAATTACCAACGAGTCAACTTCCGGAGACGACTCCGTCGGAAACCCTACAGTTAACTTATCAGATTAGCGGAAACTTAAAAATGCCGCAAGCTCTCAACTACTCCAAGTTATGCCTTCAATTAATGAGCAACATTGCGCTGAAACGTAGTTAATATTCAATCGTAAGATCGATAACCGGAGTGAACTTGGCAGACCATTTCTAGCAGACCGTTTGACGGAAACGCCCGAACGCGCTCCCCAGTGGCGCGCGGTGCGGAAGTATATTTAATGCTGAAATGAGGGTGATTCAGATAAATAATGAATATGTCACTTTCGGCTTTGATTTATAGACCAATAAAAAGAGGTTATGAAGGTGTCGACGGTTGGTTATCAGAATGAATTACGATAGATTCGCTATTTCGAGAAGCCAAACATTCAAAAATCCATATCTCCGAAAATATTCGCCGGCGCATAATAAGTTTGGCACGTAGGTTAACAATATTAATATCATTATTCCTGAAAATTTCATCCACTTGCAAAGGGATCCAGGGGGTTAAAACGCCCCCCTTAACATAGAAAATTCATATCTCCGAAAATATTCGCCGGCGCATAATAAGATTTGGCACGTAGGTTAACAATATTAATATCTTTATTACCTGAAAATTTCATTCACTTGCAAAGGGATCCAGGGGGTAAAAACGCCCCCCAAAACCTTGAAAAATTCATATCTCCGGAAATATTCGCCGGCGCATAATAAGATTTGGCACGTAGGTTAACAATATTAATATCATTATTCCCTGAAAATTTCATTCACTTGCAAAGGGATCCAGAGGGTTAAAACGCCCCCGAAAACACTGAAAAATTCATATCTCCGAAAATATCCGCCGGCGCATAATAAGATTTGGCACGTAGGTTAACAATATTAATAACATTATTCCCTGAAAATTTCATCCACTTGCAAAGGGATCCAGGGGGTTAAAACGCCCCCCCTAACATAGAAAAATTCATATCTCCGAAAATATTCGCCAGCGCATAATAAGATTTGAAACGTAGGTTAACAATATTGATATCATCATTCCCTGAAAATTTCATTCACTTGCAAAGGGATCTAGGGGGTTAAAACGCCCCCCAAAACACTGAAAAATTCATATCTCCGAAAATATTCGCCGGCGCATAATAATATTTGGTACGTCCGTTAACAAATTAATAAGATTATTCCCTGAAAATTCATCCACTTGCAAAGGATCCAGGGGGTTAATCGACCCCCAAAACATTGAAAAATTCATATCTCCGAAAATATTCGCCGGCGCATAATAAGATTTGGCACGTAGGTTAACAATATTAATATCTTCATTCCCTGAAAATTTCATTTACTTGCAAAGGGATCCAGGGGGTTAAAACGCCCCCCTCAACATAGAAAAATTCATATCTCCGAAAATATTCGCCGGCGCATAATAAGATTTGATACGTAGGTTAACAATATTGATATCATCATTCCCTGAAAATTTCATTCACTTGCAAAGGGATCCAGGGGGTTAAAAGGCCCCCCAAAACACTGAAAAATTCATATCTCCGGAAATATTCGCCGGCGCATAATAAGATTTGGCATGTAGGTTAACAATATTAATAACATTATTCCCTGAAAATTTCATCCACTTGCAAAGGGATCCAGGGGGTTAAAACGCCCCCCCTAACATGGAAAAATTCATATCTCCGAAAATATTCGCCGGCGCATAATAAGATTTGAAACGTAGGTTAACAATATTGATATCATCATTCCCTGAAAATTTCATTCACTTGCAAAGGGATCTAGGGGGTTAAAACGCCCCCCAAAACACTGAAAAATTCATATCTCCGAAAATATTCGCCGGCGCATAATAATATTTGGTACGTCCCTTCACAATATTAATGAGATTATTCCCTGAAAATTTCATCCACTTGCAAAGGGATCCAGGGGGTTAAATCGCCCCCCAAAACATTGAAAAATTCATATCTCCGAAAATATTCGCCGGCGCATAATAAGATTTGGCACGTAGGTTAACAATATTAATATCTTTATTCCCTGAAAATTTCATTTACTTGCAAAGGGATCCAGGGGGTTAAAACGCCCCCCTCAACATAGAAAAATTTATATCTCCGAAAATATTCGCCGGCGCATAATAAGATTTGATACGTAGGTTAACAATATTGATATCATCATTCCCTGAAAATTTCATTCACTTGCAAAGGGATCCAGGGGGTTAAAACGCCCCCCAAAACACTGAAAAATTCAGATCTCCGAAAATATTCGCCGGCGCATAATGATATTTGGTACGTCCGTTCACAATATTAATAAGATTATTCCCTGAAAATTTTATCCACTTGCAAAGGGATCCAGGGGGTTAAATCGCCCCCCAAATCATTGAAAAATTCATATCTCCGGAAATATTCGCCGGCGCATAATAAGATTTGGCACGTAGGTTAACAATATTAATATCTTTATTCCCTGAAAATTTCATTCACTTGCAAAGGGATCCAGGGGGTAAAAACGCCCCCCAAAACATTGAAAAATTTATATCTCCGAAAATATATGCCGGGGCATAATAAGATTTGGCACGTACGTTCACAATATACGTTCACAATAACTTCCAATTGGACTGATGTCAGTATTTGCACATTTGTTTAAACCCCCTGGATCCCTTTGCAAGTGAATGAAATTTTCAGGGTATAATGATATTAATATTGTTAACCTAAATGCCAAATCTTATTATGCGCCGGCGAATATTTCCGGAGATATGAATTTTTCAATGTTTTGGGGGGCGTTTTTACCCCCTGTATCCCTTTGCAAGTGAATGAAATTTTCAGGGAATAAAGATATTAATATTGTTAACCTACGTGCCAAATCTTATTATGCGCCGGCGAATATTTTCGGAGATATGAATTTTTCAGTGTTTTGGGGGGCGTTTTTACCCCCTGGATCCCTTTGCAAGTGAATGAAATTTTCAGGGAATAAAGATATTAATATTGTTAACCTTCTTGCCAAATCTTATTATGCGCCGGCGAATATTTTCGGAGATATGAATTTTTCAATGTTTGGGGGGGCGATTCAACCCCCTGGATCCCTTTGCAAGTGGATGAAATTTTCAGGGAATAATCTTATTAATATTGTGAACGGACGTACCAAATATTATTATGCGCCGGCGGATATTTTCGGAGATATGAATTTTTCAGTGTTTTGGGGGGCGTTTTAACCCCCTGGATCCCTTTGCAAGTGAATGAAATTTTCAGGGAATGATGTTATTAATATTGTTAACCTACGTGCCAAATCTTATTATGCGCCGGCGGATATTTTCGGAGATATGAATTTTTCAGTGTTTTGGGGGGCGTTTTAACCCCCTGGATCCCTTTGCAAGTGAATGAAATTTTCAGGGAATAATGATATTAATATTGTTAACCTACATGCCAAATATTATTATGCGCCGGCGAATATTTCCGGAGATATGAATTTTTCAATGTTTTGGGGGGCGTTTTTACCCCCTGGATCCCTTTGCAAGTGGATGAAATTTTCAGGGAATAAAGATATCAATATTGTTAACCTACATGCCAAATCTTATTATGCGCCGGCGAATATTCCGGAGATATGAATTTTTCAATGTTTTGGGGGGCGTTTTTACCCCCTGGATCCCTTTGCAAGTGAATGAAATTTCCAGGGAATAAAGATATTAATATTGTTAACCTACGTGCCAAATATTATTATGCGCCGGCGAATATTTTCGGAGATATGAATTTTTCAATGATTTGGGGGGCGATTTAACCCCCTGGATCCCTTTGCAAGTGGATGAAATTTTCAGGGAATAATCTTATTAATATTGTGAACCGACGTACCAAATATTATTATGCGTCGGCGAATATTCTCGGAGATATGAATTTTTCAGTGTTTTGGGGGGCGTTTTAACCCCCTGGATCCCTTTGCAAGTGAATGAAATTTTCAGGGAATGATGATATCAATATTGTTAACCTACGTATCAAATCTTATTATGCGCCGGCGAATATTTTCGGAGATATGAATTTTTCTATGTTAGGGGGGGGCGTTTTAACCCCCTGAATCCCTTTGCAAGTGGATGAAATCTTCGGGGAATAATGTTATTAATATTGTTAACCTACGTGCCAAATCTTATTATGCGCCGGCGGATATTTTCGGAGATATGAATTTTTCAGTGTTTTGGGTGGCGTTTCAACCCCCTGGATCCCTTTGCAAGTGAATGAAATTTTCAGGGAATAATGATATTAATATTGTTAACCTACATGCCAAATCTTATTATGCGCCGGCGAATATTTCGGAGATATGAATTTTTCAATGTTTTGGGGGGCGTTTTTACCCCCTGGATCCCTTTGCAAGTGAATGAAATTTTCAGGGAATAAAGATATTAATATGTAACCTACGTGCCAAATCTTATTATGCGCCGGCGAATATTTTCGGAGATATGAATTTTTCTATGTTAAGGGGGGCGTTTCAACTGGATCCCTTTGCAAGTGGATGAAAATTTCAGGGAATAATGATATAATATTGTTAACGTACGTGCCAAATTTTATTATGCGCCGCGCGAATATTTTCGGAGATAGGTTTTTGAATGTTTGGCTTCTCGAAATAGCGAATCTATCGTAATTCATTCTGATAACCAACCGTCGACACCTTCATACCTCTTTTTATTGGTCTATAAATCAAAGCCGAAAGTGACATATTCATTATTTATCTGAATCACCCTCATTTCAGCATAAATATACTTCCGCACCGCGCGCCACTGGGGAGCGCGTTCGGCGTTTCCGTCAAACGTTCTGCTAGAAATGGTCTGCCAGGTTCACTCCGGTAGATCGATAACTGCTAGTGAAGTCTTCTTCGCTGAAGTTTTGAATAATTGTTGACCGAAGAAAATTTACTTTTATTCAGCAGTGTATTGGTATATTGAAAGATACTACGATATCGCTAAGATATTCAGATATATGAAGATATATGACGCGATTCAACACGAAAACCTTCAATTACCATCAAGACAACTCCGTCGTTACGTCGGCAACCCCAGAATTACACTTATCGGGTTTGCGCCCTAACTTAAAAATGACGTGAAACAAGCCTTCCAGGTAATTTCAGGACAAATTGCGGGCTCCTTAACGTTCAGGTAATTGATTACCGACATTACGCCGTTATAAACGAAAACGATAATTTATCGCCGGGCTTTTTTTTACTTCGATAAATTTCATTATCCACAAACGAGGCAATTATTATTCGATAACGTGACGACTGTCGGGTAAGGTAGCGATATCGACCGGCGATAAAACGTTGTGCACCTTTAGATGGTACTCGGGAGATCGTTCAGGTTTTCCCATACGTGGAAATACGACTGGCGATCTTATAAAGAAGGTAATTAAGGTATGATTGCATCGCGTAAGAAACGACGACCGCTGGCTAATCGGGAAATTAAGAGGCTGCTGGCTAGGACGTACGGCATTTAAAATGAAAATTAAGTCCTGACTGTTAGGCGAGGACGAAGCGTAGGCGATATAACCGACATTGATGTCTGGGAACATGAAACGGTGAATGATCACACTGTTACGTGTGAATTTTTGAGTTGAAGTACCTGCGTCGTGAAAAATGGATGAATATATCTTAGTTTAACATATACTAATAGTACTGCTCTAAGCTACAGAGTCGTTATGCATTATTCAATCTTTTTGCACGAACAAAATGCAACAATTTTGTTAATTTATTCTTTTTGTGTCATTCAACGCATTGACTTCAGTTTCAATTCGCAAAATTCTCAAGAACGTTGCTGCAATATACTATTTATTAAATAATTATTTCGAAATGTCGAAATAGATAATTTAGAAATGGCTGTAGGAATCCGGCCTGGCTATCTAAGGATTGTTCTTTCAGAACCTTAGATGTTCAAGGAACCCAAAATACTAGATAATCATTTACCATAGATTTAATCAGCGGTATTTTCCCTAAATATCATACTCAATTTCGGAATAATGATAAAAACTTCTGACACACCCATGTGAGTATAATTATGTTCGTTGCATGTAACATCAAAAAAATTAAATATTAGACTTAAATTATACAGATACAGAATGGAGCATACAAGGAACGATACACAGAATAATGTCCGATTTTTACGGGGTGTTCAATACATGGTGTGTGAAAATATTTAAAGAACAAGGTATGATAACGCACATGTAAAAATCGAAATGTCGTCCATACTCCCATCATCTGATTACCTAAGGCTCTGAAAAGGGGAGTATACCAGACAGCCATGCTGGGTCCAACCACAGACTCGAAATTACAGAACAATTCGAATGAAATGAAATCTGTAATCAAATAAATGCTTATGCTCACCTGTCTAGTTTCCAACTTTATTGTTTTGAATAAAAAATCAATACTTTCTATTAACTTTTCTTCAAAAAAACACGCAACTAACAATAGAGCACAATAACTGAGAAATTGACATTACCATCTGTAATTTTCGAGTCTATGGTTGGACCCAGTCAGCCTGTCTGGCATACCTATCTTTCTAGTGCTCTAGATTACCGTTACGTATCATAGAACTTTGAAAAGCTTATCCGAACTCATCCATGTCAAATCATGACATTTATTGATGTAGCTTTACATTTCATATGCTACACTGTGGTGAAATGAAAGCTAATAAAAATTTAAATCGTATCAAAACCCACAAGAACTCCGTCTTACCCTTATCAAACTATCCAGCCGAAACGACCCTTTCCGAATCCAGTGTATCAAAGGAAAGCATCTCCTTTACTCATCCGGTATAACCTCAGTATATGTTTCGATATATCTGTATAAAAAACTTATGAATTAAATATCTGTGAATGGATTTTTTCCATTCTACTGAATTACCTTCTCGAATGATTGAAATGAATTGTGTTGAAAAAATGATTTGATCAAAAAGTAATACTACAAATACCAGTGAAATTTGAATAAAAATATGTATTTTCCTAAAACCGCACCCAGTGGCGCAGCCAGGATTTTGTGTTGGGGGGGGCTGAACTGAACAATTCTTGATGATACTTACAAAATACGAAAGTTGCAAAAAAAGAACTCAGAAAAAATTGAAACTTTCCGCACTGTTTTTCGTCTCGGAGAGTAGTACTATTTCCGCACTTGTTAGGAAAATCCCTATTATTGAACTTAAATTGATATTTTCTATTTTCTGGTATCGATTGAAATATTTTCTAGGAGGATTCTCTCTCTATTTCTAAAAAACTTTATAGGTTTTCACTCCCCGTCTCTGAAACAGAAATAATTAAAAAGTGCTCCTGCGAGAATCTTTGCATTTATTATTGTCAGAAGCAAATTGGCCTTGAAAAAATTGTTGCCTAACATAAAACTGTAAAAGAAAATAAATGAAAAGGAGTAAAACGACAATGTAAGTTTTGGTGTCTAATCAGACACCTTCTTCAGACAAACTTGTAAAATCTTCAGAATTGTGTGTTTTTCATTTTTACTGTTAGGCAACAATTTTTTCAAGACTAATTTGTTCCTGACAAATAAGTGCAAAGATTCTCGTAGGAGCACTTCATCTTAATTAAAGTTTTTAAAATTATTATTGTTTCAGAGACTGGGAGTGAAAACCTATGAAGTTTATTAGAATTGATATTTTCTGGGTAGCAAAAATAACGAAGGTAAAACTGAAGATGTGTACTTTAAATGGTAATGTCTGCAAAACCCAAGTCCATGGCGTGTGTAAGAAAAATTGCAATCGAAAACATTTCTTTAGTACTCGAAACAATACCGCCAACCTAACAAAGCTAATACCAACGTTTTCGTGGCTCGCCGCAAAACCGAATAACTCTTGGAACCGTGCGCCGAAATGAATACATATTATTACCTGGCCCATTATCGTCGATGATTGAACGGCCATTATTGCTGCCGATGCCGAGTATCGGGTTCCATCGGGGAGAGCGAGAAATCTCCGGAGCCGTTCCGGTTCCAGAATTCAATTAGACCGCCAAATTGCAGAGATTTCCATCGCTTCGACGTGTAATTATCTACGTCATTTGTATGAATTAGGGAAAAAGCGAGATAAGAAGATAAAATCTGGAACTGTGAATAAATTCGGTCGGCCCTGCGGGATGGAAGGGGATTTAGGTCACGTGGAAGGTCGGAATATTTAGATTTGTCGTGCCGTAAAAGAAGTGGTAACACCTCGACGTTGTAAAGACGTATGGGACTCGGTATGGGATAGAGGAGAACACACTTTCCAAAACCTCAAAGTGAATACAGATGGTTCTAAAACAACGACAGGTGCCGGCGCTGGAGTATACGGGCCAATAACCAAGTGTACAGGGTGGACAGAATTGTTGATCCCTGAACTAAAACTTTTTAACCGTACGAGATAGAGAAAAATGAATGGTGCATTACGGTGATCTTTTTTCGAGAAACTCATTTTGCCGTCAACCGCATTACTCTATCGCCTTTTGTTCTCGAGTTATAAGCCAAAATTGACATTTGGGAAATTTATAATATGGTCATAATCTCTGTTCCTGTTTGTGCTATAAACTTGAAACAAAAAAAATTATACAGAAACTTGTTGATAGGAATCCAGTGGCTTAATATAATTTTTGCTGAGTTTTTCCTTCCTGACTTATTACATAAAATTTAGTTTTTTTCTTATGAAAGCAATATTTTATTTCTACTGAAAAATAATCACCGTTTCAAAAATATATTACATGTCATATATCGCTCTTTGGTCAGTGGCGACGATAGTGAGGACAAGAGCAAGAGTGATAATTCATATGACATTTTCTATATTTTTGAAAGGAGGAAAAAACGTTGATTATTTTCAAGTAGAAATAAATTGTTGTTTCCACGAGAAGAAACAAAATTTTATGTTTTAAGTTAAGAAGGAAACCCTCAGCAAAAATCAGATTAAGCCACTGGATTCCTATCAAAAAAGTGTGTGTAGAATATTTATGTTTCAAGTTTATAGCACAAACAAGAATGGAGATAATGACCACATTGGAAATTTCCCATATATCAATTTTGTCTTTAAACTCGAAAACAAAAGACGATAGAGCAATGCGGTTGACGGCAAAATGAGCCATTCTTTTTTCTTTATCTCGTACAGTTAAAAAGTTTTAGTTCAGGGATCTGGCCACCCTGTACACTATCCTAAGGCGTTCTATTCGAGTGTTTTTCAGGAAAAAATATGTACTTGCCAATCGAAAGATGCATGAAACTGGAAGGAAACTATCAATGGTGTCACATAGTGATCCATTCTGATAAGCTGCTAATAAAGCACTGAACTCTTATATCATCGACTCAATTTATATGGGAGTGCCGAAAAAAACTCAATGAAGTAGGCAAGAACAAATAGGCCTCTTTAGTCTAGAGACTCCTGGTCAATCGGGAATCAAAGCAATGTATTGTATTGTAAAGGAAATGAAGAGGCTAACACACTATAGCCAGAAGAGGAGCACTAACTGCTCTAGAAGTCTGGAACACAATAAGACATCAAAATTGCGGAGAATTCCATAGCTTCGACATGTAATTATCTACGTCATTTGTATGAATTAGAGAAAAGCGAGATAAGATCTGTAACAATGAATAAATTAGGTCGACACTGCGGGATATGAAGGCTTTTGGGTCTTGTGAAAGCTTTAAACGGGTCGGAAAATTCAGATTTATCGTGCCATGAAAGAAGTGGTGACACGTCGACGTGTGTGTAAAAGTTTGATACATTCAACTTATGAATTCTTGATCTTGCTTTTTTGTATACGACATGCAGGCGATTTAATAATGAATGAATCTCGGACTGAATATGTTATGTTGATCAAGACAATGTCGATAAATTATGTCGACACCTAATTTTATGATTGCTTGAAATTCGGTTTTTATCGGATAATATACTAAAATGAAGACCAATGAAGATATCCAGTTATAATCAATGGTTTGCGATAACATTCGCCTATTATCACCTTGAGCTGTGACTGCCACCCACAAAATTTTAATTGCCAATATATGACAAGTAATACCTCATTTAGAAGGTAATCACCTCATGTCATGTCAAACAAAAAAATGAATTATTTGATTGTAGAGAACCTAATAAAAACTTGCTTTCAAATGTGGTTTCATTCGACTTATAATGCCATCCAAAAACTAAGTAGTGGCGGTCACAGCTCCAAAGAATGGCTTGTATTTTTGGACGAATTTTATGAAGAATAAAATAATGCTTTTCTCGAAAATGTAGAAGATGTTTATGAACTTTTCATACTGATGACTATGTGAAATATCCTAACCGAAGGTTCCTGATGCCAGAAGAAACAATTTTTTCCCTTACAAATTTAAAAAGATACAGGTTCTCGAAAATTAATGAACATTTTTTTCATTCATATCTCGCAAACGATTCCATGGAATGAAATTAATTTTGGGGTAAAGTTTTTGATCGATGAGTTGAATACACAAAATTGCATTCACCAGTTCCTTCAAAATAACCATTATATTCTGTGAAAATACCAGAAATCCAAAGAAGTCAACTCATACTGGGAGTGAAAACCTATGAAGTTTTTAAGAAATGCAGAATCCTCCCAGAATATATTTCAATCGATATCTCATAAAAATAAAATGAATATTATTCTATACAAATTTGGCCATTTCTTGAAAAAGTACAATTCCTCATGTTTTTACGTATGATGCGTCGTTTTCGAGCTATTTGAAGTAAAAATCAAAAAGTATCGGTACTCTGTTAGAAAAATCACAGAACTCGCGTTGCAAGGCCTGATAGTTAAGAATGGATGGCTTAAAATTTTTCATTTGGAATGATTGGTAAGTGAAATATGGAAACGACCAATTCCCAATTCAATTAATAGTGAGAAACTCGTGATCAGTACGTAAAAATTAGAGTTGAAACTTCAAAAATCCAAACAATTCAGTGATGCATTCACCAGGTTTACCATACAACTTTTATTATCACCAAGACGAAATAAGAAGTTTCCCCTTAATACGCTCTTACCTCAAAAATGTATACAGTTGGTCTCCGACATGAATTAATTCATAAGGCTTCCTTTTCATTTTAGAGCTAATTCATATTATAATATTATTATGTGTTATTTATTTCAGAATCAGGAACCTTGCATAGAATTAACATGTGTGTTGTTTGAATTTGAATTTTGTTATCATCAACTGCTGTCGTCAACAAATTATGTGTATCTATTGAAACAAAATCTGGTAGGATTCTGCTTTCCTAGAAAACTTTTTTGGGTTTTCACTCTCAGTCCCTGGAACAGAAAATATTAAAAATTTTCAATTAAGATGAAATGCTCCTGCGAAATTCTCGCACTAATTTGTCAGGAGTAAATCGGTTTTGAACAAATAACATCATGATACTCCATAGCACTACAAGCTGCACTGGGCTGCTAACCCAGTTAGTTTTCAAAGCGCATATTGAACGTATCGCTTCCTGGCTATTAATTTCTGATGATTTGACTGCAAACGTTCGCCTGTACGTATCTTAAATCAGTTTATGACACAAACATTCGCCACTTGTCCGATACAATTGTGTTATCTGGCATTGACCTAATTCACGATCGGCATCATTCTCCTATTGAGATTTTGGCCCGATACCAACTCGAGTTTGTTTGATTTGTTAACCGGCAAATAAAGTTTTCGTGTGATTTACAGCCGCAAATATTTACTCATCAAAATAGGCGAACTGCCGGCATTATGTCGAGCGTAACTAGGGGAACTTTGTTGTTTAGCACGTAGATAGGTGATGAGATTGTTTACAAGTTTTCGAAATTGAGCTCTGTGTAATATGGAAGGTGTTCTAATTGATCTGACATTCTCACTCGAAAAAAACTCATTATCTGCCCAGTACGATTTGAGTTTAGGGGTGCCCCAAGGGTCTATTCTTGTGCCTTTGATGTTTTACATTCCCACATCATATTATTGGATTGCAGATTAAGTCTACAAGAACTGACATAATATACGAACAAAAATAATCATCTAGTACAGATTAAGGGACTCAAAAATCAATATCAGGTTTTAGAAACCGGAAATCTTTTTCGTAAAGATATGAGACAGTATACTCGAAACAGAGAACCAGAAAGTAACGAAAAATTTGGCCTGGTTCTCGCTGATCGAACGGTCTCGTGACCAGGTATCGATAACAGTAGGCATCCTTTTTTGTCATCACATATCACTAAGTAGAGTTCATAAGTAATATATCAAACAGGAGAGCAAATTATACTCCCCAAATAAGAAAATAACCAAGTTTCAGGAATATAATAAATAGGCGTTTTGAAAATGTGCCACAACGTTTATGATTTTTTAACAGTGATGAATGCATGTGAACCTCAGAGTTGAAAGTAAACCTAGCAATGCCTTCACGGATTTGTTGACGCAGCCAAGTAGAATCTGTTTATGAACGCGAACAACATTCGGCGTTGCGAACTTATGCCGTATCTTTATGCGGCGTTCTCACAAGGCGTTATTCACGACAGTGAACCACGCTTTCGTGAAATACACTTCTGTGTGAACGCATTCCTCACGAAAGCAAGTTTAACGACTATGCGTTCTCACAAAAGTGTATTTCACGAAAGCGTGGTTCACTGTCGTGAATAACGCCTCGTGGGAACGCCGTATTATCCGTATTGGAATAATTATTGGTCTACGGCTTTCCTACTATGGTACTAACAGCTAGAGTGTAGACAATTCGATCTCGCTCTCTTACTGTTCAGTTATTACATGCATCGTGTTTGCATTTTCATTTCGATTTGACGTTCAAAATCTGAATTACTGATTAAGTAGCAGTTCAGTGGTGCTTAAGAGTATTTTGGTACCTAATTATAGCTATGGCAAATTTACGAAAATGTTGTATTATATTCAGAAATAGTAGAAATGAAAATCTAACCTCTTGTTTACTTCACCCCAGTTCGGCAATAAAATGCTCTCACTCTAGTTGGTTGATAACTATGCAGTACTTCTTGTTTTCATGCGTAAAGGCATCTCTATGTTTACTTACTCTGAGATGTAAACTATCGAAGTTAAAGTAGCTGTTCATAACTGCTACCGTTATTCCTCCGATCTTGTACTGCAATTCTATTCTGATCAAATCAAGGGTTTATGGATCTTACCATGAATATTTATGGGATGGCTACTGCGTTCCGGTGGGATACGGACCCCTCGTTTCATGGTGAGGTGGGTGGCATGGGCCTATTTTACCTCCTTTGTAGTAGGACGGTCATTGTTGACTGCACCGTGTAATGAGATAATGACTGGTTTTTACCGCAGGTATATTGTGTTGTTTAGGTCAGGTGGGCGTTAGAAACTGAAGAAATCTGTAATTGCTTTTCATTTTCAATTCGGAGATATTGTTGCGTGGTCGTTATGGTTGGTGTTGGTTGATCTGTGGTTTGCCTAATTGCTATTAGCTTCCGCGAGCATTTTTGTTGAATCATTTCAGTATCAAAGCATTTATTTACCATTTCATCACCTGATAATACTAATGAATGACTTTTCTGAGGAAAGATAAGTAACTTAAGGAGCGATTGGAGTAATGTATACACATATTACATGGTATTAACTGAGTTTTGTTTCATGGATTTAATGCAATTAGGGAAACAAGCAATAGAAAACTTTGTAAAGCAGGTGCGGTAGAACTGGATGAATATCACTTTTGTATTCAAGCATAATGACATACATGATTGGTTAAGGACTCGATGGTTTATTAATTTTGAGATTTTAACAGGGAAAAAGGTTTATTCGTAATAGTTTTTGTTCAACACTTTGGTTCAATTATTGTTGATAACTGTTACTACTTTTATAATAATTGTAAATATCCAGTAGTGGATTGCATAAAAAGCAGATCAGTCTGACAAACTCAGGAAGATGAATATAATCAGAACTGAATCTAAAAGAATTGTTCCCCTTTATTCTTTTGTGGGTTTACAATTCCTTTGCTTTGCTGAAAGAGAAGCAAACACTTCCTTCACCGGACCCGTGCCCTCATGTTGAGTATCATCTATACTGAGAAGGACAGGGGTCGATGATTGAGAGAAGGAGAAAGCCTCTAAGTGGCCATATACGCTACGAGAAATCGTTACGATCGACTGTACAGTTCGAACGGTGCAGTTATCGTAGCTGGCATACAAGCTATACACGCTACGAGAAATCGTTGCGATTAGACTTGTTCAAGAAGCGGCGCCCCGCATACGTGTAGTGATGGCGTCGACGGACGTCGGTTAGCAATTATTGGATTAATATTCGCCCTGAAGGACAAAAAGTGAGGCGGAAAAAAAACGTAGCATCTGGTGCAAAGAATTGCTAATGAAAAGAAGAAAACATTCTCATGTGAATTGTTGGCAGAATTAAAGCTGTTTCCAAAAGACTGGCATAATTTTCTAAGAATGGATCACGATACGTACTTACATCTACCAAAATCGACCAAACTGAACACGAAAACGGAAACACGAGCGCATACACGTTTCGATCAGTCGGCACAGTTCGTCCGATTCCGATAAATCAATTGAAATTTTGGTACTGTTCCGTTCGACTGTACAGTCTCAACAAATCGTGCGAAACTGCACAGTTTTATCACATACATGTAGCAATTTATCGGCACCGTTCGAACTGTACAGTCTGATCGTAACGATTTCTCGTAGCGTATATGGCCACCATTACTGTATTGACACACCAGGTCGAATACAAGCAAAGAGACTGAGTGTACCTTTAAAAGAAAAGGCTCAACAACCTCTATCGTTGTCAAAAAGTTCAATCTGCTTACTGGGCTTCTCACAGGTCGCTGTTTCGTGATGCACAAGATGGGTGGGGGAAACTCTGGTATCTGTAAGTTACGTGGTTTGGGCGTACAAACTACCGAGCGGATACTATGCCAATGCAATGTATTGGCACAAACCAGACTTACTCTTCTGGATAGCGCAACCTTGAAGCCAGATGAATATATTATCCTATGCCCACGTCATTAAAACTGTGAAGTTGAAATAGATCTTAACATAAAAAGAATATTTATGTTACACTGTTGTAGATGTATCTTCAGATCCGTCTCGGAATAGGAGTATCGCTTTCACAGGTCAGATCGAATGCACCAAGACAAACTTGCGTAGGCGTTTTTAAATGCAAGCTCTCGAATCGTCCGTATCTTCAGTCGATTAGTTACAATCGATAAATTAGTTCCCTGTTTTGCCGTCAAGTTCCTGCAGGCGCTGCCGTACAGGTTCAACGTACACGCAGAGAGCCACTCGCCGACTCTTGTTCTGGCCGATTAGCCAGAGTGTTTGAGGTACAAGAAGACGACCAGAGAGGATCCAAGTGTGCATAGACTCTATATCGCCGCTAAATCGGTTTATCGTCCAGTGATTCGGCGGATCCTGACGGACGGATCGACCTGAAGGGAGAGGGGCGCGGTTGAGTGGGTATTACGATACCTGCGGAATTTCTACGAGTCCGTTTCCTGACAGCGGTACAGTGGCGTGCCGAGATATTAGCCCGAGGGAAAGAAGATTTTGAGGCTCTTTGAGCGATACGGACCCTTGTGTCTCCATGTAACGTCACTTTAACGTTTTATACAACGGTCTGGGCCCGTATTCTGGACAAGTGATCTTTCGATGGGTATACGAACTTCATTGCGCGAAAGCTCACTGGTCGTTTAATGTAAATCAAGAACTATTTGGAGCTGTAAACAATCCCTCACAACGCTAGAGAAGTACAGGGTGTCTATAAATGAATGTAACAGCGCAGTTGGCTTTGGATTATAATTTGCCGCTACAGAATAAGGGTAACAAACTATTTTACACCGCAGAACATAAATCATTACACTGTTTCGTAGGTTAGGCCATAGAAATTGACTACATTACAGGATACTTCTATAGGAGAGGCTGTCGAAGTCTGTGGCTGGAATGATCAATGCCAAAGATAGATAGAGATGAATATAGAGAGAGATTGATAAATCTGTTGAGTTTGCATAGGAAACGGCAAAATGAGAATAATCCATAGCCAACTGCGCTGTTACAATCATTTACAACCCTGTACAAGCTAGTTCTAGATTAGATACCTGTACACTAGAAAAGTTAGGGAAATGATAAAACTGACGCCTTTTCGAAAAGAGGGACAAATACACCCTTCACATATTGAGGGATAAAGAGACTGATTGCACCTTCAAAAGACTAGACTCAAGAAGCTCTTCGTCAAAAAACGAGTCAAGGCTGCTCACTGTGCTTTTCACAGGTCACTATTTCGTCACCTGCAGAAGATCGGTAAGGAAAACTTCGATATATGTAGGTTATGTGGATCGGCCGCGGAAACCACCGAGCACATATTCTGCATATGCAAAGTAATGGCGTAAACCAGACTCATTCTACTGGCGCGACCTTGACGCCAGCCGACAAAAGAGCAACGTCTGTAAGGAAATTGATCCTTCAATACTGCAAGACTTGCTGGTTTGTCGGCATAAACCAAAAAAGTAATTGAAATAATCGTAGTCGAAAGACGAACGCCATCAAGTCAAACCATAGACAACAACCACCGAAGCTTGTCTTGCACCCAAAAAAACATCCATTAGGTATATTAGGTCCAATCGAAAGCACCCATTTCCCCTATAGGTACGACACTGAAGCCGTATCGTGAGAATATCGAGCAGGACTCGGATTGCAGCATATCCTGCGTTGCAACGACGTGGTTAGAGTGGAATTGAAGGGATTTCTGGACGATTATGTCGATTATTGAAAGATAACGGTGACGTTCTGGTTCCTTCTTGGTTGTATCTTTCCTCTCCACATTATGGCGTAACGACACACGATCCAGATTTTCTTCCAGAAGTTAATGTTGTTGGATGGGTGGTCCGAGAGGTTTTTGATAGTTTTGTAGTTACTTGAGACAGCAATGAGCACCCCGTTGGTGGAATCTCTTCAGAAAAGTTTCAACTGCCGCGTTTCGAGTTCTGCGACGTTATTCTGGAGTAACTGCAACTGATATATATTCGTATGATGTATGTACATACTAGTATTTATAACAGGTACATCGTTGTTTATTTCGGTGTATCAGTCTTTGATTCAAATCAAGGCCTCGCGAGTTATTCGTACTAATATTAAGAACCTGAATCCAACAACGAAACCCAATTTTCTCCAAATCTAAAACGTGCTCGTCCCTTGCCGCCCCAACGGATAGAAAACAATCATTCAATTTTTTTCTCATCGTGAAAAATCCGCTGTGAATGTAGCTCGACAATTCGTCCTCGGTAACAAGAAAAGTTAACAGATGTTCCTTTTAGCTCTCCATTCGCCGTGTCAACCTGACATATTGCCAGACCGAACAACGAATGAATTTTATTCAAATCCCCGAGAAGCACTCGACTCCGGGACGACAACGTGGAACGTACGGCCCGAATCTGGCTAGGGGTATCGATCCGCGCCCCCCTATCCCTTCGGCCCCCCTCCTTCTCGAATCCCGTAACATTTGCATGTTTAAAATCCCATCTGGGCGGTAGGTCGGAAGTCGAATTAACGTCTCAAATTGAAATGAACCCGTTATGAGACGGCGCTACGAGGACCGTTATCGGGGGTTTGATTGAAGAATTAGGACAGGCGACGAAGTGGTCCTTCAATTAAAGGCGACGAGGTGTCTTGTTTCATACCACGAATTTTCTGGAAATTTTTGCTGAAGTTGGGATTTGAGTATCGACTTCAGATCGGATGAAATCTGGTATGGGAATATATCTTTAGAATATCTATGGAGGACACATGAAATGAGAAGATCTAGGAGCACACGGTATGGTTCATAACATCACAACTGTTCACATGCCTAGTAAAGAAACAACCTGAGAAATGAGCAATGAAAATCGCTGAGTAGGAAGTGGGACCTGGAAAACATATCAACTCCTGTCTCCTGTAGCGGCCACACAATATGATGTTGCACCTATGGTTCTAAGACCGAGTCTGGAAGCCTCCCTTCGCCTGGCCCGTTCCGTCTCGAATCCAGCAACATTTGCATGTTTAAAATCCCATCTGGGCGGTAGGTCGAAAGTCGAATTAACGTCTCAAATTGAAATGAACCCGTTTGGAGACGGCGCCCTACGTGTACCGTTATCGGGGGTTTGATCGAAGAATTAGGACCGGCGACGATGTGGTCCTTCAATTAGAGGCGCCGAGATGTCTTGTTTCATACTACAAAGATTTCTGATGTTTGCTGGAGACGGGATTTGGTGGTTTTCAAGTTCAGATCAGATGAAACCCGGTTTGTGGGTATCCCCAAAATAACTAGAAGGATGCAGACTATGAAAAGCAGGCTGCATTGTTTATCACATCACATCTGCTGTCCTGCCTGGTGTCCAAAAAACCAAGAAAATAACCCTTCAAAGGAATATGACTTAATTGCTAGATCACAATGAAATTGTACACCAATGGTATCAAGACCAAGTCTGGAAGCCTCCCTTCGCCGGACCATGCCCTCATGCTGAGTATCACCCATACTGATTAGGGCGGTGGTTGATGATTGGAAAAAAAGAAATTCTCACTGAATAGACACGCCAGGACAAAGACAAGCAAAGAGACTGATTGCACCTTCAAAAGAGAAAGCTCAACAAGCTCTATCGTTGTCAAAAAACGAGTTAATGATACGTACTAAGCTTCTCCAAGGTCACTGTTGTGCAGGTGATATATCACCTGCACAAGATCGGTGAGGAAAACTACGATATCACATATTATGCATATTGGCGTTAACCAGACTTACCTTACTGGGTGACGCGACCTTGACGCCAGCTGACAAAAGAGCGAAGTCTCCTAGAGAAATTATCAACTTTGCGAAGAAGTTTACATTCCTTGTAGCTCTTGCATCTCATAACAGCCTGTTCGGGTTGGTTTAAGAGTATTTCTTCTTCTGAAGGAAAGTTGTACATCTACTTATCTGGAAAGTGTTTTATTCACCTTACAACTACATATACTTGAAAACAACTGTTTGGGAGTTTTTTGCATTTACAATCTTTTTATCATTTTTTGCGTCTGGAAGGAACCTAGTTTTAGAAATAGTAGCGAAATCAAAATCAGTCCATCAAAATAATCGTATATTTTTATATGCGAAAGTACATATTGGGGAAGATTCAAATCAATTAAAATCATAAACCTTTTTCCATGGCAATTCACTTCACTCAAACCTTCTAAATATAAATATTTCTTCACCTATCTAAGCGAGTATAATATTTGAACTACACAAGCGTCACTTCATGGTAATTGAAAAAACTATGATAATGAGAAAAATAAATATTGAACGAACAGTAAATATTCTTTTCATGAAACATATTATCACATCTTAAAATTGACGGAAATATTGAGTAGGTTTAAGCAGGCGACTAAAATAAAATGAGCATATAAAATTCCAAGGTTTTTTAGGGGTGGTACGAGATAGATGGTTTTATTTGTGCACATTTTCAGTTTTCACCTGAAAAGCAAGCAGGACATCACTGACAACACAAACCTCATTCAAAAGAGAAGGGTCAACAAGCTGTATCGTTGTCAAGAAACTAGTTATGGCTGCTTGCTAGGCTTCTCACAGGTCACTGTTTTGAGAGATATCACTTGCACAAAATCGGCCGCACAAACCTCGAAGCACATTATGCCATTGCAATGGATTGGCGCAAACCAGACTTATTCTACTGGGTGAAGCGACCTTGACGCCAGCCGACATAAAAGTGAAATTTCCTAGAAAAATAATTAACTTTGCGAAGGAAGTTACATTCTTAGCCAAACCGTAGCTATTTTATGGAAACGCTCAAAACAATTGGTTGCATTGCAGGAAAATAGTCACTGTGTCAATCGACCACAATCTAGTCAATCGACCACAATCTAGTCAATCAAGTTTCCTATCGGAATGTTCATGTTTCCTTTCCTAATAAATATCCCTGAATTTTTCTTATAAATAAAGCTTATGGTCCAAGTAATGTATGCAGCTCCACCCCATTTGGCAGCCTCTCATCTCGAATCCAACAACCGGACAAATATATTGGATATTATCAGTTTCACTTTCCGACGGCGTCAAAACAAATAAAAGCAACCAGGACATCAGTCGCAACATAAACGTCATCGCTCAGACAGGCCGGCAAACTGCCAGAGGGACATGAAGTGAAGGTGCTAAGCCGGAAGTGTTGAATGTCCCAAAGGTGGTATCCTTTCTGCATCGCATCCCAGTACGTTCATATAGGCAGAAAGGGAAATGGGACCACTCATACTGATAAAGCCGGAGGTAAGTGATTGTGAAAAAGGAAAAAACATTCCTATTGGATAAACACACCAGACTAATTACATCTTCAGAAGAGAATGTTCAACAAGCTCTATCGTTGTCAAGAAACAAGTTATGGCTGCTTACTGGGCTTCTCACAGGTCACTGTTTTGAGAGATTTCACTTGCACATCATTGATAAGGAAAACTCCTACATCGGAAAGTTATGAGGATCGGCCGCAGTAACCACCGATTACATGCCATTGCAATGTATTGACGCAAACCAGAGCTACTCTGCGGGGGTGACCTTGATGCCAGCCGACATAAGAGCGAGGTCTCCTAGAAAAATAATCAACTTCGCGAAGGAGGTTACATCCCAGGGCAAAACGTACCTATTGTTTGGTGGCGTTCAAAAGACCTCATTCGTTGGACTACAGAAAAGTAGTCCAACCTACCACAGTCTAACCAATCAATCAATAAAGTTTCCGATTGATAGTACATGTTTCATTCTTCATGAACATCGTTGAATTTATTCTGACAAATTAAGCATATGGTTCAAATTTGACAGCCTTTCATCTCGAATCCTCCAACCCGACAAATATCTTCGATATTCTCAGTTTCACTTTCCGACGCCGTCAAAACAAATAAAAGCAACCAGGACATCACATCAGTCGTAACACAACAAACCTCATCGCTCAGACGGGCAGGCAAACTGCCAAAGGGACATGAAGTGAAGGTGCTAAGCCGGAAATGTTGAATGTCCCAAAGGTGGTATCCTTTCTGCATCGCATCCCAGCACATTCATTTAGGCAGAAAGGGAAAGCACGTACTTATCACGTCATAAATTCATACGACAAGAACAAGTGACTGAGCGGTAACTTGCTGCTTAACTGTTATTAACGTCACAAGGAGAATTTGAATGGGGGAATAATTGTTGATTGATGATGTCGTCGACCGGCATACTGCCGGCCGAGATTGAAATGACGACGCTGTTCGTTTCAGGCGTTGTCAAGATTCTGAAATGCTATATATAGTCCGTTCACGAAAGGTTGAGCCGTTGATTGGCCATGGAAATTTGGCATATTCCACTGTGTATATTAAAATTTTAGGTTATGTTGTTTATTTTCTTGTCAGATTGATACACAGTGTTGTCAATATCGCATAGAGTTCTCTTATAACTCGCAAGCTCGTCGGACGAGGCCGGGTACATTCAGCAACATTGACTTTATTTTACTTTATGACAGTAAATACTGCCAACTTCAGATAAATAAACAAACGCCTATGCGCTCAAACTTTCGTGAACAGTCTTTATGTAAGATATACAGGGTGAGTCTTTGACTTGTACATATATTTTAACCGTAGATTCTTGAGGTCAAAAGAAACACTTTTTTCCTCTACCATTTTTTCCGATTCGGCCTGGTTAAAAAGATACAGGCTGTTGAAAATCCATGAAAAGCATACATTTTTAGTAATATCTCGCAAACGATTCCTTCAAATGAAATGATTTTTGAAACATAGTTTTTCATGACTATGATTAATCTTTCCCGACTACAAAATTTCGAGTACTTCGATGTTGAAAGAAAAAAAAATCTCAGAAATTCGAAAAATGGGGTACTTTGGCTGAATGCAACTCTGTCGAAAATATTCACAGAATTCAATTTTCCCTATGTGGTCACTTTGACAAATCTCAAGAATAATTCGAGAATTTGTTATCTGGAATGATGAATGGTAAGAGAACTAGTGGATTTTCTTCAAAATGGGGTTACAATGAATAAGCTCACCTATATACTTCTTCAGTGTAAATCCTTATCTATTCAAGCAAATTTCCACACCACTTTCGAAGTACCTATTGCAATTTTGTTTCGTTGAGCTTTGACATACGTTGATCCAATTTACATTACGTTAGAATACGTTCATTTCTCATTTATTCATCATATTTATTACTACTAAAATGACCTTAATAAGTTATTATTCATGAAGTCGTATGATTTTGAAAAACAAACTAACCACAGAACACCGATGTTAAAGAATCTAGTGTCACGTCGGTGACTTTCACCATGCGGACCACAGAACATAAATATGCGGACACCCCTTGAAATTCAATCGCCCCAACTGGTGTTTATGAACGTGAAATGTCATGCGTGTTATAGTTGAGTTGTTGTTTTGATTTCGTAAACTCTTGCATGGAAGATTTCCAGAGATATTGGAAATGAATGCTATAGCTAGAATAGGTGGTTTAAAAGTTAATCCGATATAATCAAATATGAAGTATACATCAAGAAGAGATTATTCTGCTTTTCATCACTAGCAAAATTTTGGATGAATCAATCATTGCTTTAAAAAATATACAATTGGTATTTAAAAAGTGAGTTCATATTTCTTTCTTTAATACAGCAGCTTATTTGAAAATTTCGAATGGTATATCTACTCGTTTCTTTGATACAATAGCTTATTTCAAAGGTTTGAATGCTATATCTCGTACTTGCAAAAATTCAGTGGTTAGTTTACCAGTGGCGGCATAGCTCATTCTGAAAACAAAAAAGGGCTATATCTTCTTATTTAGGCCGAATCGGAAAAAATGGTAGAGGAAAAAGTGTTTGTTTCGACCCCAGGAATATACGGTTAAAATATATGTACAAGTCAAAGACTCACCCTGTATATATTCTTTTGAAATTGAGAACATATTACAATACATAAAACAAAAATAAAAATCCCTAACTGAGGTTAGTACAAAAACGGGGTACCATGCTATTTTTTCGTATGATACCAGAGCTCAGGGAAAAAACCTCAGTAAAAAAAGCCTGTCTCATTAAAAAACTATTCGAATATTGAAGGATTTCTTCTATGTTCAGTCCAACCGATAACTCTCCAAGATGCCTTTGGAATTCTGAATGAATCTGAAACAAAAAGAATCGAAGCAGAAAAAATGTACAGAAAAATAAAATGATTGAAACTGAATTTCACTTGAATCGGATATCTTGTTATGGAAATATAAAGATTCTTCTTTTTAATTTTCCAATTGAATTTTCTATGGTTCTGTTAACACTATGGTCACCAAATTTTTCACGAGGCTTATTATGAGCATCTTGCATGTGGCCGCACGCATTTTGATCGGGTTAGCTTCGTCTGAAATATTGAGAAACAAAAATTTTGATAGGCTATAGTTTATGGAACATCCTATACCATTTGGCTGCTTGACGAACTTGCATTTGGAAACCGAAATAACCCTGAAAATATCAAGTCTCTAGGACGATCCCTTCGAATGTTATCGTGCTATAGGGCGGACGGACAGAATTGAATTTGACCACGGATTCGTCATCAGTGAGTCGAAACTTATCGTTTCAGACCAATATACGACCCAAAATTCGAAAATTACAGATATTTGGGAAACACGATATAGAACGCGTTTAATTAGAACGAGCGCTAAAAAAAGAACGTCTCACACACTGCGCCTGAACTTATTTTCCCAACATTTTCGGAACACTTCATTTCAGAGGCCAATCCGAAGATAATTCATCATCCGTTCAGGCTGCCAGCGATCTCACTTTCCCTAATTGAAAAAATCCCCCTGACGGTATCTCTTAATTTCGGCCTAACGGAAAAGCGATTTATGATCGCTTTGTCAGAGGGAAAAAGCGGAAAGTATCGAAGTTAAGCGGCCGCGATAACTTCGCCTCGAATTTTCCGGAACAGGTTATTATTCTTCATTAGGTGTTTTCGGGGAAATTAATTTTAGGATTAACCATCCAACGTATCAACTCAAAACAACGGTTCGACCCGCCTAAGGGTAGGATAAGATTGATGAGTTTTCCCCATTGAACTTGAAGTTTTTCCCGTTTGAATCGAAGGGGAATTGTGACCGCTTTCCCACAAAGTGATTTGAAATTGAACGGCGGAAACTCTTGGTGTGAAGCCACTAGCTTTCAGCAGTTCTTTCTCTTTTGAAGGTGCAATCGGCATCTTTGGTTGTCTTTGACCTGGTGTGTTGTGTCATTAAGAGTGTTTCTCTCTTTTTTCCCAATCATCGACTTCCGTCCTAATCAGTATGGACGATACCCAATATTAGGGTACGCGTTCGATGAAGTGTTTGCTTCTCTTATCATCTACCCAAACTAGGACTTCGCCAGTGTTGTGAGGTATTGTTAACCAGCTCCAAATGATCCTTGATTTACAATCAGCGGCCATCAGATGCCTATTTGCCACCTGACTATCAGAGCCCTTTTACTGTCTCGACAGACAGACTCTAGCTCATCTCTCCATGATCAGAATTTTAGTTTGAAGCGTTGTTATTGGTTTTCCCAAAGGCAATGATAACAGATAAGTGCGCGTCCACAACGGAGAGCACCGACCCTAGCCCATCGCACCCTCGCCCAAAGCCCTGACCCTCGCCCATAGCACCAACCCATGCACCAAGCCCTAGACTGTCCACATTGAAGCCCCGACCCTCACGCCTATTTCTAGGTTATGTATCTTTGTTTTTATTGTTCAAATCAGCATTTAAATCTTCAAAAACCTAAAAATGCATTTGGAAAGACTGTTTCAGTTAATTCAAACAACAAACTTTATATTCTGCGATATAATTCATAAAAGCAAAGCAATAGTAATAGAAGAAGAATGGTTGGATATACTTGATTTAATCATTTATCATAAAGTAAACAAACTGAATGCCTAATTCTTTCGTTGAATACATCGTGTTCTCAACATCAATCAATATTACTTCAAATGTGATAAAATGAGTTTTGAATGTTGAAACACTAATTTGATATGTGTTCTTTATCGAGTTGTAGGAGGCCGGGTGTTTCGACTTCTTCATTGATTCGAACATGAACGGAAACATTATATAGATTTCATTGTTATTTCTTTACCACTTACTTTCTAATGAAAAAACCAAAACTATTCGAGGAACCCTCAGTTAGTAGGTTGATTCTGGTTAGAGCTGTAAAAATTAGTTATGTCCAAAATAATCATTAAATTGAACAATCCTTCGATAGATATGTTCCAATAGCATTCGTGTACTTTATATAACCATATCATTGATTCGTAGTCCTAGGAAAATAGTTCATTTATTTGAAGATTTTGGAAATCTTTCCTTATTATGATTGGAAATTGAAATTTTGCGCACAGTGATTGTCCTTCAACGAACGAATACATCGTTTGACAAATATAAACACACGTAAATCTTGAGGTTATGTCATATTACCGCTGTGAAGTTGGCAGACTGTTCCCTAGCAGACTGTTCTCGGAACAGTGTAAACTGAAATGACCGTTCCACCGCAGACCGTTCTCAGGGGCGCGCGGACGGAAGCCAAAATTTATAATAGAATCTCATTACAGCATGCAAAAAGGAACATGGGGACATGGAAATTTATGGAATTGACGCGAAACAATTAAACGATTGCGGACAAATTAGTTATCAATATTATTTTGCGTATTTGATGGGATTTTCTGTCTTGAATCATTAAATTTCTTTATCTCAAAAAGTATTCGTCGGAGCACAACCATATTGGGATGCGTTATTCCTATGTTGTTGTGATTGACCTGTAGTAAAATCAGTTACTCGCGAAGAAATATACAGGCTGTTCGTATTTAACCTTCATAATTTTAAATCTCATAACACGAAAACGGTTCGTCGGAGCATAACCATATTTGACATGCGTAATTGTTATTTCGATGACATTAATCAGTGAAAATATCAGCCACTCGCATTGGGATACAGGGTGTTCAAACTCAACCACCAAATTTCATTATTTTATTTCTCGAAAACTATTCGCCGGAGCATAACCATATTTGGCATGGTTAATTGTTATTTCGATGACATTAATCAGTGAAAATATCAGCCACTCGCATTGGGATACAGGTGTTCAAACTCAGCCGCCAAATCAATATTTTATTTCTCGAAAACTATTCGCCGGAGCATAACCATATTTGGCATGGTTAATTGTTATTTCGATGACATTAATCAATGAAAATATCAGCCACTCGCATTGGGATACAGGGTGTTCAAACTCAGCCGCCAAATTTCAATATTTTATAACTCGAAAACTATTCGTCGGAGCATAACCATATTTGGCATGGTTAATTGTTATTTCGATGACATCAATTAGTGAAAATATCAGCCACTCGCATTGGGATACAGGGTGTTCAAAGTCAACCTCCAAATTTCAATATTTTATTTCTCGAAAACTATTCGCCGGAGCATAACCATATTTGGCATGGTTATTGTTATTTCGATGACATTAATCAATGAAAATATCAGCCACTCGCATTGGGATACAGGGTGTTCAAACTCAGCCGCCAAATTCAATATTTAATAACTCGAAAACTATTCGTCGGAGCATAACCATATTTGGCATGGTTAATTGTTATTTCGATAACATTAATCATGCCAAATATGGTTATGCTCCGGCGAATAGTTTTCGAGAAATAAAATATTGAAATTTGGCGGCTGAGTTTGAACACCTGTATCCCAATGCGAGTGGCTGATATTTTCACTGATTAATGTCATCGAAATAACAATTACGCATGTCAAATATGGTTATGCTCCGACGAACCGTTTTCGTGTTATGAGATTTAAATTATGAAGGTTAAATACGAACAGCCTGTATATTTCTTCGCGAGTAACTGATTTTACTACAGATCAATCACAACAACATAGGAATAACGCATCCCAAATATGGTTGTGCTCCGACGAATACTTTTTGAGATAAAGAAATTTAATGATTCAAGACGAAAATCCCATCAAATACGCAAAATAATATTGATAACTAATTGTCCGCAATCGTTATATTGTTTCGCGTCAATTCCATAAATTCCTGTCCCCATGTTCCTTTTTGCATGCTGTAATGAGATTCTATTATAATTTTGGCTTCCGTCCGCGCGCCCCTGAGAACGGTCTGCGGTGGGAACGGTCAGTTCAGTTTACACTGTTCCGAGAACAGTCTGCTAGGGAACAGTCTGCCAACTTCACAGCGGTTGTCATATTTGGTGCGTGGTGCGGTGCTTAAATAAATACAAAATGAATTTCGCTCGTTGGTGCGCTGGTCGGTGCTAGGGTGAGTGCGTAGGTCAGTGCTCCGTTGTGACACTCGTAAAAGGAAACATGCTTTATTTATTTTTGAGGGGTGAGGCTGGTGAGGTGCTATGGTCGGTGCTATGATAGGTGCGCCGTTGTGGACGCTTACTAACGCTTCCGAACTGTATATATTCACTTCGGAAAAATAAAACTGTTCACGGCAACAAAACGTTCTAGTACATAAGCAAGCAATTTTTGAAGTATTTATCGTTTCCGCAGTAAAGTTAATAGAAACGCTGTTCTCAACTATTTGTCCTTCTTCTATACGTCTCTTAATTACTTTCGTGTTGTTTTAGTTATTGGTGTATGCCGACAAACCAGCAACTCTTGAAGCCAATATTCGAGTCACCTTTGATTTGGTGCCCAAATGGGTTACACCTCGAGTTACGCAAACCTTAATCTGCCGTTCTAATTATTGGTTCTAATTTTAGTAGATGGTTGATATCTAATTTGAATCGAAATTTTAAGTTCTGAGCAAATCAGCTTCAGGTGAAAAAATAGTTTAAACTTTCTGACAACGATTTCGGAAGTCGACTGCCAAGCTTGTGTACAGTCTGAGCCTAAGCGATTTCGGTCATGTCTCTCTCCTAAGCTCTCGTAGAACGCAACGTATCTCGCGCCCTCTATCGCTCCCGACATCTAGCTCGTTACTCGTATGTAATCAGCCGTGAAATTATCAGACTACGAAATTATACGTTCGGTACGCAGTCCGTAATAGATATTATGTTAATGTTATATCTACAACGTCATTAACGGAGTTACGACCGTGTCTGGTAGTTGGTCGAACGCGACTGTAATAAAGATAGATTTTGCCAATTAAAATCCGCGGAGCGATCTGGAAAATGTAGATAAGACAATTATGTATTCATGTGATAGTGACGACTTCGTAGGCGGTTCGGTGTAGAAAGTGTTGCCTACAGTCGATACACTCTTTCATTTGGTTTGCCTTTTTCTGGTTAGAAAAATGGTTCGTATGAGATGAAGTATAATTAAGTGTATCCGCAGACAGCTTTCTTATAACCTTTGTATCCCTTCAGTACTTTATCTCCTGATTTTGAAACATGTTTATGAATATAATTCTCTACTTCAATTCATTTATCTATTTTTATCACCTATACGGTAGAAAAACGTAGCCTGATTTTCATAAGTTATCATCAAACTGGTGAAAGTATTTCAGTAGTTAAAGCTGAATGGCGCAACAGGACGGTGTCACTTGTCATACAACTCGTGAAACATTGCTGATTTTGCATGAGTCTGCTCCTGGTCATGTCTCACTTCTGCCGTTGAGTTTATCCGAAAACACACTTTTACGCCAATAAGCTTCCAACCAATTAGAGCCGAAGTTCGATGCTATATGAATTAAATAACAACACGTGTTTACAAGCTACTATTCACTACTATTCATATTTTCAAATGTTGGTGTTAGAAATTCCCGAAAACAATGACCAGGTTCTCGAGAACATCTCGCAGTAGAATGTCCTCACGAACGCATTCGTCTCATCTCACAACCTGCGAATTATCCTAGAGAAAAGCAGAATAATCCCTACACCAATCTCTGTATGTACCTGTTCTTATCGCCATCGCTCATCTCCGGACCGCAGAATGGCTACACGCACATCATCAAGTCCTTCTGCCTACATCAAAAGCGACGTAGCGAAAGAGACCTCGCATGCGGAGTATAATGTTTCCCGTCTGATCCTGTTAACTCGACAAAACTACTTTATCCTTATCCCCTTTGTCGGTCTCGAGTTGTTGTCGTGTTGTTCGGCGTATGTATATATATACACCTTTTCACTCCAGCACACCCTAATTCCTCGTGAAGGTAAATCTGTCGCATTATACAGTTATAAACCGTGGTGTTTCTCTCGCGGGAAATGTTATCCTATTATCGCTAGCTGGCTGTCAAGTTGTCGCGGATGAATGAACGCTTAATTTAAGGGTATGAAGAAATTATTTTAGACTACGTTACGACGTCTAGCGGGTGGAAAGTGGTGTGTGATATAGCCTTATTCGCACTATGCTAGTAATTTATATAGCTAGGAATTTATATACTAAACGTGTGTGAACACCAAGAATTTGGGCGAGTGGATTAGTAAGGAGTTTAGTCAAGAGGTGACCGCGCGGGCACTAAGTTCTACTTCGACGAACCCTACAGGGTAATTGTTCCCGACAGAGACCTATGGTCTTCATCAAACAGGCTTCTTAGTCCAGAAGGTCCCACCTGGTTCACTGATGGCTCTGTCACAGCAACAGGGTCTGGGGCCGGAATCGTGGGTCCTCACTTCAATCAGGCTATCCCTCTGGGGAAGGACTGTTCCATTGTGCAGGCTGAGCTATTTGCGGTTCTTGCATGCGCACTGGAAAACATTCGCAGGGGATACTCTGGGCAGCACATTTATATATGTTGCGATAGCCAGGGAACTCTGAAATCTCTATCTGATGTTAGAGTTGATTCTCTTTTGGTAGAAGAATGCAGGAAAGCTCTGCGTGGGCTGGGCTCTGATAACTTTTTGAAAGTAATCTGGTGTCCGGCTCATGCGGATATACCTGGTAACGTCAAGGCAGATGAACTGGCTAGGCGAGGAGCCGGATTAGCATTTGTTGGTCCGGAGCCTTCGCTGCCAATCTGTCACACATCTGTCAGAAGTTTCTTCAGGAACTGGCTGAACAGGGAATTTTCCTCGGAATGGAGCGCAGGGGTGGGCCTGAGGCGGTCGAGGATTCTCATTAAGAGACCGTCCTCGCGATCTGAAGTCAATAGGTTTCTGCTGCTGGAGAGGAAACAACTCGGTCTGGTGACTGGTGCATTGACTGGTCACCTGTTTAACAAGCATTTGAAGAGAATGGGATTGACGAGCTGCTCCCTATGCCGTTGGTGCAGGAGTACTGATGAAACGGTTGAGCATATTTTGTTCAACTGTGGAAACCTTACTGAGTTAAGGTCAACACACCTAGGAAATCCAACACCCTCTATTCCCATGGTGAGAGGGACCACTCCTGGCAGGCTCGCGACATTTCTGTCTTCGTGTCTGAGGAGCTGAGTCTCTATAGAACGATGCGGGTGAACAATGGGCCACTAGGCCTCAGTTCGGCCGGTAAGGCACGCGCAGAGAAGAAGAAGAAAGAAGAAGGAGTTTAGTCGAGTCAATACATTTTGTTTTATTTAGTCGGGCGTGTAGAGTACCCCACCACGCGATACTCTTTACTCGCTGACAGACTAGACAGGCCCTGTATTCTGGACATATCTTTCAAAGCGTATACGAACTTCATTACGCGAGTCTCTCTTTTACCTGCAAAAATGCACAACGCGCAATGAAGTTCGTATTCGCTTTGAAGATCACTTGTCGAGAATACGGAACTAGGTCTGAACACTCCGAACCGATCATTTTAGTGAAGTGAATTAGTAATAATGTCATTTGGCGAGGTGATGTCTTTTCGCTGGGCCGAAAAAATCAAGAGTTGTTCATCGTACAAAGCGCTACTTACTTGTGAACTGTACTCGACCAAAGTGCGAACGATTGGATGAACAGTAGCTACTGAATTTCTCGCCACTTGACTCAACTTAGTGCGAACAAGGCTTTAGCGTTACTCGAGGTATCTGCCGTGCTAGGCTTTATTCATTCATTCACGAAGACGAAGTTGTTGCTGCCTTGCTGGAAGTATCAGTTTTGTAGGCAGTTACTTGTAGATTCATACAGTAGATTGAATGTGTGAATTCGATATTTCCTCGGTGATTGCTGCAATGTTCAGATCGACAAAAAACTGAAGTTTAGCAGATAATATACGCAATTCGTGCTGTATCTACTGATTTCTTCTGGCCGAAGGAATTCAACTTATCTCTCTATCTGCTTATTTACATTGCTTTTGTAACTAAAAGATCTCATGTCCTTACATTTCCGATTCGTAACTCGAATCCAAATCATAAAACAGCTTGAATTCTTTTTGTATCTGCACTCTTCAGCTGCTATGTCACAATCAATTTTCAAGTTTCAGTCCAAATGGAATCCTTTGACTGAGTAGTTGGATTTCTTGCCCTACGTACGTTCTGAGCGCTAGGCATGGATTCCAGGACAATCCGGAATCAGGAGTAATGATGAGGCTGCGAGGGGTCTATCACTGGCAGTTTTTTGTACACTAAAATTCCAATTTGATAAATAATTCCACTAAATTCACAAAAATTCTTTTCAATTCCGCATAATTCCATTCAGTTCCTCACAATTCCGTAAAATTCCCCATAATTCCATTAAATTCCCCATAATTCCGTTAAATTCATCTTAATTCCGTTAAATTCTCTACAATTCCTCACAATTCTGTTCAATTCTGCGCATTTTCAATTCCATTCAATGCTAACAGAATACCGTTCAATTCCATTGAAATTTCATTCAATTCTTCTCAATTCCAAACAATTCCGTTATAATGCCGTCAAATTCCATGCAATTCCATCTAATTCCGTGTAATTCATTCTCAATTCCAGCATTTTGTACACTAAAATTCCGCAGTGATAGACCCCTCGGGGTCTATCACTGGCAGTTTTTTGTACACTAAAATTCCAATTTGATAAATAATTCCACTAAATTCACAAAAATTCTTTTCAATTCCGCATAATTCCATTCAGTTCCTCACAATTCCGTAAAATTCCCCATAATTCCATTAAATTCCCCATAATTCCGTTAAATTCATCATAATTCCGTTAAATTCATCATAATTCCGTTAAATTCTCTACAATTCCGTTCAATTCCTCACAATTCTGTTCAATTCTGCGCATTTTCAATTCCATTCAATGCTAACAGAATACCGTTCAATTCCATTGAAATTCCATTCAATTCTTCTCAATTCCAAACAATTCCGTTATAATGCCGTCAAATTCCATGCAATTCCATCTAATTCCGTGTAATTCATTCCCAATTCCAGCATTTTGTACACTAAAATTCCGCAGTGATAGACCCCTCGCGAGGCTGACAATCTTGCCATGCCGTCATGTGCCCTCAACTTCAAGACCACGACCTTTTTGTGGCGTAAAAAAGATTATCGATGAGAAGAAATGTCGAGGTAGAAGAAATCAGAAGGGAAAACCTTCAGGAGTGGAGATATTCCAAGCCATCTCAGTTGCTGAGATCCATAAAAACTCTTGAGCTGTCTGGAGATCTTCGATAGGGAAATACTCCAAACAAACTGAAAAGAATGAACCCTTTTTCAACTGAAAATCGCACTGCATCTTGATCCTTAGACTAGGATTGAACTTGTAGCTAGAAATAATAAGACAAACTTTCTGAAAGAAAAAACAATGTGAAATCACCTCCGACAGACTCATCTGTGGCCCGAACAAGCCTCATATCAACCTACGCTCGAAATCATTCAAAAATAATTGCCCGAATCCGAATAAATCAACAGACTTGACAAGAAGAACAATGGCATCCTTCGCGACCCATTAAGAACCAATCAGAACCTCCTTGTGTAACTCCGATAACAACGGAACAATAAACCCATTATTTCGGAGCAAGCGTGACAGATTGGCCCGACGAACAGAGGAAGTAACGACAAACTAATAATTCTAATTTGAGACGACTAATAGAACGGATTCCCTTGATAGTCACTTCGAGTTAGGTGAAAGCAGATGGCTCTGGAATGGAAGGAATGTTATTTCGTTTCACGAGAAAGTAACATACGAGCAAGTTTTGCCTCTATCTGTGGAAATACCGGACTACGGGAATGGCTTGGTTCAAATGGTTCGAATATTCCTTGGGAATAATAATTAGAATCATGGTGTAGAGACGAAAGTTTGGAATTGTTTGAATTCTGCAAGTTCTGTGTTGTTTCTTGCGTGTGCCCGGTTTTGTTCAAAATGAGATATAACATGAACCGGGTGTCCTAAATTCGTTGTCTAGTGAAGGGATTTCAGAAACAGAAGCTAGAACAAAATGTAATAAAGAAAAATTGACTGCTTCAATGAATTCTACTGAAAAAAGTGCCTGTATAATGTTTTAGCTTCATGCTCATAACTTCAGTAATAAAGAAGTTATGGGAACTTTTCATTTGATGCCATTTTCCAATTTTCTAGGTGTCCTAAATTGTTGCCAAGTGAGGGTATTTCAGAAACACGATGAGCTAGAATAATATGAGTGGCACATTTTCGGGCTCGATTTTTAAGAGAATTAATTTGGTGAAAATCGCAACCTTCTAAGTCAAATGAAAAGTTCTCATAACTTCTTTATTACTGAAGTTATAAACATGAAACTAAATCATTATACAGGCACTTTTTTCAGTAGAATTCATTGAAGTAATCAATTTTTCTTTATTACATTTTGTTCTAGCTCATCAGGTTTCTGAGATCCCTTCACTAGACTACGAATTTAGGACACCCGGTAGAGGGCACCCATCTGGCTATACAATTTTATATGTAGAGATTCAAATATTCAGTTTGACTGAAATATAAGCATATACGAAAATAATGATCAAAGTTGAAATTGTCCAATTTTGCCTTATATATTCCGGGACAAAAGGGGATAAATGCAGTTGCCAACTTCATTACTTGATCGAAAAAAGATTTCCGCCGAATGCCGACGGGTTGGAATTTAATCATTTTGGATCATTTGATCCCGCATTTAGAAATTGAAATATTCATGAAGAATGAAAATAGTTTCAATTTAGCAAAAATGTTTATAACGAGTTAAAATAATTCGTATAAAGTTAGGTCGTATTTTCCAGCTGACCTTTGTTTGAAATCAGAGATTTACGAGTAGTTTATAATGTTGTACTTTTTTTTTTACAAATGAGCTATATACATTATCTATAATAGACTAAAGCTCAGTTGCAGGAACGTCCATTAAAATTTAAAGGTCCATTAAATCCTTAATCTCCATTAGTTCCTTGAAATAATGGAGGATTAAGAGTTTAATGGACCTTTAAATTTTAATGGACGTTCCTGCAACTGACACTAAATACAATAAAATAAATACAATAATTATATATGTCTATGACATAAATATCAATTGAAATGTCTATTGGTCGATTACAGCAAAATATGAAGATTTGCATTGAAAATTAGCCATTTGACTGTTAGGTTCAGTTAATAAGTTATGGTTATCGAAAATAGAATGCAAAGGGTATAGCCGGGTTTCAATGGTAAATCTGCCCCCGCGGCCTTTTCGATTCATATTAAGGGGATCGATTAGGCATTGAATGAAAATAATTCAGCCAACTTTTCAGCTTTTTATCTCTAGCCATTTTTGAGATTTCTGTGAAAAACGCTTTTTTCGTTTTTATTTTTTTTTCTCTTGTGATATCCAAAATTTTCGAATGGTGATTTTTTCTATTCATTCTTTGCTATTGAAGGAATAGACGTATAATTTTTTCACGAATTTCAGCTAAAAAATCTATTTTTAGAAAAAAAATAAAGTTATTGTCACTTGTTTTTCGGTGTTCTTAAAAAGTGTCCACCGCCCATTTTGACATGAAATGTCTTCTTTGGCCTTTATACCCTGGAGTTTTTTCACATTTTTAAAATTGGTGGAACATTTTGAAAAAAAATTAAAACCGTTTTAATTTTAGGATTCAACAGATATCCATCAAATTTTGGTGCCGTTGTATTCATATTGGCTCCCTGAACAATATTAGTGAAAAAAACAATTGGCGATCTGTTTTAGTTTGGGAGTTATGGGCCCCCAAAGTCTGAAAAATATTTCACCTCAAAGTCACTTTTCTCACTACAGAAACACTGAATTATCGCTTTATTAAGTTTAAAACCTCTCTGAACATTTTAACATTAAGATTTGATTATTTTGTTTCAGATATATTCAATAATTATTGCAAAAACATCGAAAAAATTCGAGGAAAAGCCCGCCGTTTATTTGGTAAGTTTGGCACTACCGCGTCTTTCAGCGAGTGTCATTAGGAAATGATAGCGGGAATTAACGGTATGTATCGTGTCATATTCGCGCGGAATAATTCGCGGTAGTGCCAAACTTACCGTAATAAACGGCGGGCTTTTCCTCGAATTTTTTCGATGTTTTTGCAACAATTATTGAATATATCTGAAACAAAATTAATCAAATCTTAATGTTAAAATGTTCAGAGAGGTTTTAAACTTAATAAGCGATAATTCAGTTTTTCTGTAGTGAGAAAAGTGACTTTGAGGTGAAATATTTTTCAGACTTTGGGGCCCATAACTCCCAAACTAAAACAGATCGCCAATTGTTTTTTTCACTAATATTGTTCAGGGAGCCAATATGAATACAACGGCACCAAAATTTGATGGATATCTGTTGAATCCTAAAATTAAAACGGTTTTATTTTTTTTTCAAAATGTTCCACCAATTTTAAAAATGTGAAAAAAATTCCAGAGTATAAAGGGCCAAAGAAGACATTTCATGTCAAAAAATGGCGGTGGACACTTTTTAAGAACACCGAAAACAAGTGACAATAACTTTATTTTTTTTTCTAAAAATAGATTTTTTAGCTGAAATTCGTGAAAAAATATACGTCTATTCCTTCAATAGCAAAGAATCAATAGAAAAAATCACCATTCGAAAATTTTGGATATCACAAGAGAAAAAAAATAAAAACGAAAAAAGCGTTTTTCACAGAAATCTCAAAAATGGCTAGAGATAAAAAGCTGAAAAGTTGGCTGAATTATTTTCATTCAATGCCTAATCGATCCCCTCAATATGAATCGAAAAGGCCGCGGGGGCAGATTTACCATTGAAACCCGGCTATACCCTTTTAGTTCTGATCATTTTGACATTGTGACCTGTCCTGGATATTGGAATTTGAGTTTATCTAAAAAAGGATATATTCATTCATTGCCTCTTTAGATCAGATTTTCAATCTTTTTGTTTTGTATGCACTCATGTAGAATGACTTATTCCCTTCTCAGATTTCGAACTAATCGGTTAGTCATGGGAAAACACTGATTTCGGATAAGATTCAGTTACCCTGAGTCATAGTATCAATCGTAGTATCATTCATTGAAAGGTTTCCTTGATGTTAATGTTGATGTACCTACTAATCATTGCAATATAATGTATTTTTGCTGGTCATCTTGACTGAAAAGGAAATATCTCAGGCCAATCTTTGTACACTTATGATGTATGTAGAATCACTTCATTTCAATCGCCACTTTTGAAGATCCTATATAATGAAATCAAAAAATCTGTGTGTAGGAGGTATAAACTTTTCTTTATTTTATTTGTTGGCGATACACTGCTGCAGTCTTTCTCGGAAGTCCCCGAAAACTTTTTCTAACGTTGCATCGCAAGTGCGACGAGTTCCACTCGAACGGCTTTCTTTTAATTTCAATTTGGTGTATGCAACTGAATGATGGTGTTATTTTCGAGGATTTTCATGAGCCCGATAACGCTAATTTTGGTGATTAACTATTCCATGAAGGTGGAATTGAGCCTTATCGCTCTTGAACAAAATAAGGTTGAGCTTCAAAAACGCCCTTCCTTCATGCCGGACCCTATTTTTATTCAACAATGCTGATTTGAACACAATTTAGGGGTAGGTCGATGATGATTAAAGATTATTTTTCCGAAAGTGACGATTGTTGGACACTGGAAGAAAAACAAAGTAAAGGCGTTGAAACTTTACCGAGTACTCACACGTTGCCCCACCCAGGAGAGAAGGCCAGATAACCGATGTCGAACAAAGCCCAAGAGCCTGTTGCAACGTGTAACGCCGGACGCGTCCGAACAGGTTCTCCGTCGCCTGATCTCGTATCGGTCATTCGATTAATAACGCGACCTAATTCGGGGCGTGTAAGCTGGTACGTACGTCCATTGGGAACGCTGTCCGGAGTATGTCCACGATATACCGACATGGGGGTGCGCTAATTAAATTTCGATGGCTTTAATGAATATCGCGTCGAGGAAATGAGCACGGGTTCCGGCACGAATGAAATTATGATGAGATTGGTCGGATATGAGGGGGTGGACTGTAACACAGTATATATAATGTTGTGTTGGTGGTTCGGAAGTTTTGCCCCAATTTTCGGAAGCTCCGATGGAATTTATTGATTTTTGCAGAAGTTTGGTCGCTATCCTGTGATAGGAAAATAATTTATAATTCTGGAGAGATCTGAATCATTTATTACATAATTCGAGTTCTGAGAACTTATATCGATACATATTATTCTCTCGATATATCTCTCAACGTTATTCATAAAGATACTCAAAGATGCCGTTTTGTTTTGGTATTCGTAATAGAACGAAACTCTTTGAAAACCGAAAAATTGAAATACCTTCTTAGTGCGAGTGAATTTGACGTATTAGAAGCTGAAAATACGCTCCACCTTCTATTTGGTATACTTCCTGGTGCTGTATTCTCGAGAAGTGATAATCGAAAACGTATACGAACTTCATTGCGCGAGTCCCTCTTTTACCTGCAAAAATACACACCGCGCAATGAAGTTCGTATACGTTTACGAATATCACTTCTCGAGAATACGGCACCAGATGATGGTGAAACTCGTCTATGGAATTCCGAATGCTCTTAGCTGGTATATCATTTGTTTTCACTCGAATCCTATTTTTAGATATTCAATATTAGTGGGCTATTTTGATAAACTTCGTCTTCGAGGCATCCCCAGAGAAAGAGAGCTATTGGCGTCAAGTTGGAGGATCTTGGTGGCTATTCAATTGTACGACGTCTTCCAATCCAGCATCCAGCGAATATATTGTTTTGTCTTGCTTCCTAATAACCACATAAATGAAATAAAAAGATAGTATGATAAGATTTCATTTATTATGAGATGATCTTACGAGCGTAGGCTCGTACGACATTAAATCCGTTCACGAAAGGTTGAGCCGTCGGTTGGCCATGGAAATTTGGCATATTCCACTGTTTATATAAAATTTAAGGTTATGTTGTTTATTTTCTTGTCAGATTGATACGCAATTGTCAATATTGCATAGAGTTCTCTGATAACTAGCAAGCTCGTGGGACGAGGCCGAGTACATTCGGCAACGTTGACTGCATTTTACGTTATGACAGCAAATACTGCCAACTTCAGATAAATAAACCAACGCCTACTATGCACTTAAACTTTCATGAACGGACTCTATGTTTGCATTCGAAAAAAAACGTTATTATTCGACATAAAGGTAGACTTTCGTTGCGGCAGCGACTGGTGGCGGCAACTATCGGCTAACAACGCGACATGTCGCATTCGTACTCCTCTTTTTAGTAATGCGACAATGTGCGGCCGCTACCTAGATAATTCTTTTTATCGTCACATGACTCACATGAGTCAGTAAAAGTTGACCTGACTACTCCTTGAGCGGCCGAGCCGCGTTCTGTTGCAGGCCGCAGGTTTTGAGAGGAAATATGTGTAAATCCATTGAAGCGGTACCCATACGATTAGTCTTAGGACTATTCGCATTGCCACATCGATCGGAATGGTCGCAGTGGCCGCGCTACTATCGAAAGTCTACCTTAAGCCGAAAAGCTTTCATTCATAATGACATTCAGAGATTGCCTTCTCTTCTACTTATGCGAGCTTTTTGAAACATTCAAAAGCGAGTTGAATCGAATGCCGTTCGAATAAACCTTATTTCAATAATTAAGTTGTCCAGTTTGAATAATTTTATATATATCAGCAATATTTTCATCTTATTACAAACACTCACTATGACTATGACTATGTTATACCTGCACCATTACAAGAAAACGTATCCGCCACTAAGAAATAATGCGAGTTATCACCTAAATTATTCAGGCACATGTCGATTCGTCCAGGACGAAATGTTACTCGTTTAATTGCCGCGATAAAAGTACCCGTGTATTCTTGTTGACATCTGTCGAAAGTTGACAGGCGAACATTCGAAAAACCTCATCCTTACGTTCCTCGAGCGGTAGGTGGAATCCGGTTCTTAGGAACCGTCAGCGGCAGCCCTCGACCTTGCGGCTGTTGCCACTGGTCACCATCATCGGAGAAACGGACGCTGACCTCTGGTACCGCCAGCTGTTACGCCACAAGAGCACACGACCCGGTCAGTTCCGACGATACCCACTTTGGTGAACATAAACGATTTTTTCCCTAGATACGGCGGATGGATTGGTACATTTGTAGTGATAGTTATCTTCACTCTGCTGTATTTATGGCCTTTTCGTACTTTCTGGTAGATGATTGGTTGATTCGATAAAGCAATCGGACGGTCGACAGTAAGTTTCACCTTTTTAGTACTCTTCATTTGAAAAGGATTTACTCGGAGTACTACCGATAACAGAACGAAGCACTCTCAGATAGATTGGAATCGGGTTCTAATGTAACTCACTCTATAGCCTTATTTAAAGTGTCCCATAGGTACTTGAAGGGGTCATAACTCCTACGAATTATTATCGGAATTTATTCAACCTGATATTTGGATTTGGATTTATTTCTTGTGGTACCGCCAGCTGTTACGCTAACGTACCGGTCACCTTTTAAGTACGCTAAATTCGTCAGAATTTACTCGGAGAACTACCGGTAACAGTACGAAGAACTCTCAGGTAGATTAGAATCGAGTACTTGTGTAACTTTCTCGATAGCTTTATTCAAAGTGTTTCATAGGTACTTGAAGAAGTGATGGCATTTATGAGCTTATCTCGGAATTCATCTAACTTGATATTTTGTACTTACATCAATAGCATTATTTCAAGGACATTTAAGTGTGATTTTCAAAATTTTCCTTTTTTGGTATCGCCAGCTGTTACGTCACAAGAGCACACGGCAATGCCCAGTTCGGTGAACATAAACGATTTTTTCCCGACATATGGCGGATGGATTTATCATTGGTACTTGGTACATTAGTTGTGATATGTATCTTCACTTAGCGATATTGATGGTCTTCTCGGATTTTCTGGTAGATGATTGGTTGATTCGATAAAGCAATAGATGGTCAACCACAAGTTTTCACTTTTTCGTCCGAGAACTACCGATAACAGTACGAAGCACTCTCGGGTAAATTGGAATCGAGTACTTGTGTATCTCACTCGATAGCCTCACTCAAAGTGTCCCATAAGTACTTGAAGAGGTGATTACTTTTACGAGTTCATCTCAGAATTTATTCTACTTGATAATTTTGACGTATTTCACTTCCATTATTTCTCGGACATTTGAGTGTGAATTTCAAAATCAATATAATTTTCTTCATAGCAAATTAATATAATAGGTATAAATTACATTTGCATACCTTGAGTACTATAAGAATCGCATTAAACGTTATGTCCAAGTTATATGGCGGAACCAACGCATTCGCCATTTTGCATCTAATGATATTTCCCTTTCCTGGCCAAATCCGGGACAGGGTGTTCAAAATAAATAATATGACTTATAACACTTATGAATGAGATAAATATTTCAACTGTTTTGTTTTGACGTATATTATAATAGTAGGTATCTGGTTTTTTTTGCATCGGCCACAAAAGGTAATTTCATGTTATCATTTATCTTTATTTTTATAATCAATAATGCCGAATCTGAGATACTTTAAACTCTGAAACAACAACACTTTAAATTGGAAATATGAAGGAATTATTTTTTGCTCATCAGAGCGATGTTCTCTCTTTTTCAATGTCTGAATCAGTATCGGCATTGAATTTTTCTTAATGAATTCATTATCCTAGACAGCCACCAAAAACGATAACGATTTTAGTTAATGTCCTTTGATAATAAGCTCTGATATCTGGGAAAAGTACTTTAACTCATTAACACAAGTTTCAATTTCAAGTACACTAGAACTTCGATTTCTCGAATCATGATCTGACAAAAAGTTACAAGTGATTGAATTCACAAGTGAATGACTAATAATCGGCGGTAAATATTAGACTTATCGTGGTGCCAAATATTTCGTTAAAAGGGTAAAGATATTCGACATTGACGCCAATTCATGAATACTCTGGAATAAATTTCAATCAGTGATCTTTGTATGTCATTATACAGGAGCAGAATCAGAATGAATGAAAACATACAGTACCTAAACATTAACAAATTCATATTATCAAATTTTCAATAGACTGCAATCTCTAATTAAATTTTCTTTTGTTACAGCTCGTCCTGAAAATATCAAGCAAAGAAAATATAAAACGTTTAGTAGAAATCGAGAGACCAAAATTAGAGACGAAGGAACGCATTACGCACCATATATCAGCCCATAATAACCACGTAAGTATGGAAACATCGTCACGTTCATTACGTTGCAGAAGGAACGGGAGTAGGAAGAACCATCAATCATTTCTTCGGCGGTATCAACGTCGTCGACCGGTTCACAACTCAATTCCAATGATTTATCATTGAAATCTTGTAATTTATCCCTCGATTGAACGGTTTCTTATCGAACTGTGCGGAGTTATTGGTTTGTTTCTCGACGTTTCTATATGTTGCCCGTGCGCCGAGATCGTAATTGTTATTTCCGTTCCAATTGGCCGATAGGTAATTGGTTCTCGTGTCCCATAAACACCGATAATTGCAAATCAATACAGCTCGTACTCGGTCAGGCTGAAAATGGCACTATTACATCGGATACTGAGGGGTGGTTCTGTCGGGGCTGCCTTTTTCAGGAGGGGTCGATTGGGGAGGAGAATTTATGTTTTTGTCGTAGAACTTTTTCGAAACGCAGTGCTAATCATTTCGTTCTTTGTTGGTGAAGGATTTTCCATAAGAGGTGTTATTTTGATATTCAAAGAAAAATACCATTTTTCAAAATAAATGATCGGATGTTTATTTCATTTTAAAAAAGAAGCTATGCCACGAACACGCTTACAGGACCATGTCCTTTTAATGAAATTTTCCATTACCAAATCGCAAAGTGGCTGTTCTATGTCCTCGATAACCTCACGAATTCGAAAAAGTAAGGTCCAATGACTCCGCTGGACCGTACACTGCACCAAACAGCCACACGTTGAGGGATGGTGAGGCTTTTCAACAATAACTCCTGGGTTTTCAGAGCCCCAGATGCGACAATTTTGCTTGTTGACGAAGCCACCTAGGAGGAAATGAGCCTCATCACTCAAAATGATTTTTCGATGAAATTCCGGATCATTTTATGCAATCAGCAAAGACACGACGTTGTTGATGGTCGGTCGGCTTGAGTTCTTGTGTTAACTGAACTTTATAAGCCTTAAGACCCAAATCTTTATGCAAAATAAAGCGTAATGACGTTTGTGGAATGCCAAATTTCAAAGAACGACGAAGAATGGACAATCCTGTGTTTTCTTCAACACTTTCGGCTACAGCAGCAATATTCTCGGCTGTTCTTGAGCGACGTGCACGGGTTTTATTCTAAGTTTATCACTAACTTGTCCCAACAGCTCGAATTTTTCCACCAATACCTTTATTGCGGTCCGACAAGGTGCTTCAGTACGACCCAAAAATGTTCGAGTTTTACGAACCGTCTCTGCCAAATTTTCACCATTATTATAGTGAATTTTAATAATTTCAATGCTTTCTTGAAGCGTGTATGTTCCATTTTTATTAATGGCGTAGTTTGTACTTGTCAAATGTCAAAAAATTTCAGATTCAAACTTGACATCTACCGAAATAGCGGGTATTCAAAATAACACCTCTTATTGGAAAACCCTTCATAAGGGATTCATTGTAATGAAATACTTTAATTACTAGAGAAAGATCTCAGACCCACCAGACGTCACGTATTTCCTGACGTACGAAATATGGACGATTAGTGATTACTTAGAACGCATGCCTATCTGCCAGCTTGGTTAGACTGATTTTCAGATATCGGGTACATAAAAACATTACCTCACGTAAAGTCTTCTTGTTGATTTTCACGTATATTTAAGGCAATATTCTCAAAAATAAACTGACAATACTGCCAGACAATTTCCGTCGCTTGTATCGTATTGCAGACTCTTGAAAGCTTCCAAAATAATTACTCATTTTCAGGGGAATTCTGATGCTGATTACTCAAAAACGATATCCAAATTTTTGTTTGGTGTTTCGAGACATTATTGACGTCAAGGTGAATATGAAGTTTATCATGGGGTTGACCGCGTTGAAAATTTGTTCAACACTATTTGCCTGTTTGACTTAGTCAATTGATTAAGATACAACGATTATAAATATTAAGTACTGATTGTCTGATTTGACAAAATCGTAAATATCTAACTTCATGACACTTCCTAAAGAGCAACATACTCTATCCAGAAGCACAGCTACCATCTCTCCTGAAATCCGCTTCACCAAAATCCACCGGCCTCTCGAAATTATCATCTTCGCGGATCGATAGAAACATGACCCCAAACATCCAACCACACGTCCTACACGCCGCCATTGCCAAGTCTCAACATTTTTCGGCATAACCCCGACCGCCATAACTCGACGGCGACCCTGAAGCGACATCTACCGTCCCGTTCGCGAACGATTCGGCTAAAAAGCCACACGCCGACATGAAAACAACCCTGCCTTCGTGGCATCCCCTTTGCCGGGACGGGGGAGCGTCGAAAAGAGACGCTCAGACGAAGACGCAGCAAGGACGCTTCGGAGGATCCGCCGCAATAGACGGGCTAGATTAACCGCAGACTGTAAACATGGCACTCTCGGATTAGGTCTCGTGTCCCTCCCACGCCGACCCGGATCCCAGAGTTACAGCTGAGAATTCCGATGTTTAGTTTTAGATTAAAGTTTTAATGAAGAAGCCCGGGGGTGAAACCCTTGGATTTATAGTTGACACTTCTTTTCTAGTTGATGATGTCGAATGTCGTAACTTTGCGGTAACTGTTGTTTTGTTTGTTGCCGTTGTTGCTGAACGCCAGACAACTCATGAATGCAGAATGGAATGAAAGTTACTGATTGGACATTTTGATTACCAAAATTCGTGTTATATATAAGAATTGTGCAGATTTTCGAAAGATGTAGGGATCTAAATTGGCGGCAGTTTCTTTAGGAATGAATTCAGAATTGAACGTAATTTTTGGCAGTAAACTGTATGTTCTTCTTCAAGCCCTTAGCTTCAAACCCACCTAAATTTTTTTCATATGTCGTGTGTTGGATCATTGAAAAACTCGTGGCGGATGGAATCTTACAATTCTATTTTTTATTTTTCATTTTTTGTGGGTTTCAAGGAATAAGACAAAACTCTTTGAAAACCAAGAAAAATGTTAATATACCTTTTAAGTGCTATCTACGAGTAAAAAATGCCTTCCAACCTCTACTTGTCATGTTCCCATCAGGGGTTGGTAAAACTCGTCTTTGGAATTCCAAATGGTCTCACCTGGTATGCTATTTGTTTCCATCCTTAAACTTTTTTTTCGATCTTCAATATTAGCCGGCCTGTTTTGATAAAATGATTTGTCTTCAAGACATTTCCAGAGGAAGTAAAGAAAAAACGCCAGTACAGTTTGGAAAGGCAATTCGATTTCCTGCATGAGTGTATTTTTCCATCGCTTCATTCACAAAGTGACTCAGTATTCCATCAATAACTTTCACACGCCAGATTTGGATCTTTGAGATGGGAAAACACTCGAACAAGGCAAATTTTATTTACAGGACATGTTAGTTTGTTGAGATGAGTTTAATATCACTTACCCTCTACACCTTTTACAGTTGTAATTCAGAAAATCAAAGTTCAATTTCAGAAAAGCGAAATTGAAATTCAGATTAGGAAGTTGTATTTCAGAAAAACAAAGTTGTAATTCAGAATAGTGAATTGAAATTCAGAAATGGCAAATTCAATTTCAGAAAAGGAAAATTGTAATTCAGCAGTTATAAATAGAATTTCAGAAAATGTATAGATATAAGGTAAATCCGGGTTAGATGCCCAACCTAACGAAAAACTGTGATTAAAAATGCAATTATAATTTAAAATGATAAAACAGATGCTGAAAACATGAGATATTTATTTAGACACAATATTGTTTGTTCAAAAACTTAAAATTCTTATGTTCCTTCTAAAAAAAAGGTAAAAATAAAACAACTTTTTTGGCCATCTCTCCCGAGAGTAAGGGAGAGTTGCCCCTGTAGTTTGGGTGAGCCGCCCCACTCAAGGAAAGCGCTTTATAAAAGAAGAGCAGAAACTTTCATTAGTTTTTTTATCTTAATCTTAAGAAGAAGGATTAGCCAAACCTCAGATCATGAGAATTTTTTTTACGGCGATCAAGATTTACAGCCCTTAATTTTTCACGTCCACAAGTGACGCAGTTATAACCATTGTAAACGTCTCGTGGAACCACTAGTCACAACCCAAACATTTTGACCAATCTGCCTTGTTCGTTGTGATATCAATTTTCCCAGCTGATTCTGATCCTGTAGCACAACTTATAGATGGTGAATTTTTAGGTACCTTTTTATATGAATGGGATTCCATCTTCCGAGAACGAAAAATGTTCTTCTATATTTTTTTTATTTTGGGTTTCGCTTTGTCAAAGTTTCATTTCCTGATTGATTTTAGAAGAACTTGTACCAGGCTTATAACTTTCAGCTATTTTGAAGGAGTTTTTTTTTTGATGGAGTACCATTCTACCTTTTCGTACAAGGAACCAGTTCGGCGCTGACTTCATCTGAGTTTTTAAGTTGGGACATATTATCCGAAATTTTATTATTCATTCATTAAGAAATATTCCCTCAATTAAACAGCAAGGGCGAGACTCATAAGATATATCATCAACATTTGCAAAATATACAAATGAATCTAGGGCGTCTATCCCGTATTATTTCAGGCCATCTATCCTTTTTTTACGGGAGAGATGCCCCAGTATATCAAAATTGACCCATGAAGAATTCCTCTACTATTTTCTAACCTACAATGAACCAATGGACCCTTTCATACGAAAATGCAATAGTATTGCATTAAACGTTGAAAGATATATATTTTCCACTGTGATATGTTCACACCTAAATTGGATCATAGGAGCAAGTCACCAACAGTTTTCTGTTTTTCTTGAATATTTCGGGATTGAAAAGATTTTGTGGTATTATTTCCTATGACGTTCGCAAACGAAGAACAAGTAAACAACGACCATGCACGTGGCGTCAACTAACGATTAGGTCCGAAGTTATGCTGATCGGGGCATCTGTACCGGTGGGGCATCTAACCCGGAATTACCTTATGTACTATATAACATAGATATAAATAGGTACATATTCATGTTTATTATATCTCGAGTACATGCAACCAATTCTGAATTACAATTTCCCATTTCTGAATTTCAAATCACCAATTCTGAATTACAATTTATATTTTCTGAAATTCAAATTACCCTTTCTGAATTACATATCACTATTCTGAAATTCAAATTACGCTTTCTGGATTACATATCACTATTCTGAAATTCAAATCACCATTTCTGAATATCAATTTACTATTCTGAATTACAATTACCATCTTCTGAAATTCAATTTGCTATTCTGAATTACATTTTACTTTTTCTGAATTACAATTGGAAAAGGTGTAGTCGCAACCCTAACAGCAATTATTTCAATTTAAACGAAAGCGCACGAAATTTAATTGCCTTTCCAACAAGGTGCTGCTCGGCCCCTTTTCCCTATTCAAAAATGAGAGCTGTTAGGGGTTGCGGTTAGAGGGGTAGTGATATAAACTCATTTGAACACCCTTATTTGTCCCCCTTTGTTATTCCGTCCCAAAGTTCAAAATTCGAGGTGAAAAATTATGCATGGCCCACCTTGTATAAATTTAATTGAGGACTTTCGCCAACTCTGTGTAGTTGATACCTTTCTCTGAAATCAAAGAGATTGGCATAATAGTTTAACATTCCAAATGGATGAAGAAGCTGTGAAATAGTTATCTGAAATAATGACAAATAGTATAAATAAAGATGAAATTGATGAGGATCGAACAGAAATTTTACTGAAAATGAAACCACAATACGAAGATGAAGTAATATTCGTCGATAAAATCAACAAAAATTGAACTCATACTCCAGAGCTATTCATACATCCAAGTAATCTGTATGGAGGCTATGTCACCCAGATACAGTTGTTTCTGGCCTTCGGCCGTCAACTGGTGAGAATTAAATCTAACCAGCGCCATCTCTAACCAATCTTGGCGAGGTAATGAAGATTTTTCTCGGTGTATGTTTTCTCTATGGAAGCAAATCGTTCGAGTTCGAATACCGAATCAGATTCTACGAAAGAATCGAAATAATCAAGGAATCCGGCATAAAAACGAAATAACCGATCTTAATTGTCGGCGCTTTGTTGTTCCGCCGGAGACATCTGAAGAATGCTCATCGCCCAGTTGCATGCGCGACGTCGGCCGGCCGCCGGCTGAGCGTCGTAGGCGGTCGGGAAAGAAGGGCAGCTTTAAACAATACTGCGGGCTTAAAATTAGGGTTATTAAGTGAATTATCGTAATGAATGGCTTTTCGTCGTCCACGCTGCGGATCGTCGCATTAATATTCGGGCCATTAGGGCGCCGCGGGTTCTTTAATTGGATAATTACGATGCGTAATTGAGTGATTATTTTTCCAAACATATCATTACAACGTGTACACACGACGTCATTAATCATGGCTAACAGGCGGAGGTGTCCTTCGATACGGATCTCTAGGGACGACAGAGTACACTCGGAATATTTCGTTTCGTTGAGCATAGACGTATTGGTCTGATACGATTATTACTGGTGTTAACATGCGGGCAAACATATGCCATACATTTTTTGAAATTTTAGTTTCTTCTGGTGAACAACTTTTCAGTATTCCAATTGAATTTTCTATGGTTCTGTGAACACTATGGCGGCAAAAAGACTGAATTTGACAACGGATTCGTCATCAGGAAATAGTACCCTATCGCTTGAGACCGTTTTAATTCAAAATTAGAAAAAAAAATCGTGATAAAGAAATTTCTTTATACATAAAATTTTCTCTATAGTCGACAATGTCGCGGTCGACTTCACTAATAAGTTTAAGATTATCTTTCAAACTTAAGCACTTCCCTTCAGACATTTTCGCACAATTTTCATACTAGAGTAATGGTAAGATTGAAACCAAACAGATAGAGGATTATTTAAAACTGATTTAGAAGGATTTCCCTGGCCGCCGCAATGATTTAGTTTATGGTTGGGATTTATTACGTACGCCCGGAAAAATTTCGGAAAAACCCCACCCTTATACCTTCTTAACAATACCAATTCAAAGAGTGATGTTCTTTGAATATTTCGTTATAAAGAGAATTTACTTTGTTTTAGAGGGCGTTTTTAACATGGAATATTTATTCGAGGTGCGATGTCTTGTACGAAATTCGTTATACAGAGAAATTCGTTATACAGATGTTCGCTATAGGGAAGTTACACTGTATATAGCACTCGTTCAGGTAGAACGAGTGCTCGAAACACAAAGTTTCGCAAATTTCGATTAATTGCTGATCTGAGTTTGGGAGTGAAAAATTTTATGATGTGATCAACGAAAAAATTGAAGAAATTCCGGAATACAACTTGTTGGGCAAAATAAATGATGTATAAACTAACTAATGAATATCTGAAGAATTCAGGGTTGAATCACAACTGTGGATACCATTCCGAGTTCAGATTCTAAAAAAATAACAAAGACAAACGAAAGATAACCTCAAACTTTCACTGATTTTAATCATTTAATTAGAACTGAAAATTTCAATGATTCATATAATGATCGATAACTTGAATAATTGTTTGAATAACACAGTTCATTAGTGTTAAATCAAATGGATCCGGATCCTGACACGTATTTTAATGGAAAAACAATATACACATCGCTGTTTGAGTGTCTCGAACAATTACGGTCATTAAAACGTGTAAGAAATTATCAATTTCAGTAATTTTCCTAAAATATATCATCATCATGTAATTCCAGGAAAACCGCACAAATTGCTGAACTAATAATATGAAATTTCATGTTATATACGCAAAGAATCAAATTTCAATAATCCTTCGCAAAAAACAATGATTAAATGCTCGTCACATCATCCAACAAAAGCATTCATTTCGACATAAAGAACATAATGAAAGGATATATCGTCAACAGAAGGTTTCCTGAAACTGCATACCGGTCTTTTTCGCAGATGAAGAGGCAGGTGTTGGTATGGTTGCATGTAAATGGCGAACTGGACAAGAACCCATAATCAGGGCGTAATCCCCAGTCATTATTGAGCTCCTTGTGTACAGTTCTGACCTGACAGAAAAGGAGAGACGTTCCTTCGCGAACACGATTTGTTCTCGTCTTTGGTCTTCGTTCAATTATGTGTTGGTTAAGAAAAATCGTGAATTTCTTGCAAATGTAGGTACTTTAAAATAAGTTCGGAGAATTTGAGAATGCAATTATTTGGTAAAATTTAAGTATGTCATGAAATTTCTTTCTCATTTCATGACTGTTTTTGGTAAAACATGGATAGTATAGCAAGAAGTAACTAATTTAAATTTGGAGAAAAAATCGTGTAGGTTTTTCATGTAAACAATTCCTGTTACTCAAATGTTGTTGTCGCTATTTGAATTTTTTTTAAATTTTACAACAAACCAGCTATTCAAGGAGATCCATAGTCCATGTTCAGGTGTTTTTAAAATGCCTAGAGCACTTGTAGGTACACCGAATTCATCTCCAGGTTAATGAATCTGAAATAGGTCGAATTATTAGTCTATGAGGGGCGGGGTTGTTTTTTCGAGAAATTGCTAACCGAACGAAAAGAACTCCAACTACTGTTATGAGATGTTTTCAGCGTGGTTTGATAATGCCCAAATTCGAAGACCAGTAGGCACCGGAAGTGAGAGGGGCATAAATGAGTTTAAGATCGACGTCTGAGACTTATGATGGCTACCAGAGACCGATTTGCGACAACTCGAACGGTTAACTACCTTCTGGACTGCAGTATCACCTATCGACCGCATCTTATGTTACCTCTGACGGTTAAGCATCGCCGGCAACTATTACAGTGGTGCAGATTACGTCAACATTGGAATGTGATCAGGTCGTCTTTTCTGATGAATCTCGATGCTTCTTGGGTGCACTTGATGACCGAAGGAGGGATTGACGACGTCGGGGAGAAAGACCTGAAACTCAGCTTGATATGAGCGTCATGTGCATCGGACATTAGGCGTTATGAGGTGTGTTTCTTTTATTCACCGATAGATTCACCCGGATGGAAACCAGATGAAATGTCAGATGGCTCATCAGATGTCGAATAAAAGAACGAGTTGATAGTTATCTGCTGTTTAGTTGAGTCGTGACAGATTACATTGACGTTTCTGCCATACAATTACCCCCTCCACTTGATTCATCAGAATTTCATCACATTCACCGGCTCTGAAGTCGATGGATCCGATGAGCTACCGATGGAAACATCGGTGAGTAAACGAACGAGTGACAGTTTCAACCGCTGAATAAACGAACGACTTGATGCAACCGTGGTGACAGCGGTGAATCCATCTGATGAATAAAAGAACACACTCATGGTATGAGGTGCTATTGCACACGCAAGTAGATCACCTTCAGAAAAAAGCCAAAGCATTATTCTTGATCACATCTAAAGCGTTATAGTATATATCGGAAGTAAAATAATGAATTTCAATTATAACATCAGTTCGTATGTGTTCCTTATTATACATACAGTGGAACTTCCCTATAACGAACGTCTGTTTAACCATTTTCCTGCGAGACATTGCACCTTGAACTCAAATTCCATTAAAAAAAAACTCTAAAACGAAGTAAATTCTCTCTATAACGAAATACTCAAAGAACATCACTATTTGAATGGGTATTGGTAAGAAGGTATAAGGATGGTTTTTTTTCGGAAATTATTCCGGACGTACGTAATAAATCCCGACCTTAAACCAAATCATTACGGCGGGCAGAGAGATCCTTCTAAAACAGTTTTAAATACACCCCTGGCTGTTTGGTTACAATCTAACCATTACGCTAGTGTGAAAAGTTGTTCGAAAATGTCTAAAAGCAAGTGCTCAAGTTTGAATGATATACTCAAATTTATCAGTGAAGTCGACCGCGACATTGCTGACTATACAAACAAATTTTCTGTATAACGAAATTTCTCTATAATGATTTTTTTGCGGATTAAGCGCTTTAGTTATAGGGAAGTACCACTGTATTTCGTCTCGAATTTCGAATCATATCCCTATACCTATTTTACCTCAATATAAAAATATCAAGACCGTTCCAATGAATACTAAATCCCCCAAAAGCCATTTCCGATACTCTCCAACCACACCGTTGTCATAAAATACTCTAATTTCTCACATCCCTCTTCCCTTTCGGGATTTCCCCACGGTAATTCAGCTATGATGACCATTCCGGTGAGCATCAACATCAAATCCCTTCGGGGTCGGTCGAGGCACGCACGTGACTCCCTCGGGCCATTCGATAACGGGGGAAAATAAGCTCCGAAACCCCCGTAGACTGCTCAACAAACAAAACACACATGCATGTTGCAGACTCGTGTGCATATTGACCCGGTTATTAGAAACAATAGCCCTAGGATACGTGAGATATTACGCGAGATGTGGTTTGTTTTGAAGTTGCATCCGTAACTGAGCAGTAATTCAGCATTGTTCTATCTATCTATTCTCACAAAGGGTTGATGGTTGCTTTTGAATAAATTGGTTTTAGATGTATCTGTTGAACTGGTGGAGAAAGGTTTAATTATTGGACAAATTGAGCTTCATTGAACCATAATACAGTGGAACTTCCCTATAAGTTTTAGTTCCGTAAATCCGTTATAAAGAAATGTGGTTATACAGAAAATTTGTTTCTATAGTCGGCGATGTCGCGGTCGACTTCACTGATAAATTTAAAATTATCATTCAAACTTAAGCACTTCCTTTTCGACATTTTCGTACAACTTTCACACTAGCGTAATGGTTAGATTTAAACCAAACAGCCAAGGGTGTATTTGAAACTATTTCAGAATGATCTCTCTGCCCGCCGCAATGCCACACTTATACCTTTTTGCCTATAACCATTCGAAGTTTGATGTTCTTTGAATATTTCGTTATAGAGAGAATTTGCTTCGTTTTAGAGGGTGTTTTTAACATGGAATTATTCAAGGTGCTTGTACGAAATTCGTTATACAGAGAAATTCGTTATACAGACGTTCGTTATGGGGAAGTTCCACTGTAGTTACTATAAGGGATGGAATCGGGCCGGAAATGAATGACGGAATCCGGCCAATTCGGCTTAATTGGCAAAACCAATGATCTGGCCGGAATTACATGAAAGTTCGGGCGGATTTTTCAGATAATAGTTTATTACTCAATGTTCGATGATGACTGAAATAGAGTTCTCTGTTGATCTGATCTTTCTTCATTCTTTTTGTAAGTAATTCCTAGAATATTCCCTTATTCTCGAAAATAGTTATAGGGATCTGTTATCGTAACCAACGATGTTGGTTGATGGATACTATTACTTCTCAAAATACGTTGAATTAAGAATATATTTGTTTGTGAACTGGCAGACGTCTCTGAACTTTTTTATTGTTTTCCAGAAGTATACTATCATGTTCTTTTTTATGGAGTCTTCTCAAGTGGTTTATCAAAGGACTCGAGATGCATTTTTTCTTCACCACCTCACGATATATTCGTTTTGCTGATTTTACATGAGCCAAATCTTGCATTAGTTTTGTCAATTAAGAAGAAGGTTCACACTTCACAAGACATTATAGACGTGAATTGCCACACATGTTTACGTGAGACTTGCAGAAACGTTCGGATATGACTGATAAAATGATCGCTTCCAAGAAAATGGTAGCAGTAGGAAGCACTTATGACGTGACTTAAAGCGATTCGGCTGGTGATCCGGCCAAAACCTTTGCCAAGGATCCGGCCATATTACTGGTCCGATCCGGCTACATCCTGAAATATAGGTTTTGACATCCAGTCCGGTCAAAACCTCCGTAGATTGCTCAACAAACAAAACACACATGCATGTTGCAGTCTCGTGTGCATATTGACCCGGATATTGAAAACAATAGCCCTAGGATAAGTGAGATATTACGTGGCTTCATGATAATTGAACACGAGAGGGTGGTTTGTTTGGAAGGCGCATCCCTAACGGAGCTGTAATAAATTGGTTTCATATGTATCTGTTGAACTGGGAGACGAAGGTTTAATTCGTGGACAAATTGAGCTTTAATAAACTTTTAATGTTAATATTAGAATGCAACCGGACCGGAACTGAATAACCGAATCCGGCCGATCGGGCCAGCCAGAGTAACTCAAAAATTCAGCTGGATTTTCCAGATTTGAAAAAAGTATGAATATTATACCGTCGATTTATTCGCTTTGAAAATTCAACATGGGTAAATTTTGCATTGGTTCTGTCAATTAAGAAATAGATCCACACTTCACTAGACATTATCGACCTGAAATTGCCACTCTTGCAGTGAGCACGTAGAGACTTGCAGGAATATTCGAATATAAGGCCGGAGACACACTTGGCGTTTTAGTCCGATCGGTTTTCTTGCCGTCAACGGTACAACAAAATTGGAGCTTACACACTGGATTACACACTGGGCGGTAAAATATCCGTCTCAAGTCACAACCACGCTTCCTCCGCCAGTCGATCACTGACACGTATTTAAAAATGAACAGAAAACAACTTTTCGCATTATTGTTATTTCGTCGTCGATTGAAGAGGAAACGGAAAAATAGACTTATTTGGATGCATCCGATTAATCAAAGGAGAGGAAGTTGGAGCCTTTTACACTTTGTTTCCTGATTAGAGAACGAAGAAGAAAAATTTTTCAATTATTTTGGAATGTCGATTTCGTCATTCGATGAACTGCACAACCTACTGAAAAATCACGTACAACGGGAAAATACTAGAGATGAGGAATTGTATTCAACCGGTGGAAATGCTGGCAATAACTCGGTCACGTAGGCCACTGCTTGGTGTAGTCGATAGAAAAACCGACGAATGTAGTGGCAGCGGTCGGCTGCATTTCTACCGACGGCGTTAAAAAATCCGATCGTTCTTTTTTCCGCCGAATGTGTACGTCACCATAAGATCCCACGCGCCACTTCTGGTACGGCGTCGACGGCAAAATATCCGATCGGAAAAAAACGCCAAGTGTGTCTCCGGCCTAACTGTTGAAATGATAATGCAATCGCGTTCAAGAAAATGCGAGCGGACCTTTTAGGTACGTGACTCAGCGATCTGGCTGGTGATCCGGCCAATAACTTCGCCAAAGATCCGGTGATATTACTGGCCCTGTCCAGCTAAATCTTGAAATATACTGTAATCCGGTAGACTTCTCAACAAACAAAACACACATGCATGTTGCAGATTCTTGTGCATATTGACCCGGTTATTAGAAACAATAGCTCTAGGATACCTCGTGAGATATTACGCGGCTTTATGATGATTGAACGCGAGAGGGTGGTTTGTTTTGAAGTTTCATCCCTAACTGAGCTGCAATTCAGCCTTGCATACGAAATTCTATCTCTTCAAAGAAAAGGTTCAAGGTTGCGTTCGATTAAATTGGTTTCGGATGTATCTGTTGAACTGGGAGATAAAGGTTTAACTCTTGGACAAATTATACTTGATGTATTATGATATTAATTTGTGTGTTGACTGCCACGTTTCAGATTTTTTTTTTAAATTTCAAAAACATTCAACTAACCATCATGCGTTGTGAATGATGGAGTCACTCGTGATGTTCCTTGGGGTTTTCAGCACTACAGCGCATTCTGATTTAGCCCCTGCAATTTTCCATCACATATTTTCAATGATCCCCCATCCTGTATTCAAGATAAATTTCAGCAGTGTTTCTTTCACCATGCTGGTTTCTGACTACCGAGATCATTCTAGGTCTCAGTTAATACTGGTAAAAGAAGGAATATCGTAAATGAAATGTGTATCACTACTGAGAATTGAGGAACAGAGTTTATGTTGGTAAAAGAAACATCACAATTGAAATTGCATTATTTGCTAAATTCAGTAAGTTTCAGTCACAATTTGCTGAAATCATTTCTAACCTTTTCATTTAACTACTTTGAAAACTGCCGATATGTAAGATGGTTCCGAGGATGGTTCCAGGTGTTTATAAATCGTCAAGTCCGCCCAAGGTGTCTTTCCAGGTTATTTAACGACTTCGTCGGAACCACGGTCCTGTAACGAATTCCTTAATGGCCTATTATTGAATCAACTGAACGCCTCTCGTACCGCCCTTAGATCTCACCTGCCATTATTGTTTACAGGGCTTAACCTTGACGCACGACCTTGCAACAAGCGACGACAGCGGGAGAGCGTCGGAACGACTGACCGGTTCCTCTGTGCCACCACGTGATGCTGACAGTTCCAGGGATAGACTCAGCGACGTAAGTTTTACATTAGGACTAAAAGTTTTGACCTGTTTCCGAGCAACTCAGGAGCTCGAAATACTGACCTATGTGTGTTCATTTTGTTTGGAGTTTGAAGCTCCCGAGTTACTCAATTTTAGTTTATATCGATGCTGTCATGTTCATATAGTCCCAAGGCTACCAGACGTCACATATTTTCTGACGTGCGAAATTTGGACGATTACGTGTAGTACGTATAGTCCGTTCACGAAATTTTGAGCGCATAGTAGGCGTTTGTTTATTTATCTGAAGTTGGCAGTATTTGCTGTCATAACGTAAAATGAAGTCAACGTTGCCAAATGTACCCTGCCTCGTCCGACGAGCTTGCGAGTAATCAGAGAACTCTATGCAATATTGACAACACTGCGTATCAATCTGACGAGAAAATGAACAACATAACCTAAAATTTTAATATACACAGTGGAATATGACAAATTGTTATGGCCAACCGACGGCTCAAACTTTCGTGAACGGACTATACTAAGAATGCATGCCTTCTTACTAGCTTGGTAAGATGAAAATTTTCAGCTATCTGGTCATTAAGGTACATGAAACATTTCTCACCTCACGTGAATTCTCCAAACTGGTTCTCACCTATATTTAAGACAATATCCTCAATTATAAATCGCCAATATTTCCAGACACTTTCCGTCAGTCATATTGCTTTGCAGTCGCTCTAAAGCTTCCAAAATAATTACTTGAATTCACGACAATTCTAATGCTTCATTTTTATAAGGGTGTTTCATCATAAACTGGACGAACATATATTTTCGTGTAGAGGACATCGGGAGAATCATTTTTGCCTTATACAATATATCCCGTTTTCGGAGCATAAGCGAGATACAGGGTGTCAACGTCTTTTTTGAGCAAGATTGAGTGTGGTCAGTTGAGTATACACTTAAAGTAACGGTTTTTGGTCAAATCTCAGTATTTTTGGATCTTCTTTTCAGGAAAGTTGACGAACTCCGAAAAAAAAATTACAAAATAGTGGAGACCTGCAATGTTCCAAATTTTTTTTTGCGGTTGTCAAATTGACTTTCATTTTCTGAATAAACACAATTTTCTAAGAATTTCTGTGAAAAAATTTTTTCAAAAATGGAACACAAATTTTTTTAAAATGTCTACAGCGATGAAAAAATTTCACTCGAAATGGATGAAATTTTTACAATTGTACTTTTTGAATTATCAATCACGAATATGAAAACAGAATTGTAAAATATCGAACGGTTTCATTACTACAGTCATTCAAATGTTTCGGTCAGACCTTTCAAATAATAAAAAAAATTGTTTGAGTTCTAGAGTCAAAATAATTAAATTATTGACATGTCCAAACATTCTAGATGAATTACTACAAAAAAAAATCAGTGAAACTTAGTTGGGACTCGAACCGACGTAGGTTTAAATAGGGAAATGGCACTGTTCTAAGGATATTAATATTCGTTGCCAGGCAACGGTAGTTCGTAGTTCATAGAGTTGGACTGGTATTTGAATTTCAGTGAATATAATTTAGCCAGTAGTCAACTCTCTGAACTACGAGCTACCATGGCCTGGCAACGAATATTAATATCCTTAGAACAGTGCCATTTCCCTATTTAAACCTACGTCGGTTCGAGTCCCAACTAAGTTTCACTGATTTTTTTGTATAAATTCATCTAGAATGATTGGAAATGCCAATAATTTAATTATTTTGACTCTAGAACTCAAAACAATTTTTTTTTCATCTTTTCAGAGGTCTGAACGAACATTTGAATGACTGTAGTAACGAAACCGTTCGATATTTTACAATTCTGTTTTCATATTCGTGATTGATAATTCAAGAAGTACAATTGTACAACATTTCATCCACTTCGGTGAAATTTTTTCATCGATGTAGACATGTAAAAAAAATTTGTGTTCGATTTTTGAAAAAATTTTTTCACAGAAAGTCTTAGAAATTGTGTTCATTCAGAAAATAGAAGTCAATTTGACAACTGCAAAAAAAATTGGAACATTGCAGGTCTTCCGCCATTTTGTAATTTTTTTCGGAGTTCGTCAACTTTTCTGAAAAGAGGATCCAAAAAAATTGCGATTTGACCAAAAACCGTTACTTTAAGTGTTATACTCAACTGACCACACTCATAAGAATCTTGCTCAAAAATGACGTTTGACACCCTGTATCTCGCTTATGCTTCGAAAACGGGATATATCGTATAAGGCAAAAATGATTCTCCCGATGTCCTCTACACGAAAATATATGTTTGTCCAGTTTATGATGAAACACCCTGTATATGTCCACCAGCCAGTTATGTTGAAATAGTTGTCAGGTAGACATATAGCATCAGAATTTACGTAGAGTTTAAGTAATTCTTTCGGCAGCTTCAAAGCCTCTGTAAAGCAAAACGCGTATCTGGGAGTGGGATGCAACAATTACAATATTTCAGACAATTCTAAAATATACTTGAAAATCAGCTTGGAGAATTTACATGAGGTTAGTAATGTTTTTATGTATGTCATATTGTCATAACCTGAAAATTGACCGCCTAACCAAGCTAGCTGGTCGAGTTGCGGTCTTAGTTCATACTAACACTACTTAATCGTTAATATTTCATGACATCAGGTGGTCCTGGGATCTTACGCTTATATTAATTAGGATTCTGGATATTCTGATGATATCAAAGGTGCTACTCAATAAAAACGCAATTTATTTACTATCTGTGACGACTTTCCTTTGTCAGCTTCTAGTTGTATTTATAATGGTTGTTTATTTACCACCTGTCAAAAGCATATGCTTCAAATCGAACAGTAACAACCGATGTAACAACGTTTTAGACTACCAAGCTAAGACCAACTCGGGAGCACAAAGCTCTGAAACAGCTGAGTAGCTTTTATCTCAAAACGAGTAAGTGGCACACGCCTTCCCCTTTCCTACCCTTTAATTTGACAAAGCTGCGTTCAGGTCGGTCGATCGCATCCCCTGTATAAGCGAGAAGCTTATCTGATCCCCCATGTACATTTATCTCCTTCACGCTCGACGGAGTGTTTGTTGTCGATCTTTTGAATAAGAATTGAATTTAATCTAACCCTTGTCAAACGGAGGGTTGAATAGTTGGAAAGTTGTATAATTGGTTGTTTGTTTCATTTTTTGCAGGCGAGCAGCCGATGCAGTTCTGGAAAAGGATATATCGTAAGTATTCAGATTTTTTCCCGGCTTTAATTTTGATTAAGCGTGAGTGACAGGGTTTCTTACCAATATAATTCATCACCAACGAGATGAACAATACTACTACAATAAACAAAAAAGGCAGAAAACGACGATGAAAAGATTTGGACGTCGTGCTCGTGCGAGTAGACAGTTTCTAGGGTAGACTTCGAAGTACGACTTCTCAACCCCCTAGTTGTTCGCAAGGAAAATTTTTGATGTTTATTTTTGAAAATGCTGCATTTGGTCAAGAAGGGAAAGAAAATTATTTTAATATTTATCGATCCCTATTTCGCATTCCATAATCCATAATTGTACAGGATGGTGAGATTTCGATGATTGACTACCACATCTTCTAAATTGAAAGAGATGAAACAGAAGTAATATACATATTCTTTTTTCGAGAAACGTAAATTGCTGAATACTGCAAGTCCTTACGGTGTCTAATTATTCTACTAGGTAATTTCAGAATGCGGTTAATCATTATAATTGGCTATAACTTGGGGCGGTTCTTTCAGTACTTTTTACCGATGCTACCTAAATATTCGTGCCGCTTCAAATTTCTGAGCGTTTCGAAAAAAAATTCTCAAATGGAAACCATAATGTGTTAATATTTTTCAATAAATTTTCCTTACACAATATGGAAAATCTAGATCATGATAGACTTCTCAGTTCATGTCACGTCAAAATAAAATCGAAGCAGGTTATGAATTTGATTCATGTCTTCTCAACTGATCAGATCATATATTTTGATATTCTATTTGTTTGAGCTATCGAATTGATTTAGAAAGCATTGATTATGGATACATCATTATTCAGAAGTGTTTTTCTTGCTACCATGATTTCTCTACTCGAAATTGAATGGTTGGCTGCAATTACGCTCAGACGGTCTTCTTCCTGATTTTGTTCATGGCATTGTTTCTATCATTCTTTCTCCATATAACAATAAGATTTTATTGAAGTCTTGTTAGTATAGCTTTTTATCCTTTCTGAATATCTCTCTGAATGAATCTGAAAAATATTATCATCCTGAATAATATATAGCGTCGTATATTTTTCATCATTATCGTTACCGAGTTCAATTTCATAATATCCTTCATACTTCTTCAATTCTTCTTTTCTCGAGGCCAGTTAATCCAATGAATCATTGAATGAACATATCACGTTCAAACTTCAAAACAATAGATAATTAGTGACTCTTCATGGCAACAACCCCAGACCTAGATTTAATGGAACGAAACCCTCGAGGTCTACAAGTGCCGATCTTGCGGCTGAGCTGGGGTCAGCTTCCTCCATCACCCCTGGTCATCCGAGTCCATTGTCTTCGTTCATTCGGCGTATGGCCCTCGGCAACTACCACCACCCTTTTATCTCGTATTTACGATGCCGCCAATGGTCCCGGCTATTTGAATTATATCAATAACCATCATGCGCTGACTGGAATGATATTCGTTTTCCATAAGTTAATATTCAAGCCTCGATTCAAGCAGTTGTTGAATATTCACGGCCCTAAAAGAACGAAGAACTTTTATTGAGAGAAGTTTTCAAAATTTCAAAAACTGTTTTTCCGATTCAGTAGTAATTTCAATTGGATTTAAAACTCAATCTTTCCTTTGTACGGACAGTTAGCAATCGATTCTATACGTCAACAATATCTAGTATGGGCATTCACGAGGGCACCAACTCCAATGAACGCTCAAACTTCACAACAATAAAAGGTTAGTCACTGTTCATATCAACAACCCCGTGCCAGCGACTGACCAAAACCCCTGAGGTCTGCAAGTGCCAATCTTGGCTGAGCCGGGTTCAGCTTTCTCCACCACCTCTAGTCATCCGTGGATGGAACGATATTTGTTATCCATAAGTCAACAATCAAGCAGTTGTTAAATTGCACGGCAGAAAAGGTCCTACCAAAACGAAGAACTTAAATCAATAGAAGTTTTCAATATTTCAAAAACTGTATTTTCGAATCAGTGGATATTTCAAATAGTTTCAACATTCACTTTCATAATATCTTTCATTTTTCTCCGATTTCTCTGTTCATTCTTTTGTTTGGACACTTGGCGACTGCTCCCATACATGGTTGCTATATCTGGTTTAGCAACATGGGTATTCTGGTGGCCACTAAAACCACTTGTGCCATATCTTTATTCTGTATTGGGATAATGGGTTTACCGCTCCCCTACTCTAATATTAACGGATATCGTCTGTTACAGACAATTCTGTCAGTTTGGAAATATCGTCTGTTAGTGTTTAGTTACTCAAAGCGTCGTGTTTACATTTTGATTTCGAATTGACGTTCATGAACTGAATTATTTTACAATGAATATCATCTGCTGATTGGAACAATATCCTTTATCCATAAGTTATGATTCAAGTAGTTGTTGAATTTTCATGGCACAAACCCAAGTGTCACACTGGGGTGAAGAAATCAATAAGTTAGATTTTAATTTCTAAAATTTCAGAATAAATAAAACATTATTGCCAAAGCAATAATAACCAAAATTCACTTGAGCAATAACAAACTGCCACCAAAACAGTAAAAAAATTCAGATCATAAACGTCAAATCGAAATGAAAATGGCCGATTCGAGTAACTAACAAAAGATGTTGCCAAACTGACAGAATTGTCTGTAACAGACGCTAGCCGTTAGTATCAGAGTAGGGGAGCGGTAAACCAATGTTTTTAAGACAGAAGTCTATGTTGAGAACATTATTGGGGTTAAATTATAGGGAATCGTGTAGAGGACATTTCAAGCAAAACAACTTACTAACAGTTTATGGTTTATTTATATATAAAGTTCTTATCTTCATGTATCTTCATCCCCTTATTTGAAGTCCACAGAAATGTTAATTTGACAAGAAGAAAAGAAACCTTTTTTTATCCTCATCATTCTCTGGCAATAACTGAAAATCTCCACTTTATCTTGGAATAAAATTGTACCATTGTCTTCTAGTAAATTTAGAATGATGAGAAATGTAAAAATTTTCAAGAAACCCTGCATGAACTAGTTTTAGAGTGTGAACCATATTCATTGTCCGAATATTTCATTTTTTGTAATAATTAATGAATTTGACGATAATCAATTTATTGTATGTATACAATAACTTTGAATTTAATAAATCTACTATCTATCTATCCCAATACGGAATAAAGATATGGCACAAGTTCCCAACGCCGAAAGGTTGTTCGCATGCATAAACAGATCTTACTTGGCTCCGTTAACAAATACGTCAAGGCATCTCTAAGTTACTTTTTCTTCTGAGGATTTAACATTCGATTCTTCTATTTACGGACAGTTAGGAGCCGCTTCTATACATCAACAATATCTAATTTAGCTGCATGAAAATTATCGATTCCTCTAATTCCAATGAATCAATTGATGCACATCTCACGCCGAAACTTCACAACAACATACTTATAATTAGTCCACCCTTCATGGCAACCCCAAACCAGCGACTGACCAGACCTAGAGTTAATGGAACTAAACCCAAGTGCCAATCTTGCGGTTGACCTGGGGTCGCTTCCTCCACCACCCCTGGTCATCCGAGTCCATGTCTTCGTTCATTTGGCGTATGGCCCTCGGCAACTACCGGAATAAAGATATGGCACAAGTTCCCAACGCCGAAATGTTGTTCGCATGCATAAACAGATCCTACTTGACTCCGTTAACAAATACGTCAAGGCATCTCTAAGTTTACTTTTCTTCTGAGGATTTAACATTCGATTCTTCTATTTACGGACAGTTAGGAACCGCTTCTATACATCAACATTATCTAATTTAGCTGCATGAAAATTATCGATTCCTCTAATTCCAATGAATCAATTGATGCACATCTCACGCCGAAACTTCACAACAACATACTTATAATTAGTCACTCTTCATGGCAACAACCCCAAACCAGCGACTGACCAGACCTAAAGTTAATGGAACTAAACCCAAGTGCCAATCTTGCGGTTGACCTGGGGTCGCTTTCTCCACCACCCCTGGTCATCCGAGTCCATTGTCTTCGTTCATTTGGCGTATGGCCCTCGGCAACTACCGCCACCCCTTATCCCGTCTTTACGATGCCGCCAATGGCCCCGGCTAATTGAATTGTGTCAATAACCATCATCCGCTGACTGGGATCCTCTCTTTTGTGGACCGTGAAGGGTCCTTCGCTCCGGATCTGCCGCACGTATAACGTCAATTAGTTTTCGTGAAGGAGGTCGCGGAGATTTAGCTTGTTCAGCAGCGGCTCTCGAAGCGCTTCTTCTTCTTCTTCGTTTTGTTTTGGGGATTTGCGGGGGGCGGTCGTTGTAATTGGAAGGAAGGAAACGTGTTTTTCGACATGGGCTACGTGATGATATGCGGCTGTAAGAAAGTTCCGTAATTTTTATGATTTCTTAATGAAAAACAAAAAAAAAACCTATCGTTTTATTTTCTTTGGTGTTTCTCCTTTTTTATTTGATTTGGATACTCAGGTATTCATTATTTTTGAAAAAACAACTGATTTCTTTTACAATTGCAAACAACATTAGAACAGTAACAAGCATTTGTGCTCAGTTCATTTTGCGAAAGCGAATATTCAAATTCGAATATCCTGGACTCATTCAACTCATTTATGAATTCAACTTTCCCATTCAACTCTACTATCTCAACCGATGAACTTGCAAAAAGTGCATTCTGGTTAACACTTGCTAGACCTGAGCTTTTCTGTGGACTTGGAAAAGACCAATATAAGGCTAGGACTTGAATAACAGAACTTAGTCCAAAAAATTCCGGACTATTTTACTTACCTATACCAGAAAGCTCATGAAGCTGTCACGAGTCTGAGCTTCGGGTAATGGTGGGACTGCTAACAGTGCACTGTCGGTACAAACATTATTGGTACCGTACAGGGAAGTCAGAGGATGATATTTGCAGGCTTTCAGATCCTGGAAAGTTGAAAGGTAATGGCCAAGGCTCCTTAGGGGGTTGTCGGCTTTATCAACGCCATTGACGACCTTTTTGAGTTTCCAAGAAGGAGTAGGGTAGAGAAGCAAATATTTACATGGTCGCAGTTCCCGGGAGGCTAAACTAGCAATAAGGATCCCAGTTCTAATAATAATAATACATAGTAGGAACGATCAAAAAAGTCCATTCAAGAGTGTCCAACGATGAAGTAATCATTTATCGGATGATACCTCGAAAAAATCATTATCAAGGGAGGAAAACGGAAAAGAAGAAAATCCCAATATTTACAAACCTTCTGGTGAAAACGCGCCCGATTTTTCCGAAAGCAAAAGAAGAAAGAAACCCTATTGAAAGGAGATCAAATTCGGTCCGTTTAATGCGTTCGCGCGTCATTTGCATTATTCTTTTCCGGTATTATGATATAAGTAACACAAGTATCACTTCTGTGTCTCAAATCACTGTAACATTCATTCTTTTCCTTCGTTTTTCGAAAAGAGCCGCTCTAATACCAGGACGGTTCTTCGAACAAGGCATGACTCTCCAATCGACGATCTTTCAGAATCTCATATTTTCTGTCTACTGACCCATAATACAGCGTTATCATCTGCCACAGATTTAAACAGCGATATTTCGCCCTGATTATTCGTGACGAATTAGGTCATAACAAGACAATCAAACACTCGGTTTAAGGAAGTTATTGCAAGCATAATTTTTTTCACACTTCTTCTCCTGACTCTTAGTCCTGCCTAGAAGCTTACAAAATTTCAAAAGACTACTTTAGTCTGGAAATTTTGCTTTTTCAAAGATTTGAGACCTTTCTGACAGATACAACAGCAGACTGAATATTCATTCACACAGGAGCAATGCTCTAATAACAAGCTCATCAAAGATTGTCCAACGATGAAGTAATAATTTGTTGCTACCTATAAATGAATGCTGTCCCGAGCTAAGCTTCGTGTGATGGTGGAATCTCTGATGGGACACTGTCGATACGAATACCATTTGTATTTTGTACTGTATTATGAAGTCAGTAAATGAAATTTTCAGGCTTTGTGGATCAGAAGCAGAAACAGCTGCGTGCAAGTGTTTCGAGCTGGCTGGTTTTAGAATAATTCATATGGGATAAGCGGTCCTGGATACCCAAGAGATCACGACTAATGGGTCGATTACATCGAGATACTTTACAAGCTGCTACTGAGCGAATTTAGTAGCTGATTCTCTCAGTGAAATCGTGTAAAAAAGTTACGACTGAAGTTGAAAACTGTGCTACTTTACACGCTAAATCGCTGGCGTTTTGATGTTTTGGCTTGTTGGCATGTAAACAAGCCGTGTGTAATCACAGTTGCTACTACAAAATCTGTGAGTTCTCATCTGCCCGGTTGTTCCTGGTTCTTAAATTTGAAAACGTGTTTGAAATTTATCTTAGATCCTTGAAAACGATACGAACATAAACCGCACTTGGATCGCTAGATTGTTGGCTACTCAGCGAGTAGACAGTTTTGTGTGTAATCATCACAATCTCACAAGCTAATTCACTCGCTTCCAAGTTCGCTCAGTAGCAACTTGTAAAGTATCTCAATGTAATCGACCCATAAGGTTCTTGGAAAAAAGGTGTTGGTTTTATCAACGCCATTGACGACCTTCTTGAGTTTCAATGAATGGATAACCTAGCCATAACGTTCCCAGTTTTAATAATTATAATAATACATTTAACGAACGTTCGAAAAACAAGCCCAAGATTGTCCAACGATGAAGTAATTATTCTTCGAAAAACTCATTATCAAGGGAGGAAAACGGAGAAAGAAAAAAGCCCAATATTTACAAACCTTCTGGTGAAAAACGCGCCCGACTTTTCCGCAAGCACGAGAAGAAAGAAACCCTATTGAAAGGAGATCATCTAAAGCTTTTATAACCCACATAAAACTTTTTATATCCCCCTTATCCTGCGACCTAATCGGAACAAGCAAACTCCGACGATCCTCGTTGAAGCGAGCGTGAAAAAGCCGCGAGTCGTTAGGTCCTGCAGCGCCAAATTCGGTCCGTTTAATGCGTTCGCGCGTCCTTTGGGATCATTATTCTTTTCCGGGATAACTGTGGCGGAGAAATGCGCCGATTTTCGTGCGTTTCCGGATCCGGTTCATTATGCGCCACGCGATCCCGTGTTTCCTGGGGATTCGGATTTCTTTGTTGGCGCCGTCCTGATTTTAATTGATGAACATTGGAGGATGCGTATGTCGGTAGGTTGCGCGCAGATGGCGCTAGCGGTGGGTTTTGGTTGGACGCTTTATGTCTGTTGGGTTTTCGCAATGAGAGCCAGACGATTTTGACATATCGGGTCTCCTAAGGTGAGTGCATGGGCTATTAGATCAAATTGGCTTGTTACGAAAATTACTCTAGTTCGGTCATTATTTGAGATTCATGAATTTAGCAATTCATTAGATATTGTTCTGATCTATGACACCGCCTTTGAATGGTTGTCAGTTCTATAGGGTGGACCAAAAATGTCCTCATAGTAATAATAATATTAATCTAATAGGCCACTCACCTTGGGACACCATATACAGGTTTGGAAATTCACATCTGAAATATACGATATACAATGCATCAGACAGAGAATTCTTCCCTCCAGTTGCACAGATGAATAGTCGAGACAATCACTTGCTGTAACACACTGAATTCAGTTGTCTTACTTCATTATTCTAGTCTTGTCTCTCTCTTATAGTGATGTAACGAATGTCATATTTTATACATTCGCGAATGCGAATTCGAATGCAAATGTCTGCTACTGACATTCGCGAATGCGAATGTAGAAGTGTTCAATAAGATAAATAATTTTTATTTTTTAGAAAGAAGAATGTATTATGTTTGAAAGTTTATACATTTCTTGTTTGTTTAGATTATATTTATAATTTAATGCAGAAGAATATAGTTTTTGATTATTTATCATATTTTAGAGTTTTATTCAAGATGATGATTATTCAAACATTTTAAAGTTATATAAAGAAATACTGATAAAAGTTTCATAGATTTGTTTTTGTTAGTTTCAATTGCTCTCAATTTTTGTGTTATAAGTTTTTTTCTGATATTCATATTCGCAAAACATTCGCAGAAATTTTGCGGATGCGAATGCAAATGCGAATATTCAAAAATATGCGAATATCCGCGAATGCGAATGTGAATGCGAATATTCGTTACAACTCTTCTCTCTTATCGTTTAGAGGCGCGTAGTTCTTTAGTATGGTAGGCAACAGTAAATACTTGAATCGATTATTACGGGCAGCCTGACAAATAAAAATTCTATACGTGAAGTGCGGGTTCCCTACCATACTGCGATAAGAGAGAGACATAACTAGATTATTGCAGTAAGACAGTTGAAATCATTCAGTTATCGCACTTGATTATCTCGCCTATTCATCTGTGCAACTGGAGGGAAGAATTCTCTGTCTGATGCCTTGTATATCGTATGTTTTCGATGTGAATTTCCAAATCGGTATATGTGAACATTCACAGCATTCAACAACCCTCGTCAGAAAAACGCTTAAGACTCTCAACTCTCAAAAAAGCAACATAAGTCACTCTGACAGTTGTTGAAGATTCATTTGATCTTTTTTGAGCGCTCGTTCTAATCAAACGAGTGCTATATCGTTTTGCTCAAATATCTGTAATTTTTGAATTTTGAGCCGAAAATGATAGGGTGCCACTGTTGACTTCATTAACCTGCCAAATCGTACAGGGTGTTCCATAAAATATGGATATTCAAAATGTTTGTTCCTCAATATCTCAGTCCTAGTTTCTATTCTTTTGATATTATGGAAACTTCACCTCACAAAATCCTATGGTGTTCATTCAAAGCATGTTGGACAAGCCTTGACTTATCAGTATCTCCAAGTTGAGCTAGTTTTTATCTTCTTGGATTCTCCAGCGCAGTCACAAGGTGCTTCATAATACATATTTGGAGTTTTGGTAAGTTTATTTTCATGATCATCTGCGTTGTATATTACGTGCCTTGTGAGTGCGGTAAAGCCTATATTGGAGAAACTAAACGCTTCATAAATGTTCAAATTAATTAAATAGCTCAACTTGGGGATAGTGAGAAGAAAACCTGAGACTTAGAAAATTGACGAAAGCAGCTTTCTTTCTTTACTAAATTCATGCTCTTGGGCCAGGATGGTGTTTTAAACCAGGTCTGGCCTTCCAAGTGATGATTTTTCGAATCTCCTGTTCTTCCAAAACCGAGTCCAAAACCGCCACAGGACCCTATTGAAGAGTAATCATATCCCATATATTTAAATAGTGGTATTTCAATTTCGAAATAATGATAAATAGCCTGTGAAAATCTTTTGCCAAAAAAATCACATGATCATGCAAAATACATTCCACTTATGAAAATAAATGAATACTTCCACATTTCTTTCCGAATGAAGTGACAGGAACCTTATAAACTCATTAAGCTTCATATACACAAATTGAACCGACATGCGATAGTGCATACCTACCTTTTGTTACCGAACTTATCGTACGTCAAATCCGTAGCGCGTGTCCCTCCTTAACCGATCTCCGCTTCACGTAGTAGAATAGACCGCAAATGTGCCGTTCTCTCAAAAGAGCCGAAGTTCATTTCATTTCCGCTTCCTGCCTGCTATGTCAACGTCGAAAACCGTTTTTTCTGCTCTTTCCGCCGTTTTTATCTGCACGGTCCCGAAAGGAATTTGTAAAGGCAGGTTTGGCGAGCGGCACCCGAAAAACAGATTGACTTTTTACGCTCGTCGTTTTTTCCGCCCATTGTGGCGTTTGTATTGGGCGTAGTTCTTCGTTTCCGTCGAACTCTAGAGATCGTCGTACTAATGGATTTTTTTTCTGTTTCAGTGTGATAGCGAGGGAGAAGACGACAAGGTAAGTTTATCGTGTTTTTCCATGGCTTTTTCAGGTCGTGATCTTGCTCGATCACGTTGGATTGAGTGGGTTTTTTATTATTTTTATCCTTATCGTATTAATTATTGAACTGAAGGAGCGTGAAGCGATTAATCAATTAAGTGAGAGTTTTTTTCGACATTTTGATTTTCCAGACAAAATGATCTGAAGCAAACTGTTAGGAAATATCATTTTCTTATGGATGTTTATGTTCTACGTAAAACGTTTTGTGACTTTCCTAATTTTCTTTTTTTTCCTCTCGATTTCTTCGGCAATAATTCAAATTAAGAAGTATTCACTTCCTTAACCACCTCTGGAGGAGTGGCAGGAATGAAAGAAGCCTTTTGAGTGCCAAGTTAGGCATATGCGGCGAAAGTCTGATCGATTCGTCGTTTTGAGTGCTCAAAAGTCAAAAATACATTTGTTTGTGTGAATGTTACAGTACTTGCTAACCTAACAAACTCTATTGTCGTGGAGAAGAGTGATCCATTTTCGGCGATGTGGTCTCCCCCTTCCTCGGAGAATGTTTAGTTTCCCGAAAAAATAGGCGACCATATTTGCTTGAAAGAATTTCTTGAGCGAATAATAACTTTACTCATCAATTTTTATGAGCAAATTTCAAAGCAACAAGTTAATCAAGTTTTTTGTAATAATTTTGTTGCTGGATTATGTTTCTTTTCTTCTTTTATTGTTAATCTTCAATAGATTTTGACTGTCTTCAAGTCTTATATGAGTAAGATAGGTGTATTGGAATGACTCTGAGTCTAACTATCACCTCTTGTAAGATTTGCATGCAATATTTATCATAATTATCATGACTTGAGCCTATTAGCGTAGAAGGGTGACATTTCTCAAAACCGTAGCGATCGGTTATCACACAACCTGTAAAGGGGACCATTCATTCATCCCGTATATCAAGTATCGGGAATATTGAGCTCTGAGGTATTCAGTGTCCTTCTCCTGGGTCCTTGGTAGTTGGTCATTCGTTGCTTGGTCCTGGATTTCTCGGTCGATGTCCTGGGAGTCCCTCCAATGATGTTGGTGTCATTCGTAGTGACCTACGAATTTTCTCTCTGATCTAGCAGTACCGAGTAATAGTACTTTCTGCATCACTTTGTAGAGATGTTCATCCAAATCTAGCTCCTTGAGATTGGATTTGAGACTCTTAGGTATTACTCCTGCGGTCGATATGGAAATGGTTCTTGTGCTCCTCTACTGCCTTTTGATCTGATGTTCTAGTTCCGGCATTTGGATAATTTCTCAGCTTATTTTTGACGTAGGAAGTTGTTGTTTCGAATGGTCATACCTTAGAGAATTGTTTTTCATCTTCTTGACTGAAATTATGATTGACTTGTTATGAGCAACTGTTAAGCTTGTACGTGCTGTGCGATCCCAGTAGTCGTTTTCGAATATTGGCTCAGGCTGATACTTACAGTATGGGGACATAAATACTAAAAAGTGCTATTCTGTTCTTCTAGGTGAAGCCTAAAAACGCCATTATCAATGCGTGTTGCGAAAGAAAATAATCCGGAAGATATGACAAGACGTGTCTAAGATCGCGCGTGAGATAGAACGATCGGAAAAAAGTCCAAATCAAAATGAACGGTCTTCAAGCCCATGAAATTCGTAAAAGAGTGTCCTGTGCCGTGAGGTTTTCGCTAGAAAGCACAACGCACGACATACATACATATGCGGGCATTAAAGTCGAACGCCCGATGTCGCAGTTTTTCCTCCTTGGCTTCGTCTTCCTCCACGTCCAGATGAACGATTTTCTCCCAGGTTCATACGTGAGTGGAATCGGGAAAGCGTGTTTTTCTTGGGGGGTAAAAACGAACGACGGCGGTCTTGCGAGATTTCCTATCGCGGATAAGCCCGGTGGGCGTGGATGCTGATGTTTTATTTATGCCGGGGATTGTGCTAGGGATTTTATCGCTTGTGACGACGTGAATAGCGAAAGGTATGAATTTGTTGACGTGTTGTGTTGTGTATTCTATTGTTTCTATTCGTTCCATCAGGAAATTTGAGGTTTAGTTATGACACTGGACGTTTAGCGTGGGTTTTAAGTGTTCAAGTTCAAGTGATTATGTACAGGATGGCCAGAGTTGGTGATCCCTGAACTACAACTTTTTAACCCTATGAGGTAGAGAAAAATAAATGACACAGTGCGGTCATCTTTTTTCAACTTTCGTCCCTGCTTGTGCCATAAACAAGAAACAAAAACATTATAGAAAATAATTTTTGATAGGAATCCAGTGGCTATATCTCATTTCTGAGGGATTTCCTTCCTGATTTTTTACATGAACTTTCGTGATTTCGTTGCTTTTTCAATTATTTTAGGAATAATGATCATGCATTTAAATAAGTGTTATCTCAATTTAACGTTAATCAAACGAAAATGCAAGTCACAGCGAACCTTTTCGATTACTCTCGATAAAACTAGATTCTAATTGATTATTTGTAATTACACCTGCATATAAGTACTGGTCTTTTCGTAGAAGTGAAGTAGACTCTTATAAGGACATCCATTACTTCTTGATATAAAATCTTATGTTATCTCGCTCATCATGAGCATACTTATCCTTCTATCGGTGAATGATCAGTAAATTTCTTGTAGTATGTGTAGTTTTAATCATCATTGTATAAAATATCCCTCACACTTAATGGTATTTTTAGTGTTTTAGCGCCTAACTGAGATTCTGAAACTATAAAAATCATATTATAAACGTGAATTTCGGATGATCGTTCAACCTCATTAGAGACCGTGATCGCTAACGACAATCTTCAAACATTGTCCGAATCCTGAACATTATTTCATTATCCCCCAGCATCGAGAATGAGAAAAACCATCTATAGACTCGTCCAAATGAAAAACGGAACGAAAGCAAACGAAGACATATCACGGAACAATCTCTACGACAAGAAGAACATAAGGATTCCCAAATCAATCATCCGAGACAAGACGATAAACAGGGGAAACAAGAAAAACACAATGTAGGAAGACGCGAAACCGAGAACTCTCTCATCTCGAATTTATGCACTCGCTGACATTTATTGCCGAAGTGCCATTCATACAAAAGCCGTCTCTCCACGTTATAACTCGTAGCTGTTCCCCACGGGACGTACGTATCCGAAGGCTGTGCGCCTTTGAAGGGCCCGGATCGAGAAAAACGAGATCGAAAACCGCACAGAGCGACTACAATAATCCATAAGCGAGACCAGACGGACGAAGGAAAGAGGAGCGCAAAAGGAAAAAAAACGAAAAATGCACATCATATGTCGTCCGTCTTTATGTCGTTTGTTTTTACGCTTTTCCGCGTCGGTCTCTTCTTCGGAAAAAGACGGGAAAATGTTTACATGTCAGCGGAGAGACTTTTATTTGATTCGGTGTCGCTGCGGAAATTTATTCCGATATAGAAACTTTGTTGACTCCCTTGTTTTCGCATTCGTAAGCAGATTTGCATTTTTATGTCGGCGGGGTGTTCTTTCTCGCTCGGTGTTTTCGCTCAGGGATTTAAAGGGAAGATTTATCATTTCGTAACAGAATCTTTCATTTGATATAACAGAGGGAAACAATTTGGAAGATACTTGAATAGCCTTGTGGGACTGAAAAAATAATTGCCGCTTTGCTGAATCATTCAGCAGTGAGTTCGTAAAGACTTTTCCGAATTTTAATGAAGTTGTTTAGGTTAGATTGATCATTCCGTAACAGAATCTTTCATTTGATATAAAAGGGGTGAACAATTTAGAATATACTTGAGTATCTGCCTTATGGCAGTAAATAAATAATTACCTTCCTGCTGAATCGCTCCGATATGTGTTAAAAGAGACCTCTTAAAAAATTCATGATAGGTTAGGTTAGGTTAGATTTATTCGTAACAGAATTCATTTGATATATAAAAGAGGAAAACGATTTGGAAGATACTCGAATATCCGCTTTGTGGGAGTAAAGAAATAATTGCCGTTCTTCTGAATCTCTTAGCGGTGAGTTCGTAAAGACCTTTTTAAATATTTTATCGATTTTGTTAGGTGCAATAAAATGATCGTGACCCTTCTGGTGTGTTCTTATGAAGACGATTATATTGAAAGCATATATTCACTTCGCTTCGTTCATTATATGCAATGTCGAACTTTATTGGCCGTTAAACAGGTGTAAAAAAGGGAGAAATTTATGCACTCACATACGTTGGTGTATGAGCAACATAAAATTTTGTTCAGTGGATGATAAAATTGATGAGTTCATCAGTATGCGCTAGTATTTAGGGCGTTTCTGAATTTATGCAAAGGATTTAGTGATTATTTATTAGATCATTTCATGAAAGAAACTGCATATGAATGTAGTCCTGGAATGCATTGTTTTAAAGATAAAGGGCATTGAAGTTTTTGAGTAGAACTGAAAAAGTTGGTACTACACTGAGACATTTCGAACTAATAATTATTTTTGAATTCTTCGGTCATTTCGTGACAAAATATCTCTTCTGCCTTTTTTCGCGTAGGACGCTTTTTTATGTTAAAAAATTAAATATCCTACATAATGCGTTGAAGTAACGACATATTTTATTTTTTACATAACACCGGCCACAATATGGAAAGAGACAGAATATATGTTTTGTCACAAATTGAATGAAGAATTCAAAAAATTTTTAGGTCAAATATCTCATTGGCGAACCACTTCTTGAATTCAGGATCTGATGAAGAATCACTCTCATCGTATAAAGCGGCCCTAGGACCAAGAAGGTTTGTACCACCAAGACTGGGTCTTCAAGTGATGAGTTTTCAGAATCTTTGCTATACAAGAAGCTCTACAAGATCCTTAATACTGATGGTAAATCAAATTCCATAATTTTAAAACTGTGATATTTCATCTCAAAACCAAATTGAAGTTGTGAATTAAAATTGAAAACTGGTGGCAATTCATGTCGAACTAACATACATGTTATAATAATGAAGTCACTATGTGATAAAGACTTCATGAATACCAAACTGATTTGCCATTACGTCATATTGAGTGTTGTCCAATCTTGAACTGATTCTATTCTGTATATCCAACATCTTTGCAGTATGACCGAATCGTAAAATTAATTCTTTTAACATACACGTATTTTATCAAACCGTTATCCATCACTGCCTCAGCTCAAGACAACTTTCACGAATGCTTGAAACCTCTCGATAGAATCTATCAACCCTGCTAGAGTGTCTGGAAAAACGTATATTCCGATTCTGATGTCCTCGTGAATCGGTACCCGTTTCTTCCGCAGCCGTTTAGAGATAGACGGAAGCGATGCCCCGTAAGCGTTATCCTGTTATGGCGGCTCCCCAGCGACCGATCCAGTTTCCCTCCTTCATTCGTATTCCCGTTCCGTATGCCCGGCGCATCGTAAAACTGAATTTTCAGCCACGTTTTCGTACCAATAAAATTTATTCGAATTACGTGGATATCGACTCGAATCGAACTCTCTTATTGCTTTTTTCCGCTGCGTCGGCGGACGTGCCTAAGGTCTTACGTGACGATCCGTTCAGACCGTAAAAAGAGTATAAGGGGTGGTAAGGAGACGTCTTCCTAGATGATATAGAGAGTTTAGTGGAAGGGGAATTGGCTAATTTTCATAGGACCTATTTATTATTATTATTATTATCATTTGAACTGGTATCGTTATTGCTAGGTTAGCCTTCTGGAAATTGCTACCATGTAGATCTTTTCTTGTCTACCCTATTCATTCACGAACACCCCAGGAGGTCCTCATAGACGTAGGTAAACCGACAATCTCCTCACGACCGTTGCCTCTTGGTTAGCCAGGACCCGTTTCCCCATATAAATTGGATAAATATTTGAATTTCCGTGACCAGTAGATATCCACCAGATACCAATATTCATTACGTGTTCCTGAAAAACATGAGTGCAACCAACTGGTGGTGGTCTGTCTTAGTTAAAAAAATATAGAACCGCAAAGTTCCAAAAAATGTTCCATCTTCACGTCGTTTTTTTCACTATAAAAACACAAATGCACGGCTCCAATTTTGTTCATAAATCACCTTCGAACATTCAAATAATAATTAACATCGAAATTCCAGAGGTACCACATATCCAGTATCCACAATTCTAAGGAATGCCTGACGCTCGGCCTGCCGTTTTTAATGGTAGATTTGGCACTGCTGCAGATTCATTCGCGCGAATATGATACGATGCCTTCCCGTAAATCCCGCCATCATTTGATATGTCAATCGCCGAATGACAGAGCAGTGGTGCCAAAATTACCATGAAGAACGGCTTAATTTCCTTAGAATTTGTGGATATGTGATACCTCTAGAATTTATGTTTCTGCATTAATTATTGAATATACCTGAAATGAATCTAATCGAATAGTTATTTGAAAGTACGAAGGTGTTTTATAGATTAAATTGGAGCAGTGAAGTTGTGGTTGTGAAAAAAGCGACGTGAAGATGGAACATTTTTGGAACTTAAGAGGTCCATATTTTCTGAACTAAGACAGACCGCCACCTGTTTATTTCACTAATGTTGATCAGGAACACTCAATTAATACAATGACACCAAAATCTGGTCGATATCTGCTGGTCAGAAATTCGATAATTACCATGAATTGTTCTGAGGCAAGCCAGCTCTGGACTCTTTTATATGCATACCATCTGTTTGTGGTGCTGATCCACAGAGCCTGCAAATCTGCTCTGCTGACTTCAAATGATATTTGTATCGACAATACCCCGTCAGCAGTCCCACCATCACCTGAAGCTCAGCTCGAGATAGCGTCAGGAGCTTCTGGTGAAGGTAGGTGGAATCATCTGAAATTTTTTACCTGAGTAAGCCCAAGAGTGTTTCTCGAGAGGTTTGTTTTGTTATTCAACTCTTACTGCCGGACCGGTGCCTTATATTGGTCTTTTCCACGTTCTCAGAAAGGCTGGGATTCAGCAAGTTGATGCACTTTTGGCAAGTTCATCGGCTTTAATGCCCTCCCTAAAGTTGATCAGATTTCGAAAATAAACTTCATCCATCCTTTCATATTTCAATAATTCTTAGGATATTTGAGATTCATCAATGAGACATTCGTGCACCTCTACCTAATGATCCATTGTGTGCCCTATACGTTGGGGTCTGAGATCCAGTTTCAGAATCTTGATGAAACTCAGGAACTGGAGTGGTTTGGAGGATTAGATAACTTCGCCCCTAGTAATTTCTCTACCCAGTCAAATCATTCTTTGGGAAATCGATGCCTAGAGATTCCTTACAAGATATTCTGGAGTTTCTTCCTGTTCTCCACAGAATCTGCAGTCATCGTTTTCAGTCACTCCCAGTCTTCATAGGTGTTTCCTGAAACGGCCGTGATCCATGAGAAACCCTGTGAGAAGGTGCTGCCTATTCTTCCTGAATTCCAAGAGAGTTCGCGATCTGTCAGTGCGCCTTTCTGTAGCTCGAATAAATCCAGTTTCATGCTACAAACCGTCACAAAAATCCGCAAATCTCGGGAAAAATCTGCTGTGATGAGACTTAAAAACTGTTTCTATTCATCTTTCAGACAACTGTTTTGCACGAAATAAACGAAACTGGGGGAACTCAGGCAACTGAGTAAATTTTTCACGATATCACGACACGAGTCGACAAGAAACTTCGCGATTAAATTCATAGTCGGCTTTATATTTACGGCATAGTTTCCGTCGCGTCGCAAATTGAAATGATAACGCCGGCAATTTCGCATTCTGCCCACGAGAATGAGATGCCAGCTAGAGGTTTATTAAGCCGAGGAATACCCGGCGATAAATAATAACTGGGACACCGTCACGACGGCGATGAAAGTAAACCCTTCAGGATTATTAAGGTTTTCAACGAGGACGGTGGTTCGAAGCCCCAGCAAATCTGAAAAGACTACAGGGTGGGTTGTTAACTTTCACTTAAGAAGTGTTGCAGCTTCGACAGAAAAAAGTTTTCGTGGCTTAACTTAAAATGGTTTTAACTGAGAGTAATCGACGTCTAACCGAAGCCACCCATACTCATGACATACAACGTCATAATTGAAGGCACAGCCACAAACGAACCACGGACTTGAAATATTAGACGTTCCGTCGTAAGGAATATTGTCACTAATCTCATAGAATCTAAGATGCACAAATTGCATCATATAAAGGGTGGTGTGTTGATCAGATTGTGGTCGACCTTTCTGCACCGCATTTTCCTGAAAGGTTTTGCTCTTGTGTCCTCCGACGTTAAGGTCGCACTACCCTGTAGAGTGAGTGAGTTTGCGCCTTTACGCATTGCCATGATAGGTTCTCGGCAGATATAGCAGTTTTTCTAACGATTTGGGGCAGGTGATATCTCACAAAACAGCGACCTGTGAGAAGTTCAGTAAGCAGCCTTAACTCGTTTTTTGACATCTATAGAACTTGTGGAGTCTTCCTTTTGAAGGTACTATCATTATCCTGCTTGTCTTTGACTTAGCGTGTTAATCCAGTTAGAGGTTTCTCTCTTTTTTCCCAAGCATCAACCTCCATCCTATCAATATGGGAACACGTGTACGCGTGCTGTGGGCGAAGCGTTCACTCCGCTTTTTGCAAAGGCATTCGTTTTCTCATTTCCCTCAATGTGCTGGTATGCAAGTACCTTAATAAGCTTTAGCTTGTTGTACTTTGCTAGTGTTTTAGGGGATTATTTACAGCTCAAACGGTCCTCGATTTACAATCAACGCCCATCAGTTACCTTAGTGCCATCTGACTATCAGAGGCACCTCAAATTCTTGCTATCTTGAACTCTCGACAGCCAGCCTAGGATGCATCTCTCCATGGCCAGAATTTCAGTTTGCAGCGTTGTATTTGAGGCCATATAACCCTATGTCTGCTCGTTGCTTCCCTAGGGACTTATCTGTTTATCATATGATGATGGTAGTCACAAGTATCATTGAATCTTATATGCACACATAGCAACAAAGGTTCAGAAAGCATCGCTGAATAAACTTGAGCTCACTTAATATTTCGTCGATAAGCGCCATTTCGACGCCCGTAAAATCGCCTATTGTAACGGCATCGCCTAAAATTCAATTCTCGCGCCTACTCGTCTCGGAGACCTTATAAATGAACGTTTACGCCCGGGCGGTACCCGCAGTAAATCTCGGTCGGCAGAGGCGAGATAATTGCATGCTAAAACGGCGCGTCGTTAAGAGCGATCGTTTCGCGCCTTTTTTACGCCTCCATGAAGTTTTATCTCAGGGCGTTAAAAATTTTACGGCCGCCTCAAAAGCCCGCCCGGCCTGTCGATAACACGATTATTCGGTGGATAATTAAATCGGAATTGGTTTTAAACTTTCCGGAGCGTTATTTGAAAATATGTAGTTTATTAATCACAGCGATTAAATGGCATTTTAACTGGTGAGCGAGGCAAACGCGTTATTAGATCGAGACCATAAGACGCAAGATTAATGAACGAGTTGATTACAAGATTTTTCCGTCGACTTCATTATGAACGGAGAATGAATTCTTGATTGAAATACATCCTTATTTCGAACAAGATGTACATTCCCAACTAGCAAAATAGTCCCCTAAAAGAACGAATTTATTCCATAATCATCGTATTGCGCAGTTTGAAACAATAAATTTATTTTATAATGCGTCCCAATACCAGCATTTTATCATAAAATATAGGGATTTCTATAATGCGGTTGTGAAGAAGTTCTCACAACTCATATTATACGATAAATAAAGAGTAATCAGAATCTTTTACAATGTTATATACTAATTATTTATCAAGAAAATAACTAACAGAAACATAAGAACGAAACATGACAGTTTATAGGGTTTTCTATTCTGTTCAAATCTAAGAAGGAGCAATAACAACAAGTTTGGCGCATTGGTAGGAGGGCCTTCGGATAGGTACTTTCCGTCCAGAGTCGAATCGAGGAGATTTCATACAATCGTTCAGTTTTAACTTAATATTATTATACGAATGCAATTCTTACAGCACATCTAAGAGAAATATATAGATACACTTCGTCAAAAGCTTTTCCCTATCCAGTACCATCCACAGTCCGTTCCGAGTACGATCCTGGCAATCTCTTAGGGCGGTCGGAGGGACCGTTTTTATGACAGTTTGACCAATACGAGCTTTATTATGCGCAAACCAGACGATTCTGTTTGTTTACAAAGCTCCTTCTTATATTTGAACGGATTATAATATTCTCGAAAAAACCGGTTGAACTGCGGTAATGATAATTGAAAATACTACGAGTACAATACGTGTCATACCAACTTTATTACTTTCTCCTTTGAAGATAAACTTATAATTAATGCAAAATAAATATATAAATAACCGGTAGTTGACAGTATTTCAAGAGGAATGTCATTGGTGTTACCTATGTAATTTTCGTTCACAATTCTTGAGAAAATTGTATTTTTGAGATTCCTTTCTATTCTGAGCTAATGGCCAATAACTTACTCAAATATTTCCTGAAGTTCGGGGAAATATTTAAATCGTGAAATTTGCTACATTTTCAAATATTAATTTTTGCTTAACGACATTTTTCAGGTGATAGTTGCATACATTACCTTGAAATACCTACTTCAAACACTTTCGTTTATCAGATACCTATAGAACTCGCACATTTTCCATTTTATGTAAACGACTAGGAAAAATAATTTCACATAATATATTGCATACTGAGAGTACATAGGTGTGTTCATACACGAAACTATTAAAACCTGAAAAAAAATCATAAAAGTGAAGAGGCATTCGGAAAGGAATAACTACGATCCGGAAGCCGAAGAAACTGAATAGAAAGAAGGAGGACTCCCGGACAAATTGAGGACGAGCTGGAAAATCTGGATGTGGCTTCCGTTCTCCTCGAGTCGTCCGGTAATATATTAAATCCGGCGAGGGGCTCCGGGATGTTATACGACGACGTTAGGAGAAGAACAAACTCCGAACGGTAACTGCCGCATATTTGCTTCCGGGGAAGTTTCTTTTCCGGTCGTTGGCTTGTTTGTATGTACTCCAGACAAATTTGTCACCTACGGATTCTTATAAATGATATGCTGATATGCGGCAGAACTTATAAGAAGAAAACTGGTGAATTTGGGTCCGAATTTGACGTTATTCGATGTTTGTATATTCTTGTGTTGTGCATATTTTTTTGAGGCATCAATGTCGCACTTGAAGCGAATAAAACATTAATCGGATATTCAACATAACTGTAGTTGAAGGACTTACAGCATACATTACATATATTCAAATTCACATATGCTTCCATTTCCTTAAGATATTTAATATGTACTTCTTTCTTCTAAGGCATTTGTGCGCAAATCACTGGTTATATCTATTGTAGAATAAAAGGAATTCTTGGCACGTGCCTATAAGCGGTTGATAATAGCAAATATAGTACGTTCACGAAAGGTTGAGCCTCGGTTTGCCATGACAATTTGGCATATTTCACTATGTATATTAAAATTTTAGGAGGTGTTGTTTATTTTCTTGTCAGATTGATACGCAATGTTGTCAATATTGCATAGAGTTCTCTGATAACTCGCAAGCTCGTCGGACGAGGCCACGTACATTCGGCAACGTTGACGTTATTTTACGTTATGACAACAACTACTGCCAACTTCAGATAAATAAACAAACACCTACTATGCGCTCAAACTTTCGTGAACGGACTATAGTTGTTATTCCTGATATCTCATATTTTATAACATTTCTTGTGAAAAATATTTCCACCTCAAATAATTTCATTATTCCCAGTTACTGTTATCATTGTGACATATTGGATTATTGGTTACCTTTGTGTCGATAAATGAATTTATTCCGTTTACTATTACTAATTTCATTAATGGTTTCATAGTCATAATACTACATTTTCAAACTGGTAAAGAACAGATTGTGTTACAAGGATTTTCAAATGTTTTGTCGACGCAGTCTTTCAAAGTTTCAAAATGTGGAATTTTATTGCTGGGTTATTGAGGTGTTTGTGACTTTAACCGCCTCCAATATATTTTATTTCTTCCTTTTTGTGAGCCAGATGTAAGAATTTCCAGATTATCGAAGTCTGGGAAGGTAGGGTTTGCAAAATTTGAGTGTCCATGATTGAACGACACATGGTGCTCTTTGAAGCTTTTCGAGAAGGTTCAGTAGCATTCATATTTGTCTAACAAGAAATACAAATTCAATATCCGGCACTAAAAAGCAGTGAAACTCATGAATGAACAGACGAATTTATGGAATCTATCACTTTTCGAAATTCTGGAGGACTACACCGATAGAGCATTAAAAAATGTACTACTGTGAAACCTCAAAAGAAATAATGGCAGTAAACAAATGAATTCCATTTATAGGACCACAGTTTTAAGGTGAAGTTAGACATCATACGATTCCTGACTAATCGAAAAATATTTCCGACAATTTTCCCCAAAAGTCTCCGAATTTCTGTCGAGCCGTTGAACACGCTTTTATCAACCCCCTGAGTAACTTCCGCCGAAAAGACCAAGCCCTCGCATCTTACAAGAATTCATCCATGCTCAGGAGGCCGTGAAATCTTCAGATCGCGACTTATTTTGAAATTGCGGGCGATTTCTCAAAGACGTTTTAAACTTTCAACAAAGAGAAAATGGGGGATGAAAAAGTCCCCGCGCGATTTAGACTCTAAACGCGGAAGTTCACGCTATTGTGGTCGTCTTTTTCCTCGTTTCCAGATGTCGGTTCGAGTTACTCGGGGGACGAGACAGTGAAATTTCGCTCCATGTTGGTTTTTGGGGTGGTTAATGGAAGTTGACTTGAGGAGCGGGGACATAATTATCTTGGACTGTCGGATGAAAAGGCAGAGGAACTCAATTGAAAAAAATCGGGAAATGCACTGGTAACTTGGAAGCTTTTGCTCGTTTGTTTTTTTTGTGAAATCATCGTTCAAATGTGCATCTTCCGGAACTACTGAATTCATTTTGATAATTTACGAATTTAACATCAAAACGTTGAAATCGAAACTCATCTTCCGTATGGGCTTTGAAACAAAACTGGCGAATGGTTTTTCATCGATACGGAATCAAGGAGTCTGGTCCTCTCTGAATAACTACATCTCATCTGCGAATCTCCCTAGTGATGCAATGATCAAGAAAGTAATCACTGAGAAAAACTTCATGACATTGCTAAGTAAAAGAGAAAATTGGAAACGGGAATACACCGACTATAATCTCGAAGAAAATACCTTAAAATGGTATACAGATGGTTCCAAAACCTCTACAGGAGCAGGCGCCGGGATATACGGTGTGCACTGTCGCTGGGCTCCTATATGAGCGTCTTTCAAGCGGAAATCTTAGCTTTGAAAGATGTCTAGATATAAATCTAGAAAGAAAGTGTGATATAGCCATATCACTCAGATAGTCAAGCTGCTATTAAAGCTTTGAGCTTGACTCCTAAGTCATCGACTCTAAAATGATCTGGGAGTACCGGAACACACTCAACGAGGTAGGCAAGAAAAATAAGGTCTTTTAATCTGGTTCCCGGCCACTCGGGAATCAAAGGAAACGAAGAGGCCAATACACTTGCCAAAGATGGTGCACGAATGTCACTCATTGGCCCAGAACCCTTCTGTGGTATATCTAAATGTACCTACAAGAAGGAGTTTCTGGAGAAGGAGAAAGCCGAGAGGGAAAAGCTCTGGCGGAATCTCCCAGGGATGGATCATTCCACTGAGTTCCTTCGGAACTTCGAGACAGCGGGATCCAAAAGATATCTGGATCTTGGTAAGAAGCAATTGCACCTCCTCACTGGCTTTCTTACAGGATATTGTAGCCTCGTTGAAGCCTTCACAGTTATTAGATTTCATTAGATCTCTGGAACTGGAAGGCGAGCTGTGAAGGTGTTTGGCCAGAACAGCTCTGTAAGGGGACACACCCCTCTTCAAACTATCGATACGGAACAACTCATATGTATAATTTTTTCACTAGTGACATTCCGGGAATTGAATTCAATTTTTCAATCAGAAAAAACAGAAAAAATCGAACAGTTACAATAAAGGTCAGAAGTTTTCAATTGAAATAAATAACCAGTGGTGTTGGGCCACTTTCAATTAAGCAAGAATATTGTTTTAGGGCTCTTGTTTTGAGATGTTGATTTTTGCATTCGTCCATAAATTTTTTAATTGTACACAAAACAAACAAAAATATTGATTTTAAATTACCAATTTCATTAGAAGTTATAGCCTATACTATAAAATCAGTTCAGAATTAGGTGAATATGTCAGTTTTTCGACACTCAGATTTATCAACTTACTAGTTTCTTGTGAGATGTTACTGATATGAGGAACGATTCATCTAAAAATAAATCAGAAAAAATAGAATAAGGTATCTAATGGGAGAATCACCATTGAACAAGGTATCTAGGAAAATGCCCTTTAAAGTATGTAGAAAATAACGTTGCTTTGGAAACCTTCGTACCTCTGATTGAAACTTCTGTACAAGATTCATTCCTGGATGTAAATTATATGCGAAATCGATTCAAAAACAATTCCTTCCTATCAAACCCGACTTTAAACACCAGGGAATTTCCAGTTGAGGCGACTTCCAACGTTCGAATGGATTTTCATTTTCCTGACAGCCCTACATCCCTACATGTACGAGCAAGTTTTTTCACAACTCGGTGAGACGATCACCGTAGAAGAATATCGAATTTGTGCAAATTCGAATAGAAACGCAGAGATCCACAGAAATACCTTATCATCCACATTGGGAAAACACTCCAGTTCATCTTGAGCTGCATTTCCTGTCCCCTAGCGAATTCCGACAATGCGCTCTTATACAGGGTCTTTCACGAGGAACCTCACCCATATTTATACGGGAAACTACTGAACGTATTTTCATGAAATTCAGCACTTATAAGTATTTCCGAGAGTATTTCACGATGCTGATGAAATCTAAAATATTTTCAAGGCATGAGCACCTCCGGTTTTTCCGGAAATGACGTCAACTTTAGAAAAATTTCAAGTTATTTTGATGTAACATTTTTCAGTTTTGGTTGGAAAATTCTCTCTGAGCAGAAAAATTCGAAAAAATAATCGAAAATAGAGCTCCGCTGAAACAAGAATAACTTCGAGGATTTTGGATGGAAAATTTTCATTTTTGGGATTTTTCAAGATGTAAGATTGATGTATCCACTTTAAAAATCGAAATCGCGATTCATGATACAGGGAGTGAAAAAATCGCTTTCAAAGTTAGGGATGACAAAATCGTGAAAAATCTATTTTTTCAAATTAGAAGCCCATTTTTTATGGCAGATATTGAATCTACGTTAAAAAATAATGTGAGTGTATGCATCACACCCTTGCCCTAAAGTGGATATTTTCTGAGTTATTCACAAAAAACTGTTTTTCGTCTTGAATTTTCAGCTATTTCTTTTCCCTTCACGCCAAAAAGATTAAATTTTCAGGAACTGTTACTTAAACCATGTTTTAGATTTTACTACCCTAATATGCAAGAGAAAAAAGTTACAGGTTTTTCCTAAATAGATGGCGAATTTTGATTCGAATTTGTATCGGAAACCTCTTTATTTCAACTAATCGGCCATCGGTTTTCTATCCAGTGATAAATAAATAATTCCTTATGAACCATATGCAAAAACTTACCATGTTTTACATTATTTTTTTTTAATGATGGATATCATAATTACATCTGCCAAATTCCTCTTTATTCAGTAGCATTTGTGTTTACTATTAATTTGGTGATAATTCGTATTAAGTTATAAAATCGATCACTACTAATTTTACCAATGAAGATTATTTAAATCTCATTCTACTTCATGGAGAATGTAATAAAGTTGTAGATAGAACGATTCGACTGTTCATTGAGAGGTTCCTGACCGACCCAGACCAACGAGAGATACCATTAACAGAACCATGACAAACTTGAGAAATGTCGGATCTTTCGTTAAGAAAACTATACACAAAGAAAAAAGTGTAGTAGAAGATGAGAAACAACGAAAAACAGTTTTTTGTGAATAACTCAGAAAATATCCATTTTAGGGCAAGGGTTTGATGGATACACTCACATTATTTTTAAACGTAGATTCAATATCTGCCATAAAAAAATGGGGTTCTAATTTGAAAAAATTGATTTTTCACGATTTTGTCATCCCTAACTTTGAAAGCGATTGTTTCACCCCCTGTATCATGGATCGCGATTTCGATTTTCAAAGTGGATACATCAATCTTACATCTTGAAAAATCCCAAAAATGAAAATTTTCCATCCAAAAACCTCGAAGTTATTCTTGTTTCAGCGGAGCTCTATTTTCGATTTTTTTTCGAATATTTCCGCTCAGAGAGAATTTTCCAACCAAAACTGAAAAATGTTACATCAAAAATAACTTGAAATTTTCTAAGGAATCTATTCTGCAATAAAAAAATGGTGTTCTAATTTGAAAAACGGAAGTTGACGTCATTTCCGGAAAAACCGGAGGTGCTCATGTCTTGAAAATATTTTAGATTTCATCAGCATCGTGAAATACTTATAAGTGCTGAATTTCATGAAAATACGTTCAGTAGTTTCCCGTATAAATATGGGTGAGGTTCCTCGTGAAGGACCCTGTATAGGAAATAACATTGCTTTGGAAACTGCTCTACCTCTGGATGAAACTTCAATGCAACATTAATTCCTCGATGTAAATGATATGCGAATTCGATTCAAAAACAAGTCCTTACCATCAACTGTAAACACCGAGAAATTTCCTTTTGAAGCATCTTCCTACCTTCTAAATAGATTTTCATTTTTCCTGACGCTGGATTCTTCCATAGCGAAAACTGCACCTAATATCCTACATCCTCGAGCAAGTTTTCTCACAACTTCCGAACGTCTTCCGACGGAAGGAGAAATCGATTTTATTTTCATGTCGTTCTGAAGAGGATCTCTCTGGATGGTACTCGAAACGTCGTCGAGAAGGGCTCCTCACGGAAGATTGAATGTGTAGTCGTTCCGATTTTTTGCTCTCCAATATGTGCTGAGAAGGGCCAATATAATGGTTTGTATCTCATCCGTAGGGCTGCTTTGTGGCACGTTTCACTTACTTCGCGTTTCATTCATGTTTTCTCTTGGATGTGTAACCATGGAGATTTAATATTTTTTCGAGAGTTGCACTTTTTGGTAATGGAAGTTTCAGTGTTTAGAGAGAGTTGGTAAACGGGAGATCTTCAAGGGATAACTCGGTGTGGTCATTCAAATCAAGTGTTTTGGATTGACTTTATTATTCTCACTGTCCAAACAAAGCGTACGTGGCAGCCAATATTTCAATATAGAATTACTTCAAATATATCAAATGGAAATATATATTCACAAAAAACGTAAATTCTTCAAAATCCGTGGTAGTTTGGCAGCAATAGATCCTTTTCGCATTGCTGGTATCCACAATACCCACTTGGGATGACTTCAGAAAAAAATATCTTCATCAGTTTCATAGTTATTTAATCAACAAGTTTATAATGACAGCGAATAATGGTTAAGATATTTAACGCTTGAGCGGAGCGAACGCGTTAATCGGTAGTTAAGGGACCCACTCACTTCGTTCTTCTCCGCCGTTTTTAACCGACGGTTAAAAACGGTCGGGTAAAACTGCCGCAAAAACGAAGTGTATGGGCTAAAAACGACGCACTTATCCGCCGTTGCAAATTTCAGACGAGGCCTGATTTTCGTCCGTTAACGTTCCAACGCTTCGGGTAAACATGAGGTGTGTGGGGTAAACAGTTAAGTCGGTCGCGCATATTTCAGAGACAGTGGCGAACAGGACTGGTGGCGATAAACATTACATTTTTAATTGTTTACTGCTGAGTGTTAACTGTTTGAAAACGATGTCGGATCTTCGGCAGTGGAACCGGGACTTTTTGCTGGAATTTATTGAAGTGTACAGGTCATTTCCGTGTTTATGGAAAGTAAAATCAGCGGAATACTTTTCTTTTACAGCAACAGCCGCCGCCACTGCTTATAGATACTTACGCTCCATCGTGATTAACTGTCGCGAAACAAAACTGATGTGGGTGGCCTTCACCGACAACGTTCTTCCTTTTTAACCGTCGGTTAAACACGGCGGAGAAGAACGAAGTGAGTGGGGCCCTTTAGATTTCTGTTGACCTCATTATGAAATGAGAATAAATTGTTGATTGAAATAAGTACTTTCTTATTTTGCAGAAGACATACATTTGACGTAATAAAATGTCTAGGTTTCTATGTTCCAATAGAGTTTTGATATTTCTCGTAGTGCTTCTGAATGCTTTGTGTTCGGTTGCTCATGACAATTGCAAATTAAATAAGCATTTATTGAGCATAAATGAACCATTTTAATGTTCAATTTATGTGCAATGCTCATGGCAACCGTACACAAAGTGTTTAGAAGCACTATGAGGAATGTCAAAACTCTACTGGAACATAGAAATATAGAAATTCCATTATGTCAAATGTATGTCTTGTGCAAAATGAGAATGAATTTTAATCAAGAATTTATACACAATTCATTTTGAGATCGTCAGAAAAATCTCGGTTATTAATCTAGCGACCAAGAGTCCCGAACTATTAACGCGTTCGCTCGGCCCTCGCGTTAGAATATCTTGACCATTAGCCGCTGTCTTTAATGACCTAGTTGATTAAATAACTATTAATGATCTAACTTCAGATCCACCTGCGTACTTTTGTCGAATTTTATCTCAATTGCTTTTTGTTCATATAAGAATATTAATGGAAGAATTCAAGAATTCAACTCAAAACAGAAGGAGCTAAAAAAAATTCTCATTGGTATTTACAGCATTATATCCCACGGAAAAAATAACACCCATCGATTTTCCCATTTTCGCCAAGAACTCATTGGGATTTCAACTGGCACCCCGGTCTCCATCGAATATTTATGACGAAGCGCCCGATATCCATCTTGGCTCTCGTAGCAATAAATTCCACAAAGCTCGAAAGAATACGCGATGCGAAACCTTCACAATGAAAATCTCCAAATGGCACTATCCCGGCCAATATCTCCCGCCGTCTCTCTAAATTACGTGCCCGGCGATAAATCCAGATGAACAGACAAGTCGAACGGTCGTAATAGGATCTGGATAATCCGGGGGACGCGACCTATTCCTTCGCGATGATACAGTCCCACCGTTCGAATGCAAAACTGCGAGGTGGTCGGTCGAACGAAAAAAAAGTGGAGCTATATCTCGATTGAGATACAAGCGGGGATTCAGAGGTCGCCACGTGCAGGGATTGTCCCGTAAATTGGGCTTAAGATGTTGGAGATCGGCCCTCGGACTGAATCCTTTCGCTAATCCTCTTAAATTTTATAAAGCGACAGTAATCCGTTTTGCATGGCTTAAGCTGCCAGCGGACGAGCTGAAGGAGCTGATTCTCACTAAAGGATTGAAACGTGAGAATTATGCTGGACGCGACATAATTGAACGCGAGATTCGGTTTTTATCGTTTATGCAATGAGAGTTTCTGATATCGTTTTGCATAGGGTGTTTCATCGTTGTGCTCCAGATGGATACTAGTTGATTCCAGTTAACTAGGTGGATGGCTGTGGAAGATATGATATTTTGTCGACGTCTCAGCAATTTACTATCTTTATTAAGAATAATAGTCGAAACTTCCATACTGTAAACGTTCAATTGATATATATACATTCGGGTTAAAAACATCCTAAAGACGTTGTCCGATGCCCAATTGCCAATGCCTTCTATTGTTGCATTTAGTCCTCTTTCACTCATTGATTTCCTAATTCCATTAATCCATGTCGTTCTTGGTCTTCCTCTTTTTCTGTTTTCTGGAGGTATCCATCTCATTACTTTCTTTGGTAATCTATTCTCTGCCATTCTTTGCACATGTCCATACCATACCAGCTGTTTCCTATCTATATATTCTGTAACTGTCTCTTTTATTTCCATATTTCCCTTATTATCGAATTCGGTATCCTCTCTCTTCTCGAAGTTCTGGATGCTCGTCGTATTGCATCCATTTCTGTAGCTTCTATCCTCCCCTTCAGTTGTTCTTTCAATCGCCAAGTTTCAGATCCGTATACATGATACATAAAATTTATGAAAAATAAACTTTTTTCATCTTTCATCGATGGGTTTGTTGTTACTTAGTCTCCATAATCACCTCTTTGACGAGTCGAAGGTGTTTTTGGAAGTCCTACATAATATGCTATTTTTGTATGGAAAATAACATCGTTCAAATGTACCGGGTGTCCTAAATTCGTTGTTTAGTGAAGGGATCTCAGAAACTCAATGTGATAGAACAAAATGTCATGAAGAAAAATTGATAACTTTAATGAATTCTACTGAAAAAAGTGTCTGTATAATGTTTTAGTTTCATGTTTATAACTTCACTAATAAAGAACTTTTCATTCGACGCCATTTTCCAATTTTTTCCAATAGCTCGAAAACGGTTCGACTTAGAAGGTTGCTGTTTTCACCAAATAATCCTCCCGAAAATGTGCCACTCATTTTTTTCTAGCTCATCGGGTTTGTGAGATCCCCTCACTAGACAACGAATTTAGGACACCGGGTACATCCCGGCTTTGCTCTTTTCTAGGACGAAACCAACGCATACGAAGTTCGCAAAGTTTTATGCATCCAGTTGCTGTTCGGTGTGGCACTGCATGTACGACTTTGAGAGTAGTTCCGCTGAGAAGGCGTTAGTTGGCCACCAAAAACGTGCGATTTCACCTACCTTAAATTCCTGTATTTATATGTTTTTTAAGACACAGGATTTTTCTCACAAGCCAAAAAGATCTCAAACGTAACATAACCCCAAGTCTTGCCCGAATCAACTGTGATCAATGAGGCAAAGTCCTCGGTGCACTGGGTTCTAACATAAATGGTATGAATTTGCCATTCAAACAAAAGAAGACTTCTCTCATACAGTTGCTTAATATCATTTCAAAATATCTTTTTGAAAGACCCTTTACATCTTCATACAACTCGAACTGAACGTACAAAAATGATAACCACTTTCATACGATAAGTTGAAGGATTATCTAGGACGATGTTACCCGGTTGAATTACGATTTGTCATTAATAAACATTGCACTTGCCGGTACAATACCCAATTGTCATGCTAGTGTTCTCAAACATCTCCTCTCGCTAATAACGGAGATCCTACCCCCTATAGACCTCAGAACAAAGCCACAAAGGAAAGCTACAACATAGTCAACCTCCAACTTCCCGGAGTTCTCGGATAATTTCCTCTTACATCACTCGGCCGTTCCGGTATTCCGGTATAAATACAACCATTAGCCGGATGGTTCATCCCCTACGGGTCCAGTGACCGTACGGAAGGGATTTGGCGTCGACAACAGGCATTATTGCGTCGCGCGATGATTGCCTTCGGCGTCATTAGCAAATTGAGTGCCATCGGGGTAAAGGGGGCTTAACGCCCGGAATCGCAGAAGGTTTAGGGTGTAATCGGGACAATGTGACCGTGTCACGAATTAATGGATTCGTTATTTACTGCAACCTAACTGTTGGCACGAGAGCAGATTATCGTAGCGGGATGAGTCCTCCGAAATATAAAGGGGTTTCCAATAAGAGGTGTAATTTTGATATTCAAAGAAAATGCCATTTTTCAATGTAAATGATCGGATGTTTATTTCATTATGAAGAAGAAGCTATGCCGTTAATAGTGTCAACATCAGGCAAATGACCACCACGACCACGCTTACAGGATCATATCCTTTTAATGAAATTTTCCATAACCAAATCGCAAAGTGGCTGCCCTATGTCCTCGATAGCCTTACGAATTCCATCTTTGAGGTCTTGAATCGACGCTGGGCTATTGGCGTAGACCTACTCTTTCACGTGACCCCAAAGGAAGAAGTCGCAAGGCGTTAAATCACAAGATCTCGGTGGCCAATTATGATCACCTCTGGACCGATAACATGGTCCGGAAACTCTTCCCGCAAAAAATCAATGGTTTCGTTATGTTAAGTTAACGTTGTCCAGATTAATACTATCCAATTTCGGCCATAAAAAATCATCAATCATCTCTCGATAGCGCAATCCATTCACCGTTACTGTTGCTCCAGCCCCATTTTCGAAAAAGTAATATTCTCTGCTGTTCTTGAGCGACGTGCATGGCTTTCATTCTTCACATTACCAACTTGTCCCAACAGCTCGAATTTTCCACCAATTTCTTTATTGCAGTCTGACAAGGTGCTTCACAACGATCCAAAAATGTTCGAGTTTTACGAACCGTCTCTGTCAAATTTTCGCCATTTTTATAGTGCAATTTTAATAATTTCAATGCGTTCTTGAGGCGTGTATCGTTCCATTTTTATTAATGGCGTAGTTTCTACTTGTCAAATGTCAAAAAATGACAGCCTCAAACGTATCTACCGAAATAGCGGGCTATTCAAAAAAACCTCTTATGCTGGATTCACAATGGACGTAACCATAAACTCCCAGAACGTAAACGAAAAACGCAAAGTTGAACCAATGCAAATCATACGGAACTGTTCACAATACACTCTGTAATATTTACGTTTACGTTGAGCTTATGGTAGTCCGTTATTCTAACGTTTAATTCTAGATTTGTAGGTCTAACCCACCAATTTTTTTCTTCTTTTAGGATTTTGATCTTCAATTTCTTTCTTTTTTGTCAAACATCGTCTCAATAAACAGAATTAATACTTCATACATTTTTAATTAATGACAACACTTCACAATAATCAATTGTCAAAAAATTCATAGAACATTTACTATAAAGGTACAGACACATCTTCCTACTCTACACAAAAACGTCAATAATTTGCTACTGCGCCCAAAGTCCATTCTGAACACCATTACGTTTACGGACAAAGTACGTTTACGTGTTCGTTATGGTTACGTCCATTGTGAATCAGCACTTATTGGAAAACCCTCTAGGAACTTTGCTACGATTGCAATGAGCTGGTATAAACAAATAATCGGATAATTCACTTTTCGAAGTATTGATATGAAACAAATCGTTTGTCAATCGACATATCGGTTATCTGTGGCGGTTGGTGTTGCACGATAGCACATATTACAGTAAAAAGAAGTGGCGACAAGTATAAAGTATACAGGTGTCCCAAAAAGCAACTTCAAGCCGAAAACAGTTGATAGGCCAGGTGGTGACAGTTATCAGAAAAATAATTAAAAAATTAAGTCAAGTACTTTTCGAATTTACGACATTGAAAAAAAATGGAGAAAATTGTCATCCTGTAATGATCTTTTGAGTACTGTGACAAATCTTAACTTTTCATATTTTTCGTGAGTTGTGTAACCCTGAATACCCCTTATTTACACTTCAGTCTAAAATTAAAAGAGAACTGCCTTAGTTTCGGAAAAAATCACATTTTTTCTACACCTTATACTAAAAATTATAACATCGCCCAACTTTAAACGATTGTACTGAAAAAAAAAGTATTATGCGATTTTGGCAAGTAACTTCTTCATCTACTCCAACTTAATCCTTCTGAGATCATAATTACCATTCGAATACTCCACATATTATACTCGTATTATCCTCACTTGTACGGAATTCGACATGTCGCAATAAAAACGAGCATTCGAATTGATACTAAACAGCGATATCGCATAAAGATCCGAATATTCCAAGAGCAGTCAAACGGCAACGCTGTCATCGAGACGTCCCGGGAGAAACGAGCCGCAAAAAAACGACTCCTCGGCTAAACATTATCGCTCAATAACGCTCGTAGATGAAAGGCAAACATCATCAATTATGTATGAAAACCGCCGTGCCGTTCTTACGGCTCAACGACATCGGGAACGAACTCGAAAACTTCCCGGGTATGTCGGAATCTCGACGCAAAAAAGCGGATCCGATCTAGTCGGTTATGATATAAGGCGAGATTTCGCGTAGCTCGATAAAAACGCGCGTCGTCGGATTCTCGAACGACGTTCAAGTGTCAATCGCGACGATATACGTAGGTAACGTCATAATTGCGCGACAATATATCACGTATTAATCGAATTTTTTCGACGATCCGACCGAGAGGAATGAAGACACCGGAAAGAGCGAGGACCGAAGGGGCCATTATAACGTCGGATATTAATCTTTCGGTGTTGTTGCGGGCAGAAGAAATTGAATTATTCATATCGATTCAGCGCGTCGACTGGCGTTGTGTACTACGTATAGAACGGAAGAAATATCGTCTTGAGTGTATAATTGACGCGAATTCTGTTTTATGTGGCAGTTACGCGTATAAGCGTGGAAAACCATTATTTATGGAGACGGCGTGTGTTTTAAAACGCGATGATCGAGGATTGAATTTAATGAACGGAAAATCTTCTTCTTGTTCTTTTAATGGCCTCTTTGTTTCGTCGGCTTTGTCGATGGGATTCGAGATATGCCGCGGAATTGTGTGCGGTTGTCGGCGAATGGAGTCTGGCAATTGCTTTTGACGCTGGCATCTAGCGTTCTCTCTTGCCTTTTACGAAGTGATTAATATGACAATTTGCCATTATTCCGACTTATTTAATACATATTGAAAACATTTTGAGTATGTCTGACTCTATAAAATTAAATCACAATAATGGAATTGAAGCGGTTTTCCGACAGCAACGAAAAGTACTGAATACGATTTGGATACTTCAAACTTCTAGTTGAGTTGTTCCACGGAGGGCAACACCGTTATTAGTCTTCTTCGAAAATTAGATTATTTGGCTAAGATACTTCGCTCTTATGTTGGCTGGAGTCTAGTTCGCGCTACCCAGTTGAGTGAGTCTGGATTGCATCAATACCTACTTAAAGTCCGTTCACGAAATTTTGGGCTATCGGTTGGCCATGGAAATTTGGTATATTCCACTGTGTATATTGAAATTTAAGGTTTGTTGTTTATTTTCTTGTCAGATCTAAATGCAATGTTGTCAATATTGTTAACTCGCAAGCTCGTCGGACGAGGCCGGGTACATTCGGTAACGTTGACTTTATTTTACGTTATGACTGCAAATACTGCCAACTTCAGATAAATAAACAAACGCCTACTATGCGCTCAAACTTTCGTGAACTGACTATACATATAGCATCGACCTAATTATATGCTCGATGGTTTCTGCAGTTGATCCACATAACCTGAAAGTATCAAAGTTTTCCTCACCGATCTTAGGCAAGTGATATCTCACAATACAGTGACCTGTGAGACAACCAGTAAGGATTTCTTAAAAACTTACGTTTTTACTCCCAGTCTCTGAAACAGAAATAATTGAAAAATTTTTGATTAAGATGTTTCAGAGACTGAGACTGAAAACCTATTAAGTTTTTTAGAAATGCAGAATCCTCCCAGAATAAATCTCAATCGATAACCAGTAAGAAGCCCTAACTCGTTTTTTGACAATGATAAAGCTTGTTGAGCCTTCTTTTAGAGGTGCAAGCAGTGTGTTAATCCAGTGTGTTTTTCTCTATTTTTACTATCATCAACATTCGCCTCAATCAGTATGGGCGATACCCAACATGAGACCATGGGTCTTATCCGGCGGAGGGAGTGCTTGCTCTTTTTTCTGCGAGGGCGTCAGTTTTCTCATTTCCCTCAGGTGCCTAAACTAGACCTAGCTTGATGTACTTCGCCAACGTTGTCAGTTAATGTTTACAGCTCAAAATGGTTCTTGATTTACAATCAAGGGCGGATATAGCTTTTTTTCATGGGGGGGGGGGTTGTAATGATTCAAGATCGATAAATGAGGTTCAAAACTTGAGAAAACTGTAGTCAAAATATTTAGGAGGAATAATATAATGAGAAAAATAGTAGTAAAGTAATATTAGTAAAAAAACAAACAAATGAAAATAGGTGCACCACGTTGCATAACTTTTCTTTAGGTTTTCGATATTCATGGGGGGGGGTAATTACCCCCATTACCCCTCCCCGTAAATCCGCCCTTGTACCTTGTAACCATCTGACTATCAGAGGCAATGCAAATTCTTGCTCCCTCATACTGTCTCGACAAACAGACTTGGGCGCATATCTTTCATCAGTGTGGATCCATCCCATCCATATGTGGTCGCCGTGGAATTTGGCATATTCCAGATCTAGAGGAAGACCTAATGAAGCACTTTGAGTAACTTCTGCGACCACATCTAGAGTATATCGGTATATAATTCTCCAAAAGTGTTTCCCATAAAAATTTAAGAATCATCCGATGGCCATTTCTACCGATCACCTAATCGCGTCCCTTACAGGTACCAGAACTAGACCACGAGCCGTCGCTCGCGTTGTCCTTCAGATCGACACGTTGTCGATTAGTGGATCCGCTCGATAAAATCTTGTTCTACATGTCGGACGCTAATTGATCCCGCATCGGACGCATGTCGAAAGCACTTGCGGTTCAATTCCGACAGATCGGCCGTAGTGATGATTACCCGCTACTGTTCGCTTCCCATTTAATGATTGTAATTGCGCGGATAAATTTATTGTTTCTTATGTCCCGGCTGTTTGTTTTATATCATTTGCCGGGTGACGTTCATTATGTCGTTTGGCTGAGGAATGTTTGGAAACGATGGACGCTCGGATGGACGATTATTGTTTCGACCATTTGGCGTTCTATCTGATGTGCAAGGTGTATAAAAAGAAGGTTATATCTTGTGAGTAGATTAAGGTATATTTCTGAATCTTAAATTGATAGTAGAAGTCGAATATTTGGTAATTATGCCATGAAAGGAAAACCCAAAATCAAAAACTTTGGACGAAGCCTCAACGTTGAGACATCATCGGAAATTTTTGATCCATACTAGAGTTACATTTTGCCTTTCGACTGCCGCAAGATTGCATCACCCACCAGTCAGTCTGGTTTGCGCCAATACATTGCATTGACTTAATATTTGCTCGGAGGTGATCCACACAATCTACAGACATCAGAATTTTCCTCACCGATCTTTTGAAGGCGATATCTAAAATACTGTGACCAGAGAGGAACCCAGTAAGCAGCCTTAACTCGTTTTTGGACAACTATGTGGAGCTTGTTGAGCATACTCTTCTGAGGGTACAATTAGTTTCTTTGCTTGTCTTGGACGTGGTGTGTATTTCTCTCTTTTTCGACAATCATCGATTTCTGCCAAAACCAAAATGCCCACTTGAAGTTGACAGATGATTTCAAATATTTTCATTCCTAAATGCAAAGAAGTCTGTTGATTTGATTTTTTTCCTTATACAAGTCTTATTCGCGAAAATTGATTGGTGCCTATCTCTTTGAAGTTGAAACTTAATTTTTGTGATTGTGTTGTTGAATTCCTCCTCAAGAACTCATTTCATTTAACAACACAGTTTCTTTTTGATGAGTCAATTCTTCATATGTTTGTGAAGTCTTCGATTCTTCCAAATATGCAACTACCGTTTTCACAATTCAGTTTATGTTAACTGATGGAGAATGAGTTAGGAAATGATTCACTTCAATTTATCACAGCAAAAAACACAAGATTATCAAGATTAACTTCCCGACTTGCTCGGAGTCGGATTCAACTAGTTGAATTAATACCAAGGGAGTTTTTAAACAGAGTTTTTTCCTTTCTTTCGCTTCAGCCTCCCCAGGCTTCCACGTAATTTCCTTAAGAGTTAATCCACGGCGGTTCGAACTCCTCGGGGTGACTTTACGGCACATTAATTAGGCGTGCCTTGGAATGGATGTGGGCACGAAAGAAAGCCTAATTGAAAATTGATGAAAATGCAGAGATAGTGCCGGATAAACCAGCCCGGCCCTCCACCCCTCAGCATCCCGAGACTCATCTCCATATTAAACATCCCCTTAAATATTTAAACTCGGCTCATATTCTCTCCTAGGCGCGCGCCCTTTCCTCAACGTTGCCGAAGGAAGAAGTTTTCACTGAAATCAGGGGAACAGAAAAATGCATTTTCAATAAAAAGTGTTCCCATCATGAAATATTCACAAACTAAAGTTTCGTTCGGCAGAATCTTTTTATATTAGAATATTGGATTTTTTTATTTAGAAAGCACAAATTTCCTTTTCGAAATAATTTTTATCCAAGGCACCAATAGTTGACTGTTCGTGTTCAATAAACTAGTTGAGACTAAAAGGGTCTGTACTCCACAATATTTCGAAATTACCTACAAAACATAAGAATACAAACTTCTAATAGCTTACAGAGAATCACTGTTTTCCTTGTTCAGTGAAAAACCCTTTGGTGACACACAGAATAATTCTAGGTGAATAAGAAACCATGGACTCCTAGAACTCAACAATAACGGCTAACACCTCCTCAGAGGATTCCTTAGAAGATACTGAGTACTCAGAAAGTACCTAGTGAGAGTAGGACTAAAAAAACATAAATAGTACATTACCAGAGGCTAAATTGATCCTGGCTCTTTTAGCTTTGGGTAGAACAAATTGTGTCATCTTCGGTTGAAAAAGATCAATAAGTCACATTGCACAAGCGCCTCAAGTATCTTAATATTATTAAAACTGGGGTTGTTATGGCTAGGCCATAACCTCAAGGAGGTCGTCAATGGCGTTTATGAACCAAACACCTCTTTAAGAACTTTGGTTTTCATATTATGAATTCTTCTAAGGCTAGCCAGCTCTGGACACTTGCGTACCATGTGTTCAGCTATTTCTCCTTCTGATTCACAGAGCCTGCAAATTTCATCTGCAGACTTTCCCATACGGTAGAAAAGATATTTGTACAGACAGTGCCCTGTCAGTCCCACCATCATACGAAGCTCAGCTCTCGACAGTTTCAGGAGAATTTAATGACCTCAGTAAGTTGAGGAATGCTTTTCCAGAGGGTTATTCTGTTATTCAATTGTCATTTCTGGACCGCTGCCTAATATTGGTCTTCTCCAAGCCCACAGAAAGACTCAGAGGTTCAGCAGGTGTTAACCTTGATGCACTTTTTGCAAGTACATCGGCTTTTTCATTTCCTTGATCACCATAATGGCTTGGCAGCAGTCGGTGATTCCAATACCCACAAGTCAACAGTTCCATTTTCGTAGAAATGTGCCGATGTGATGAGTGGAAGCTCTCGGCTCTTTTTCAATGCCTTTATCGACTTCTCCTGAGAAAATAGAACTAATCTGGCAACCCCGGTTCGATCCGATTCTGCTGGAAAAACTCGGCAAAGATTTATACTCGACCGGGCGCCTCGTTCTGATTCTCAATTTGTCAGACCGGAGCGTAGTGAAATTTTAATGTCGACAGGGTGAAATATTCGCCCTTGTAACCGGGTTTTTGGTATCCGGTGGAATGTGTTACGAACTTGCCGAATTTGCGGTTGTTTCAGGGACGTTTTTAGCTGGATTAAGGGGGGTGGGGATGTAGCTTCCAAGTGCTACGATATGGGGAAAATGTTGGTTTTATGTCTACGGGTTTTCAGTCCTGTGTTTAACCTGGTTTTTGTCATGGGCGCTTATGTAAATTTTAACGAAGGGGTAGAAATATAAACGCGCCCTCAATTAGAGGGCATTGTTTAAATATTCATTTGGTCAGTAGGATGTTCATAATTCATTCCAAGGTTCATCTATCGCAGGACATTATGTGAAAGAAGAGTTCTCAAATGGTTGAGACAACTACATGCATTGACTTTTCATGTACGCTTACGGCATCACTTTGGTTTTCTACACAATAGCAGGAGTTTCTCCGTGTATAGACTCCTTGGAAATTGATAACCTCCAAGCATAAGTGATTATAATTTTTCAGTCCAATGATTTTTTCTAGGCTGTTCTCTGTAGCACTGCATAACAGGCAGCAAGAATCATTGAAGGCAATATTCAAAATTGTTTAAAAAATATCATATCTTTCGGTTAGTTGTTACTTAGTACTTCTATCCACATATGTCACACACAGGTTTTTGTATATCCGTGATACTGTATGAATTTGGGATCACCATTTGAAATTTTGAAAAATACGTCGATTTCAATCAAACATAATGAATTTAAACTTCATATGAGTATCGAATTAAGTCATGCTCCATTCGTTCGAATGGCAATCAACTGCATACATGTTTGCAACATTTCTTCGTAAAAAACCGGTAGCACATTTGTGAAATACGATCGGAGCCAATATAATCAACGAAATAAATCTACTTCCATCTAGCTCCTCGTTATCTCGGTTTTTCGAACTCCACAAGAAGTCATTGTACAATTATAGATTCTTCTTTTTGCGCACTCCTCAGGAATCCGCAAGAATCCTCTAAACGTCCACATGGTCCGTATAGGTGTCCGCGCCCATTAAACCGATCCGCGATCGGCGAATCCGAGAAAACAGATCCATTATGGCGCTCCGCGACCATCCGTTAACCCATCTATCGATCAGACGTCGCTTAGCCCGCTAAAAAGGGCCGTAAACGTATATTTATCGCATCGCGTGTCGCGCAAAAACGGCGACCCGAAGCGGGTCGATTCGCGGAACGTCGAATAATTTCTAAATTAAAAACGCTGCGCGATTTAGAACGCGCGATTATCGCTCGAACCCTCGTCGCGCTACGTACGGCCGGTAGTTTGTTTTAGCAAATTGAGCGTTTTTGCGCGGCCGCAGAAGTGTACGCGATAAGATCGGGTCGCGAGGTACTCCGGACCGTTTCGGTTTTTCGACCGAGATCGTTAATGCGCGCTACGTGAGCGTTTTTACCGTCTAATTGGATCTGTTACGGCTAAGAAGAAGCTGAACGTAATGCCGGTTTTTACGATAGCGTCTCGGTTATGCGGCGGTTGTCCGAGAATAGGCCCCTGGGGGATGCCGCGTTCGGCACGTGTGAGATTTCCTAGATTTGCGGGGGGAACGGTCTCGAGGGAAGGTTGTCGTGCTATCGAAGCCAGCGTTGTTTGAACTCTTCGTATGGGTACCATTTGATGTCTCTTGGGTGCTCGTTTGTGACCGCTAGGGGTTTGATGATCAGTCTTTAGCTTATGCAATCGCTGGTTTTGAGTTTAAAGTTGGTAGATTTGTTACGAAGCAGCAATTAGCAGAGTGCTTCTTTCTATTCGAAGAAGTATTTCTTTGTTCTGCTTTTAGATTTCTTTCGACTTAACAAGAAATCCTGAAATGGTTTTTGAAGATTCTATGATCAGAACTTGTATTCCTTCTGCTGCTCTGAAAAATCTTGGTACTAGTTGCTACCAATCAAGTATATCGACAAATTCCTCTCACTCGGTGATAAATTAATATGAATCGAATACTTTCCTAGTAGGTGAATTAGTTCAGTTTTCTCAAAACAACTGTATTATCTGTCCAACTCAGCTCACTTCTCATATTTAAGAAACGGAAGTTTTATAATAAATACATGTTTACAAATTCCAAAGTAGAATATTTTTCTCGAACCAGTTCTATCACTGTGGCTCATATTTTCAATCAACTTTTGCAGTAACTCCTATAAAGAAGAATGAATTTCTTTTTTATGTCGGTCGTAAACTCACCTATTGTGACTTAAGAAGAAATTTCTGCACGAGTCGCTGAAATATAGCTCAAGCCAACTTTTAGGTAAATTTTTATTTTTTATTTGCGTGTTGCTTTTCTTCAAGCTGCAGAAGGTTTCAATTCGCTTATTATTTCATTTAAATATCAATTTTCAGTTTGTTCGATACAACATCGAATCAATGAAAACATTTATTTTATTCCCACCGCCGATACATTGTTTTCCCCTATAATCCGACAAATGTCCGCCACAGTAACCTCGAAGTGTTTTCGAGCCAGCAGTATCGAATTAGCAGAATTGCGAACGGTCCAAATCCAATTAGGAGCCGGCATCAATCCTAATATGAGAATACCCTTAATCTTATCCCTCGGATCTCGTGAATAATTCAAGGGAGGCTACACGCCACTGCGGAATGGCGGTAGCGTATCCCGGATTCCCGACAAAAAGCCCTGCCTTTTGTTTTCCAATTTCCTCGCAACAATTCACGACGACATATTTCATTCGAACGCGCCGCCCCCCAAGAAGTCGATACCGTCCCTGGACCCGGGGAATAAGAGAACGGAACACGAACCATGCCACTCGCAGCATTCGCTTTTCCTAAATCGTAACACATCAAAATTGTAACATTTCGTAACATCAATATGAATGACCCGTGATGGGCGATGAAGACCTTTTTGAGCGCTCGTTCTCTCTCTGTAATTTTCGCATTTGGAGCCGAAAATGATAAGGTTCTACTCCCTGATGACGAATTCGTGATCAAATTCAATTCTGTCCGTGGGGTCGTCTGGCTGTCCGTTAGCACGATAACGTTCGAAGGTATTGCGAGGGGGTAACCCTCGAGATTTTTTGCGACAAAAGATTTCCTCCTCGGGATCTCCCCTGGATCTCCTCGGATCTCCCCGGATCTCCTCGGATCTCCCCCGATCTCCCTCGGATCTCCCCGGATCTCCTCGGATCTCCTCTGGATCTCCCCGGATCTCCTCTGGATCTCCCCGGATCTCCTCTGGATCTCCCCGGATCTCCCCTGGATCTCCTCGGATCTCCCCGAATTCCTTGGATGTCCTCACAATTTTCTTCTGAACACCTCTACCATTATCGAGAGATCAATCAACACAATCGGATATAATATTTAAATTCACTATATAACTTTAATTATCGAGAAAGATAAGCTATACAGGGTGTCCTAAATTGAACGTACAAACGGAAAGGGGAGATTCCGTGAGTTTATGAAAAAAAAGTCCCATAAAATGGGGTCGCTAACGTTTCGTTTTCGAGATACAGAGTGTTGAACTTTGAATTTTTTTCAAGTTTTTTCTCATGGTATCTACACTTCACAAGATATTCAACTGAAATTTGGCATAGATATTACATATGAGAGTTCTCACCACGTGACATGGCAATTTCGATAGAAGATCTACAGGGTGATATTTTTTCTGGAACACTGCCACCTGTTCTTCGCAGAATTTTTTTATGAGCAACTGTTAATTTGAAAGAATGTAAAAAAAGCTTTGTTGTTATAATAAACTTTTCGGTCTGTTGTAGTTTTGTCGTATCTACCAACGATTCGAGAAAAAAAATTTGAACGATTCTCTCGAAATCCTCGTGAAAATCCAAATTATGATGGAAAGGTCATTGTAAGCTGTGGTGAATAATTCAGTGTCAGTTTTTATGGAAATTTTCCTGATCTGTAGCGATGATTCATAAGATTCGATAAACTGTATAATCAACACATGTTTTTGATTGAAACTTTAACACCCTGTATCTCGAAAATTAACGTTTGCGACCCCATATTTATGGGACTGTTTTTTCTTGAACTCACCTAAGGAATCTCTCCTTTTCGTTTGTACGTTCATTCAGGAACACCCTGTATATACAGTATTTCATATTAATGCGAGGGGGTACTCGCTCTCTGAAAATGTACATCGATTTCGGAAATCATGATGATTTTAGGTGATTTCGGATGAGATTAAGGGATTTCGGATGATGATTTCGAGCATAGGCGTATCTGGCCTCAGTTTTCAGGGGGGCCGTGGCCCCTATGTAGTAGAATTTTTTTTGTGATACATATACGTTGTTTTTGATTAGAATCTTTCAGGGGGGCAGGGGTAAATCAGGGGTGGACTGTCCCCCCCCCTGGACCCCCTCAAATACAAATAACCGAAACCTCTGAAGGACAAACCAAAAAATGAAGCGGGGGGCTGCTAGGAAGTGTCATCATCGAAAAATTGGAAAAACCATAACTTGCTTCTATTCGCAGAAATTCCGAACTCACCTTACAACTACTAGAAATAAGTAGAACAGGTGAACGAGCAATTCATATTGTGACAATGGTTCATAAATGCAAACGAACCTCCAATAAGTAATAAAATCGTCCGAAGCACCACCGGACAATGCAATACCCCAGAAAAAAGAATGAACGATTTCTGGAGCATTGAAACACGGCATTTCTAAGAGCTTGGAAAAATATTGCAAAATCCAACAATCCATATTACAATAGGCCTATAAACGTAAACAACGTAATAAAACAATAACAATGAACGACCTAACAACACTGGACGGCAGGGAATTCAAAAAACCGCAAAAATTGGACGGTCTTTTACCTCACAAAGTGATGCCATATTCAGGTAGAAAGCGAAAATACGGAAGTGTAATCTGTGAAGGGGCGGATCTAGAGGGTTGTTGTAATCAGGGAAAAAATTTTTTCCTGAGTTCTTTATTTAAGATGAGATATTATTTCAATATTATATAGAATTATTAAATAAAAAATCAGAATCAATGAGAAATTAGCATGATATGCTTGAACACAATGTTTTTTACATTTGAATCACTCAAATGAACTAGGTACAAAAAAAATACCTAACTCTTAAGGACTTCATATGATTTCATGAGCTCAATAATCGAACATTAGATCAAACCAAATGAATCTATTCATTTCATGGTATAATCATGAGCTTTGTTTGCATTTATCTAGGTAACTTATTCTTACCTGGTGAAATTTTCAAAGAGTTCATTTTTGTGTTCCTACAGCCCAACATCAATTCCGTTCATATTAATCAATAATTGTATCATCATAAACATTTGCGAACTGTTCTTACAATGTGACAAGGCCCTTTTTTATATTTTATCCAGGTACCTTCATATTACTTGTATAAAACAAGAGCAAAAAAACAAGTTTTTTCTGTCATTTTCAAAAAATTGCGCAGGGCAAGGCCGACACCCACAGGGCGCCGTACTTGCGTTTGCATGTTATTTATAACACTAATTAATTTCTCAAAAAGTTTTTTCTTTCAGCAAATCGTACGTCATTTTCTTGCTGGCTCTCGGTCTATAGAGCGAAAATCAGAGTTCGAGCTTTCGTTCGCGCCAAAAGATATTCAGGAAAAATGAAGACTCAGACGTTGTGAGCAAAGCGAACCTATATTTAAAACTGAAAGATACTTACCTCGGAATAATAATCTATACCAGCATCAAAATCAGACAAAACAATTTTTAAATGTGAATATTCATACACTGCATTTCACCGAAGCATAAAATAACCTATAAATCTCGCGTAATAGTATCCCTCTATGAAAATAGTGGAAATATGTGATTCGAACATTAGATGAGGGTTATTGGGAGATCTATAAAATTTAATCCTGATGTAAAAATTTGCATCCGATATATGAGAAAAAGATACACAAATTGACTTGTATATCTTTGGATCTCCTCGGATCTCCCCTGGATCTCCCTGGATCTCCCCGGATCTCCCCTGGATCTCCCCGTATCTCCCCTGGATCTCCCCGTATCTCCCCTGGATCTCCCCGGATCTCCTCGGATCTCCCCGGATCTCCTCGGATCTCCCCGGATCTCCTCGGATCTCCCTGGATCTCCCCGGATCTCCCTGGATCTCCTACCACAGGAGCAGAAAATCTCCCCAGTGGTTACCCCCTCGAGGTATTGTCCTAGAGAGACTTCAGATTTACAGGGAGTTGGGTTCCCAAATGCCTCGGTTAAGTTCGTTAAACAGCCAAAAAATATGGCCATTAAAAATTTTTGTTCCTCAATATCTCAATCAAAACAAAACCAATCGAGATGAAATGTTGCAGCCACATGCAAGATGCTCCTAATAAGCCTCATGCGAAATTTTGTTGCCATAGTGTGTACAGAACCATAGAAAATTCGAACAGGAGATCCGATTCGAGTGAAATTACTTTTGTGGAGTTCACGTAAACAATCAAGACTGATATGTTCATCCAAGATTTCAAAAGGAGAGCATCATCAGAACCATAGAATTAAAATTTTTTTAATTATTTATTTTTTTACATATTTCATTTTTTTAATAATCCCCAGAATATTATTCCGATTGTGCTGAGATTCTGCATTTATATATTTGGTATCAATATAAAATTTTGAGGTGAGTCGAAAATGAGGAAAAGGTCTCAATGTTTATATTTCTCCGGTTCTGTCTATTAAAGTATGGGTATTCGTATTATCTCCAAAATATTCGCGCTAGTTTTCAATGTGCCTTGCAGGACATTTAAGTTCATTAATTAAAAAAAAATAGCGAAATGCTGAATTATGTGCAAGACATGTAAAAACAATGTTCACAAACAGCAATATTCCAGAGTTTAGTACAGTAGTGTTGGTTGATTATGGGTAGCAGGTATTAACCTTATTATGTTTCCGTCATTTTGTGAACCAATAGTTAGTTGAATAATGTACCGCGGCAATAACCTTAAGGTTATTCCTTAAAAATTCCATTTTTCTCAGTTTATAAAAAAGTTATATTTATTTAGTTTCACTACCCTTAGAAAAGAACGACTTTACCTTCTGTTAGTCGAACAAACAAACTTTTTCTTTCTACAGTGGCGGCAAGCTAAATTGAACGATTTTTTTCTATTATAAATTGAGCTTCCTTAACCATGTATATCTATGATGTCAAAGTAAATCCACAAAATAAAACTATATAATATCAATATGCCAATGCCTGATTTAATCAACTAAAAAAGTCAAATATGCTCTGTAGAGACGTTCACATTTCGCTTGCCTCCACTGTACATATGTCCGATTCTCAAAACCATTTCACTGATATCGTTCTTGAAGTCTATCTATGTTCTTTATAGATCTGAGACTCAGATAATCAGTTAGAACTGCTGAAAGGAAAATTGTTGCCTAATTTCAGAATTGTTCGGTACATTATAATACCAGGTCTGAAATGTAACACGAATGTTACAATTGTAACACCTCGAACATCACTGGCCGCTGTATGGTCCTTCGCATCGGATGTTGTTGTTATTGATGGCGCAGCGAACGGGAATGGGAAGATAAAAAAGATGTAAAACACATTCGGTCCGTCCGCGATCTAATAGATCACTTCCAAAACCTGTTTCGATAGAGAAAAAGCCGAAAGAAAAACATCTGTTGTGGGGTCCTTCGCTCGGATATCCGTTATCTTGCGATATATCAATAATGGAGAACGATGATGATACCATGAACCAGTTTCTTTTGATCTCAGAAGTGGTTACTTTTATCCTGGTGTCTTCTTTTGTTAAGAGACGTTACCGGTATTGTCACGATTGTTTTGGCGCTTATGAACAGTTGGATTGGTTCGAATGGATGATGGCATCTTTAGAAGTCATTGAATGATCGATTGATGAGTATCTAGGAGTTATTTTAGGGAAAGGATGCTTTCGTGGCAACTGATGCGAAAAATGCAATCGCTGATTTATCACGTGAAGTGGAAGTCGATCTGGTATATGAGACTTGAACTGATGATACTTATTCTTCAGTAAGTCCATTCGCCATAGTTGCTGAACTGTTGAAGTCATCATAGTTCAAACACTTCAGATTTGCCGTAGAACTTAATTTCTGGGAAACATTTACTATTAAACCCAGTTGAAATTCTTCAAATTTTCTAGGTGAAAATCTGAAATGCACTGGAATTCTTCTTCTGCCATTCATTTTTATGAAATCCCCCGAATTGTTTGGAAAAAATTAAATAGGTTCGACAGTATTCGATTTTTTCAATTATGTTTCAGAATATTGATCTACATCAAATTTTTAATTTGCCGATACCGTTTCCGAGATACCAAAATACCAATGGAGCAGACTGCAGACTAGTACATCTTCAGTCGACCAAATCATATTCACGAAATTACCTTCCTAAGTGGTTTTCTCACAACTTCATCAAGTTTCCTAAGTAACCTAGAATCTATTTTTAACTAGATTCGCTGCAAAAATTTATTATCCTCATTATAAATTTCCATGGTTATGTTTAATCGTGTCTTGAATTGTATTATAATTTTGTTATCTCATTCTTATATCAACGAGTAGATAGCAATCATTTTTTTATTAGTTGGCTGATTTTTTATCGACAGCGATGTATTTTTAATTGGATTTAGCGCATAAAAAATCGTAGGTTAGTATCAGGCAACGTCAGCACTTGCGTCAATCCCTCAATTGAATTTCATGAATTCTTGAGAATTAACATAATGATTTTAATTCTTTCTTTTTGTTGCAGGTAAGAGCATCAGTTGAAATTTGGACAAGCAGGGGTGTGAGTAGTTATAACATACTTATTTTTGCAGTTAAATGCATTGTATTTTCGTTTATAAAATTGTGGTATTTTGTATAGGAATTGACTAGTGAGTATTTAAAACTGTTAAGATTCCTTGCTGTATTTTAATTTTTGAGAACTCGAACGATATTTCTCGACTATACCAATTCTTGTTTTGGAGTTTTCAATTTTCTTAACTTAAATAAGAAGTGGAAGTATGCCTCAAAAATCACATTTAGAAAACATATCTCAATAGGATAATACTATAATAGTGGCAAACTGATTAAAATACCGAAAATCAAAGTTCTATGCAATAAATCAACGTTATTCGGAAGCTTTAAACTCAATAATCATGTTCTGAATATATCAGATGTCACTAATAGTCCGGGAGCCAAGTGCAAATTTGGTCAGTCATTTCCTCTCGAGAGAAAATTTGTGAGATGCATCAGAGAGTAGTAAGAAGAAGCCTCGTGAACGTCAGGTGCGGCGAGGAAAGTGATTCGAGAGGTGGCGGCCTCCAGAAGTTCCAGAAACGTAACATTTTCACGTAACTTTTTCCACTAAAAAAGCGCCGAAATACGGCTCCAATTCAGTTCATAAATTACCTTTGAACATTCACGTAACGATTCGATTAGTTTCATTTCAGGTCCATTTAATAATTGATATAAAAACATCAATATCGAAATCTCTCATGGTACTCCTCCATTGTTGTATTATCTTCATCAGAATGGCTTATACCATTCTTAGAACAACCTCAGAACAGCCTCTTTTTAATTACGCACGAATATTAAGTGAAAAATCAAGTTTTCTTTGGTTCAATTAAAACTTCGTTCGACCTCGCAAATTCCTGCCATCGTCGTACTACCCATTAGTTCGTGGCTCCCTCTGTCGTTCATTTCCATAAACCTCCCTCGAAATTGACGCAGAATCGAATCAAGCCCGGATGATGCGAGAATTTGCGCCAGTTTTAATAATCTCGACCGTGACGGCGCGGAATAAATATTCATCGGGGCTAACCGAATAATCCGCTTTTAAGCCGAAGGACCAAACGCTAAAAACGTCGGAGATCCGACGTCAAATTGTCAGTTTATTGGATTTTCGACGGGGTTTTACGTTTTGCGGGTTATCAGCTGCCGGATATGGAGCTTTCAAGCCCTTGCGAGTGATAATTTCGAGGATTTCGGTTTGATGCTTCTACCAATTGTCCATTACGTTTCGTGAAATATTCATGATTAGGTACTATTCCTTCAGGAACAGGTGCCGAAAAATCTGTTTCAGTCTCATTTGACCAATATAATTTCTACACCATTTATCGTCACCATCGGAAATAGTTCAAAAAATGAGGACTCAAATAATTGCTCCTCATAAAGACTTGATTATCAGTTTTTTCAAATCTGTAATAAACAGCTTACCCAAGTCAGAATCTATCAGTTCGCTTTGTTCGGTATCACACAGTTACCGAACTTGTAAAGCTTTCTAATTGATATATTTTGCCGTTTGTCTTCCTAGTTCAAACATAATTTGTTTTTCAAGACCATGATAATACATTGTCGATTTATAATCATTAAAATCTGGTTGATAACTTCCTGGCAGATCATCATATTTCAGATATAACTTCCGACATGTCCACCGCTACAAGTAACATAGTCTATTTATTTTTTACCCTTATGCTAGTAACTCGAGTATTGACTTTCAATACTCTCTCATACACTGATGCTGTACCTTGTTGTACCAAAGAAATTAAATGCGCTTTAGGATATATACTTATACACACAACATTTTCGAGGGTCCGTTTTTCATCTCTCTAGAGTGTTTTCAATATTTACATTTTTTCTAGCTGGCCCGTATAACATTGCTTTTCCATTAATCTACATTATTTGTAGATTAAACTTTTCTACTTTGCTGGTTTGATGTTCTGCTTCTGTCGACTACGAATTCGATTCCTTCTTTGTTTAAATCTTTTTCGTTGATTCCTTTCATTTCTTGCCTCTTGCAATTTTATTGCACGTAACTGCTCCTGTTTGATTTGTTTGCCTGATCTTTGTGCTCTTTTATCTCGTAAGACTCTAGAATGGTTTGTTCTTGTTATCGGGATCTTTCAAGAATCGAATGACCCACTCCATTCTGAGTCTTCAGGTTCTTCAGGTGTTACATCCGAACATCAGATACCTTCGAGAATTGAAAAACCGAAACCATCTTATCAATTCGAGCAGCCATTTATAAGTGACTAGAATCTGTTGATCCTTCACTTTCCAACGATCCTTGTGAAATATTAGTCAATTAAAGTTGTTATGTTCAGAATTTTGTTCGGCCTGACATTTAACGAAGAACGATTTTTTGAGTTAGATTCTTGATAGCCAATCAATCTTTATTGAATAATCAAATCTTACTGTATCATTAAATTCAAGCGATTATAAACAACCCATTCTCATACATTAATTACCCAAGAAAATAACAATGATTAAATGTTAATGAAACTAATTGGTTGAAAATAAATGAACCGATAAGGGCGTGCACCACGATCGTTATCGAACACAGTTCGTATGTAAAAATGGCGAAATACCTCCTAAAAAAGCTATTAACTACCCGCAATTAAAACGGCAGGTCTCGAAACTCCGAAAAAAACACGAGTTCTCATCAGCGGAACCGATAAGATCGTCGTGGTACGATTACCGAGATCACGTGACGATTGTATCTGACTCTTTTAATATTCAATTTAACGTGAATTAATTCTTCGCCGCTTATCTGATGGTCATGGTTCCGAAAATTGGCCCAATGGGCGTGGTGCATTGACGACGTAGAGGAATTGGTTCTCGAGAACCATGGAGAGTATGGAGCAAATTGATATCGAGGTTCAAATGGAATCATTAAGAATGGAATGTCAGGTCTTGTGAAATTACTAGCATCTATTAGTGCCTCGAAAAATATTTAATTCGCAATAGTTTGTTGTATTCGTTGAATAAACTTCTTTGAATCCTTTTTCAATCAAACATGGATGTCATTGAGTATTCTATTAATTCCTCGTCTCAAATGTATCACATTTTTTATTTCCATTCTTTGTAGGTGAAGCATGGTTATTTCTCATCTGTTCAATTTTAGAAAAAAGTAGAATTTCACAAAAGCACAGCTTCAATTTGAGCACAAGCATTTCATACAATCCATAAAACTCATTAATAAGTATGAATGATTACTAGTTATTCTACAACATTAATTACAGTAAGAAACACAAGTAAACATTGTGCTGAAGTGGATGATTAAGCATTCAAAAATTCAATTCATGATTATAGATATGACAACTTTCCATGCAATTAAAACATTTCAGAATATGTAAAGATATTCATTATATGAGAAAATGGAAGGAAAGTTGCAAATGAACGGCAATATATAGGTCCGAATCACCAGCAGAGTTTTCTTTCACCGGCCAGTAGACTATTGTTAATGCTGGAATCAGAAAACTTTTCCAATTGTAGGAATTCAGAAAACGTAAAATGGAAATTGAAAATCAGAATAGTGAATTTGAGTTTCAGAATAGCTACTTGATATTCTGAAACGGTTATTTGAATTTCCGAATAGTAAATATGTCATTCAGAAATAGGAATTTGTAAAAGAAAATTGTAATTCAGAATTGGTTGAATATATTTCAAAATTAATAAATATGTATGAATATTCATATCTATGTTTATCTAATATTGTGTATAGTACGTTCAAGAAAGTTTGAGCCGTCGGTTGGCCATGACAATTCAGCATATTCCACTGTTTATATTGAAATTTAAGGTTGGGTTGTTTAATTTCTTGTCAGATTGATACGCAATGTCGTCAATATTGCATATAATCCGTTCACGAAAGGTTGAGCCGTCGGTTGGCCATGACAATTTGGCATATTCCACTGTGTATATTAAAATTTTAGGTTATGTTGTTTATTATCTTGTCAGTTTGATACGCTATGCTGTCAATATTGCATAGAGTTCTCTGACAACTCGGAAGCTCGTCGGACAAGGCCGGGTACATTCGGCAACGTTGACTTTATTTTACGTTATGACAGCAAATACTGCCAACTTCAGATAAATAAACAAACGCCTATTATGAGCTCGAACTTTCGTGAACGGACTATAGACTCTATAGTTATCTATACTATAGAGTTCTCTGATAACTCGCAAGCTCGTCGAACGAAGCCGGGTACATTCGGCAACGTTGACTTTATTTTTCGTTATGACAGCAAATACTGCCAACTTCAGATAAATAAACTTACGCCTCTTATGCGCTCAAACTTTTGTGAACGGCCTATATGTAGTTCGAATGAAGACAAGATTCCATTCAAAATGGGTAGCGTAAAATAATAATAATGGTTCTCGTGGGACTCTCGAAGTACGTAGATACTTCATAGATATGTTTCCTGCTTACTCTCTTCGTAATACATTGTCTGAAATTGAATTGATAAGTTTTGAATAACAATTCTCCTTTTCTAAAATTAAATTAGTTGTTTCTGAATAACAACTTTGTTTTTCTGAATTCCAACTTCCTAATCTGAATTTCAATTTCGTTCTTCTGCAATTAAAGTAACTATTATGAAATTCAATTTCTGTTTTCTGAATTACAACTGTAAAAGGTGTAGTGCACTTGGAATATCAAATTAGTCAATCTGAAAACACATCAGCTAGAGTAGGCATATCAATATTAATCGAAAAGTTATAGATTACCGCCCACAGAGCCCGCTAAGGCATGATATCCATCATGGTAATGAATTACGGACTTAATTTCCATCCTTAACGACCATTAGCCCATAAACATGGCAACAAAGTATTTCATCGCCGTAACAATCCGGCCATAGCGCAGCCCGGTCGCATAGCCCTCTCGATATATATGTACATATAAAACGCGAGTAATTGCAATTAAAGGACCGTCGTAAAGTTTAGCAATTTTAATCGATAAATCTCGTTTTAACGACCGCGTTAACGACCGATCGTATAATGGTTAACGAGTAGGAACGGATGTACAAACGCCGGCCAGTAACGATAAGTGGAACTGTTAATGAAATAAATATACCGCGAGAAATTGAAAACAATAGGGGCAAAAACGACGGGGCGAATTGGCGCGCGAAAACTCCGTCTCTGCACGGGTCGTTACCGGTTCGAGAAAGCGAGTGGACACTCTTCGGCAGTCAAGCTCATACAAAATTTACAGAGAACAGTTAGGATTATACAGGGTGGGCCATCCATAACTTTCCACCCCAATTTTTCAGCTTTGGGATGGAATAACGAAAAAACGCCTTTCCATCAAGGTGCTGCTCGACCCCTTTTCTCTTTTCAAAAATGAAAGCTGTGAGGGGTTGCGGATAGTGATATCAAACATATTTGAACACCCTTATTTGCCCCCCTTTTCAACAAAATTTGACCTGCCCGAGCGTTTTTTCGTTATTCCATCCCAAAGCTCAAAATTCGGGGTGGAAAGTTTTGGATGGCCCACCCTGTATGTTCAGAGCTATAGTTTGTAAGGCCAGTCAAATCCTTACTGTTTAAAGTTATCGATTGATCGACATTTTGATTGAAAAATAATTGAATCAATGATTATAATCATTCTGCCACTTAACTCTATCTTTTTTCTTTGGCGTAAAATTCAAAAAATTGGGCGTAAATTTCTTTATCGCCCATTCAGTTATCGATTCATCGATATTTTAAATGAAAAATAATCATTCTGATATTTAACTCAACCTTTTTTCCTGGGCGTAAAATTCAAAAAAGTGGGCGTAAGTGTCGTTTACGCCCATCCAGTTATCTATTGATCGATATTTTAATTGAAAAATAATCATTCTGCCACTTAACTACACCTTTTTTCTTGGGCGTAAAATTCACGAAAGTGGGCGTAAATTTATTTAACGCCCAGTCGCAAAATGATCTTTTGTCTCCACTGAAGAATCAATCAGATATAATATTTCAATTCATTCATTTGAAAGTGGGCTTAAACTTTCCACCTTAAGTTTATGTTTCAGCAAAATTATGTTCTCACGTATCTCTCCCTTGCGGTAGTCATCGTGTCTCGGGCGTATGTTCTACATGTTCGATCCAGAGTCCCGTCTGGAATACCGCATGCACGCTAAAACGTTCCCTTAATCGCGTAATACTCACGCGATCCTTCCATTCAATTTGCATAAACGTCGATAGGCGGGGAAAGAGCGTAAAGATTCGCGCAAGGTTGTCGTTGGGGAGCCGATATCGTTTAGTCAACACAAAGGGGATCCTGTTACACGGCGATGTATGGAAATCGGAGCATTTTGCATATATGGGCGTAAAATTGGCCCTGTTACGCGTTTTTGAGCGCGGGCGGAAGCCGAGTTGAAGTTTTTTTCGAGTGCGACAACGTTGTCTAAAGGTGGGCGCTATAGGTGATATAAATAAATAGACTTCCGTTTGTACGAGTTTGAACAAGATGTTGCGAGATTTCTTTGAATGTTGAATTCTGATACTTTACTTCACATTTTTTCTTTGGCTTAAATTTCTCCAACGCATAGTCAAAAAATAAATTTTTTCTGTGACGGGAATAAAATGTGACATTTTATCTCTCTTGACAGGTCACAAATATGACTTTTACGAAATTACTTTTTTCCCTGTCAAAAAAATGATTCTCTATGTAGCCGGGAAAAAAGTACTCACTTTTTTCCCGGGGAAAAAAGTAATTTCGTGAGAAGTTATATTTCAATCACTATTAAATCGTTGTTTTTCTTGTCACAGAAAAAAATAGTGTATTTTACATGGGAAAAATAGTAGATTTTAGCTCTCGGTTTTTTGTCTCCCTCCGCTTTGCGTCGGGAAACAATATAACCTCGAGCTAAAATCTAATACTTTTTTCCCTTGTATAATAAATAACTATTGTCTTCTTCTAAAGCATCAATTAGACTCAACTTAGTATATTTCAAATAATTCATTTCGAACTGGGCGTTAAGTTTTGTTATGAGCGGAAGCCGAGTTTTTTCGAGTGCGGAAACGTGGTTGAAAGCTAAGCACTATATGGGTGATAAAAATAAATACATATACAACTGTGTGTACGTGTTTGGAACATTTGTTGCGAGATTTCTTTTTAATTTGTTGAATTATGGGCGGCTGAAGAGATGTGCCAATTCCATTAATCGTTCCCATTTCAACATTTGAAATTATGTTGAGCGATGATGTGATAATTAATAGAGGAACAGTAGCGTTTTAATTGTTTGGCATAATATTACGATAATTTCTCGGTGGGCGTTAAACTTCATTCTTTCAAACACCTGTTTTCTCTCGAACTGTCACTTTGGAATTTTCTAACATTAGTAAATGTTGATACGCCAACTGTTTTTCACGCTCATTTTACCGCACCAAGCTATCGTTATGGATGTGTTGTTGCGGTTTGTCGTATTACGATATGATTTCTTTATCAGTTGTTTCGGTTTTGATGGTCGATTAAACACTCGGAAATGGTTAGGTCATGCTTGAATCCGGAAAATGAAAACGCTGAATTGGGTTTAGTTTGTGGTTTTTGGTTCGTTCCTTATCAAGTTTAGATTCACGGGATAAGTTATTCTTCATTTGTTCTATTTTAGTTTTATACGTATTATGAAGGGAAAATCGGTTCTGTACCTACTGAGTGATTCGACTAACGAAACATTGTTTATTCAATGTATTTTTCACAAAATTGAATGAAGAAAAAAAATTATTGATTTCTTGCTCTTTCTCAGAATATCGCACAATCTCCATAATGAAAATTTCCACAAATCAACAACCTGAATGTCCAAGTTGATCCCGTCCTTCCATAAAAACGACCACCATATTTCAACTTAATTTTTTTACTGACATCAGACCACAAACTAAACAATCTACTAGTGAACGTCCACAAATAGCGTCTTTCGAACACGACACGGGTACTTATAAATGTAAATGTTTGCCTACGAGATAATTCACCTTATGTTAATTCGATGGCAAATATGCGTTTATCATAAAATTAATATTAAAACTTCGCGTTCGCGTCCTCGTAATTAGCACTCACAAGCGATATATATCTGAGATAATAATCGTTATGGCGAGGTATAGAAAGGGCGTTTTAAAGTGTGTGCAAATGAATTTGTCGTGTAGCTACGCCTGCTGAAATATTCATGAAGATTATTTATATTATGTTCGCTTCCACGAAGCCAGTTGAGACCGGTAATATTTTAATACCGGGTAAATTGTCTGTAATGAAATTACCGGGCTGAGGCGGGCGTTTACGGTACTCGTCTTGGATTCAAGACACTCAGTTATCTAAATCCAGACTGAAATTCTGGCATCAAACTTATGGTGGTATTTTGCTTTTCATCTGTAAGTTACGATACTGTAGAATACGATTGATCTGTAACTGGCCGACTTACAGATTCGTAAATAATGCAATTCTGGAATTTGTTCCTGTAAATATCTTAGTTACAATATCACTTTTGAACTACTTATCGATAAACATAACCTTCAATCGTAACATTTGATCATGGAACTTTATGTATTATGAGTACCTAAATGGTTTTGATTTGAATTTGAAAATACATTTATCTGAATATAGTTTGCGTTTGTTTCTTTCATCTAATGAATTGAAAACAGGAAAGAAAAAAATTTCTTGGTTAAAATTGCTGTAGAGCATTTATTAAGTTTATAGTACACGGGTTCTTCAATCTGAACATGTTCACAAACTAGCCATTCGGCATTTCTTCAATCTGAACATTTTCTGGGCATCCAGCATTTCAAATGGATTCATTTGATCACGCAACCTTTTGCTCCCAATTCTCATAAAGATCCTACTTTAAAAAAGAATGATTTTCAGGTCATGTATATTATTGAACAATGTTTTACCTGTTATGATTTTCTTCCGATAACAATGCAATAAACAAAGCCATACTATTTTTATTCATCATGAATTTCTTATATTAAAACGTTGTTGTTCGTCCTAAAATAAACAAACCATTCAACGTAACCTCACAGTATGTCATTCCAAAGTCCAGAATTGCAATTTTCCTGTAAGCTCATTAAAAGTTACAGATTGGCTTACAGATGAAAGCAGAATACCACCATTAGTGTTGCGCGCTAATGCTTTTGAGGAACAACTATGTCATAGTTTCGATAAAATGTATTTAGGTTTCGAATTTTGTGCAGAGAGTGGTCTCAAAGGACTCAGGATAGAATATACACGGTTGGGCGAAAGACCTTTTGAATCAGTTACTCGAAAAAAAGCTGAAAACGTGAATTGATCTTTAACTCAACGCATTTTTTTCAATAACATGAAATGTTTTTCTTCAACCCCACCTTACTTTTTTATATCAAATGCAACAAACATAAGATGTGTAGACTCGTTGAAAAGCTCGTGACAGGTGGAATCTTACCACATAATTTTTTATATTTAACTCATACGGTTATCAGAAAATTAGACAAAACTCTCTAAGAACCAAAAATTTAATATTCTCTTAGGGTTTTCTACGAGTGTATTAAACGTACTACATGTTGAAAATGCGCTACTTGGCGCATGCCCCTAGTAGTAAAACTCGTCTATGGAATTCCGAATGATCTCAGCTGGTATGTTATTTGTTTCCAATCTAATCCTATGTCTTATATCTTCAATATTAGCTGATCTATTTTATTAAACTTTGTTTTCGAGACATCCACAGAGAAAGTAATCTAGTGGCGTTAAGTCGGCAAATCTTAACGGCCAGCCAATTGTACCACGTCGTCCACAATTCAGAGACCTGCAAATAAAGAGATTTGTGTTATTTTCAAATAACCACATAAGTAAACAGAAACAATAGTATGGTATGATTTCATCTGTCACGAATTTTTCAAAGGGCCTATACACGACTAGTTTGGTGCTAGGTTTCAGCTAAGGGGTTTAAGAAAAATATATCATTGTATTGCCAAAAAATGTGTTCAATTCAAAATCAATACACCTTTTTCAGCCTTTTTATTTCGATTAGGGACTTTCGCCAAACCGTACATATATTTCGTATATGATTTTTGGTCTCAGAGTATTCATGTTGAACCTACCGTGAGGATTTCAATTTTTGAAGTTCTATTTTTCCGAAATGATCGTGAAACAACAGTCGGTTTTATATTTTTAAAGAAAATTGCGAAAATGCATGAATACGGTAGAGAACAGGGTTAATTTCATGTGTATTTCTCCATGCTTCAAATTATTCAACATTGCTTTTTTTCTGCTCTCCTAATTTCAGAATTATTAACTTGTCACAAAACTTATATTTACGTCATCCGTCTGTCGCATCTCTCTTGGACACAATTTATGACAAATTATAGACGTCTATCACTGTCATATCGAGGTAGTTTAATTAGAAAAAAAGCTGTATCGACTTAATATCTCGATCATCTACCTAGCAAACTATTCCAAACTACCGACACGAAACTCGAAATACCTCCGCGTCGTTTCGCGAGTTAATTATAAGTTTTGATCGGTTTCCCAAACTAGCTCGCTCACACACGAAACACGGCCATAATAAATCAACATTATTTCGGCTAATTGAAATATTAACACAAATGATTAGCAAAGCAAATTATAAGCGATAGAGATAGCGAGAGGGATGCGGATAGTATTTATTCATGTTGTTCGGTGTAATAAATCAATATCGTAAAATATGCCAATTATGCGTACGTAATTTGTTTCCGCCGCATTAACCCGGATACAAAACAAGAGGTCTGTCTGGATTAAAATGAGGATAATATTAGCGGGTTTGAATTAATGAAATCATCGAGAGAAGTTACCACAGAGGCGTGTTTCCTTTTTGTATTTTATGATAATGTTGAAGATTTGATATTGAAGTCTTCTCAAATTCTTTGAAATTTTCAAAAGTTTGTCCGATACTAAAAGCCATTTTTAAGCGTAAATTCACAAAAACACTTTCACGCATCAATAGTACATCTAAAAACGCGGTTTCATTAAAGAAAAGACAAAGCACATAATTTGCATTCATTTTCGAATAATAGAAGAATCATTACGAAAAATAATATCTGCCAAATGGCCTCCTCTTGCAGCTCTACAGACCACTCTTCTGTGAAAATTTGCGATGATATTTCGACAAAATTGAGGCTCTATTTCGTTATGTTATCCTTTTTTCTGAAAACTTTATTCTCCCAGCCTCCGAAACAGAAATAATTAAAAAAATTCAATTAAGATGAAGTGCTCCTGCGAAAATTTCTGCGCATATTTGTCAAGAGCAAATTGGGTTTGAAAAAACTGTTGCGTAACAGTAAAACTAAAGAAGGAAATAAATGAAAAGGATAATGTAACGTTACATTATTCAAGAATAACTGAAATATGACATTTATAAAAATGGCGCGTCGGAACAACGCGTTCAAATTGTTCAATTATATTATGAAAGTCAGCGTTTTGTGTAAATTTTTATTGGAACATAAGGTGAATGTTATGGGTTACATAAATATCCATCTGAGAGCACACTACAGGTCGAATTATTAAAAGATTTCAAGAGATCGGTTCGGTGGAAGATCAAAAACGTGAAAATGCAGTTGTAGCGGTCGTTCACAAGAAAATATTGATATTTATTTCGATCTAATTATATTAAATATATTTATTTCGATCTAATAAGCCGATAGTCCAACTTTGATCCAAGATTACTTTACAACTTTTGAGATTTAACATTGTAACGAGTCTTGAGAAAGGAACCAACGGTTCCGAAACGTCGACGAAGTTATAAGAGATTACTTATTTGTCCACTTCCCTACGATACCTTCATTTTTCATTTGAACATGGACGAGAACACAGAATTCAATATTGATATGGTTCGTCAAAATGTTGCTGAAGATCCTGAAATGTCCATTAGACAACGTTCACAACAAGTTGGACTTAGTGGGTGCACTACAATGTGGATTTTACACAAGTATTTAGCTCTGAAGGCATAAAATGTTCGAATAACACATACAGTACAAGTACAGTCTCTATAATCCGGCCTTGCGCCACTCCGGCACGTCCAGTAATCCGACACTTTTTCCCAGTTATTTAAGCTCTTCGTAATTGTGTTAAATCTAGTTTTAAACAAACCGTTTTTTTACATTGACCTTATCTGTGTTTTGCTTATAATATTTTTATCGATTATACATAACATTATGTAATGATTTTTATACTGTACTTGTTTTGTAGTTATTATACGATGTTATTATGGTCTATTTAGCTTTTTTTTACCATATCTCCACTAATCCGGCAATTTCGGCAATCCGGCACTGCCGATCTCAATATAGGGCCGGATTAGCGAGATCCTACTGTACATAAAATCCATTAGATCATTTAAAACATCCTGGACTATGTGATTTGACACCGTTAGACTATCTTCTTTGGGGTCTTTCCACATAACCCTAAAGAATTTTTCACGTTTTTGATCTTCCACCGAACCGATCTCTTGAAATCTCTTAATAATTCGACCTGTAGTGCTCTCAGATGGATGTTTATGTAACCCATAAAATTCACCCTGTGTTCCAATAACACTTTACACAGAACGCTGATTTTCATAATATAATTGAACAATTTGAACGCGTTGTTGTGACGCGTACGAAGCCATTTTTATGAATGTCATATTTCATTTATTCTTGAAAAAACCGCGCAATTTGAAACACATCTTATATGGCAACATTATATATTTTGGAATTTTGGCCACCAATGCGAACGGAAATAGTTCGACATCTTGAAGAATAATTAAAATTTAATAGTTATTTAATCAACTAGGTTATAAAAGATAGCGACTAATGGTCAAGATATTTTAACGCGTTCGAAGCCATTAGTCGCTCGATTAATAACCGAGTTCATTACAAGATTCTTCCGACGATCTCAATATGAATTGTGTATGAATTCTTGATTGAAATACATTCTCATTTTGCACGAGACTTACATTTGACATAACAAAATTTCTATGTATCTATGTTCCAGTAGAGTTTTGACATTTCTCCTTCTGAATACTTTGTGTTCGGTTGCCATGAGGATTGCACATTAAAATAGCATAAATTGAGCATTGAAATGGGTCATTAATGATCAATTTAGTACACTTTAAAATCACCTTCTATTTCGAGGTCGGCGAAAAACAAATATGAGGTATAGGTACTAGAAACAAACACAGAATTCGTTTCTTCATCTTGCAACTACGAATTCTTTTCGTATAATATACTGTTTCGACGAGGAATTTTCAGAGGAACTGCTTGGATTCGAAGAATATGTCTGAAATTATTTCCGTCAACATGTCAAGCGTTGACAGAAATTGTACACGAAGACCTCTAAAGAACTTTCTCAATTCAGTTTTTCTGCACGTTTTCACCGAAACATTAAGCGTGGAAGTGCCATTATGCAAATGCGAATAATTTTATGGATTTTCCTCTCCTCCGCAGCCGAATTATCATATCCGGGGACACGGCACACAAAGAAGGAAATCCATAAAATTTATTTAATATTCATGACCAGCAGGGGTTGGAGACGAGTGCTTTCGGGGGCAAACGACTTTCTTTCTTATTATTCGACAATCGGAAAAACCTCAGATTTTCGAGAGTTATTGCTGAAGCCATGAGCGTAGCTGTTTATAATTAGGTAGTATAATTCAAATTGTAAGATGAATTTTTGGACGGTTGAAACTCATTTATTTCTTCGTTTCTGAAGGCGTTCAACTGATGTTATTTCTCTAATTCTGCAGTGAACCCGGAGTTCGATAGGCCACATCCTATTTCTTTATTTGGTGCAACCCGAAACTCTCTAATCAGGAATTCTTTTATAGAACCTGTCAATTCGGTGATTCGGATATATTTTCTGCCAACCAATCTGTTTCAATGCGAAAAACACTAAACGCTATTCTTCGAAATATTCAAGTCATTAAGGAAAAATCATCGATTTGTAGAAAATAATCTATATATACTGCTACAGAAAGCTCAATCTGTCTCTACGTTGCTCGTTTCAGAATTTTCACTCGTGGATGAATGTCAATACCTTCAAACGTATCATAAATAACCATTATCAAACAAGGTGAGACGAAGAACACATTCTAAAAGCATTGTAATAATTTTTTTATAATCATCGAATTATTCTATCACCCCGATTACACTCAGCTCACTTTCACGGCAAGGAGCAGGGAATTGAGCTGGGAAGTGGGCAGCGCGAGAATGTAATCACTACATTCCCTGCTGCCTCCCATTGCCACACGTGCTGCTCTACGCTCCCTGAATTGGCGGTTTTTCGTACGACAGTCAATGAATGGACCGGCAACGTGAACAGCTTTAAGTGAAATACTTCAACTAGGTTGCTGTGGAATTTCTTAGTCCGTCGTTGCCGACACTTGATCACGAGGGAAATGTTGCAGCAGAGTGTGAACGTCCACTGCCTTCGATACTGTCGCAGAAGTATTTCGGGAATCATTGCCGACAACGAGAGCGTCAGTAGGAAGGGCTGAGTGTAATTGAGTCATATGGATTATAAGAACTGGTGTCTTTATGGCCTTCTGTGAACTGCGACCATGTAGATCTTCTATTCTCTATCCTACTCATTCATGAAAACCCAAGGAGGTCGTCAATGGCGTTGATTACACCGACAACCTTCTTAGGACCGTTGGTCACTACCTCTTGCGTTCTAGGAACAGTTTCCCCATATGAATTGTTCTCAGACCACCTAGTTCTAGATGCTGCATACCATGTGTGCAGCTGTTTTTGTTCCTGATCCACAGAGCCTGCAAATATCATATGCTGCCGTTCTAATACAGTACAAATGATATTAGTATCGACAGTGCCTTGTCAACAGTCCCATCACCCGAAGCTCAGCTCGTTACAGCTACGAACTCTTTGACCTGAGTAAGTCCATCATTAGTTCTCCACAGGGTTATTCTGTTATTCAACTGCCATTGTTAGACCGCTGCCTTTATTGGTCTTTACCAAGTCCTCAGAAAAACTCAGGTCCAGCAGGTGCACCTAAATGCACTTTTTGCAAGTTCATCAACTAGTTCATTTCCTTCAACACCACAATGCTCTGGCATCCATATCAGTAACTGTTACTAGTATATCAGTGAATGCATTCAAAATGTCAATGGAAGAATACGAATAATACTTCAAATGAATACCATGCCAAATCATTGATGGTTCCAATTCCATAATGTATCCTGAATCGTCGAGCTTGCAATTCCACTGCTTGTACGTCGAATATCACAGAAATTGTCAGCCTCAATGTGTCAATTAATGTCTAAACAGCCCGCTTACATGGATCCCATCACGGCCTGAATCGGGCGAGCAAGGGATTCAACAGGATCGAATAATCCGAAGACATCTCACTAATGCGACCGCAAAACAGGCAATAATAGGCCGTGAAACAGCCCTCTTCGATCTGTCAACGCCTGCCCCAATCCGCAGATCGATATGCGTTTAGTCGGCGGCTTCCGTCGCCTTTGTGATTCGGAAGACGTCTGTGATTGAACCGGAATTGTTCAGAGTTATGCGTGGAATCCGGCATTTCGCCACGACTAGGAACTGCCAAGAGATCGCTCTCCTTCAAATACAAATCGCCCCTTTAGGTTCCGATCGCCTTTTTGTAGTCCTCAAAAGCGAGGAGATTCAATTCGGAGTTGGATCAGATGGATTCATCTATTCGGCTCCTTACTGGTCGAAAGATGGCACTAGTGCTTGATCTGATCTATGAACATCACTTCAGGCTTTTTCATTTCCTTCAACACCACCATACCCTGGCACCCATAGTAGAGTTGCTTTTTTACCTCTTGCCAGGTGCTTTATGGTATTACGTCAAGGGAAAGATTGACTAGAGATGATTTCTCGATTCATATAACCACACCTTATACAGATGCAACACTCGGCTTCTTTTGAATGAAGTGAGAGACAATGGAATTTAACAGCTTTATTTAGAGAAGAAGCTTTTAAGAATGTCCTAGGCGTGAATTGGTGAGCCAATCAGACCACGGGATTTCATCACATGGTTTTATCTATGATCACAGCTCTTCTCGAAGGTATTTGGTTGTAGATTTCAAGCTTTCGTATGCTCAGAGATGTTAAATTTAGATATTTCTGTTAAATGCTTGGTTCTTCGAAAGGAATAAGAATGGTGGTGGAGAAATTGTTTCGACGATTTGAGGTTTGGAAAGAGGCAGGACGAGTTAGGTTCTCTTCTTCAGTTTTACCATCTACGCTTTCATGGTAGTAGCAAAATCGGAACTTTCCAGGTTAATGAATGTGGTATCTATATAATCATCGAGATTATCTGATTCAGAGAAAAATCTTATCGGACCATATATACCACCGAAGGAATCGTTCCTTCTGCATTTCCTCAAAGGCATGGCTCTGTCTGTGCCTGGGACACCGCAGCAGGATTTCGCTGGCATGCGCGCTCGAACCGCGAAGCTGTCGCGCCGCTATACGGCGAGATCGAAAAGCTCACGTTCTCTCGTATTCTCGTACAGTCAGTCTGTGCTCGTAACGCTGCCAAGTCGCGTTCGCTGCTCTCACAGGGTGACATATCAAGTGTGCCAAGTGTGTGTACATCGGTGGTTCGAACCGTGTGCCGTGTCCCTTTTCGGTGGTATCGCATAGAGTGGCGTGTGACCACCGAGGGAAGTGTCTGTGAGTGTGTTCGAGAACTCGCCTGATTATTTGGATTTACACCGTGCTATACTGGATTTATCTTCTGCGCTCTGCACCAGTGGAAATAAAACAGTTCACATATAGGTGGTTTTTTGAATCGATAAACGGTGGGTTGCTTGTGTAAACTGCATTTTGATACACGGTGGAATAAAAATCGGTCAGTTGGCGACAAGTGTAGGAGAAAGTCTGGTGGAATAAAACGTCGTGAAAGTTACAGTTGGATTGTTGGTCCTTCGAGGTGGATTTGCAAATTTTTACGGTCACGGCTAATTGAGTCTTGCGAATGGTTCAATTAAGAGTTTGCATTTTCAAGATTAATTGGTGATTCGCTTTAATTCATTGGGTTCGACAGCAACAATTTTAATTGGCATTTGGAAGAATGTTGAGTTGCATAATGGTTCTGATAATTTATATTTTTATCTTGGTATATTCGGTGTTTTTCGAGTTTAGATGATGAAACATTATTCATTACTATTTTTTTTTGACCGAAGGCATTGTTTCAAGCACAACATAAATGATGGATATAGTCAATAAAAACCACAACACCATTTTCCCTTAAACAATCTCTGTTATCTCCCCTCATTATCTTCTTGTGTCACGACAAAAACTTTCCAAGCAATTTTCTTCGTAGTTGAAACCGACTTACGTCGTAAACGGTAAAGTCTACCGCTTTTTGAATGGTTTTACGATGTCTCTCTTATAACGAAAACACAGGGAAAGACATAAACTCCGTTTATGGTCGGTTTATATCGGTCGATTTTACGAGTGATAATTGTTAGAGAAGCGGCCGTTTTTACGGCCGTTTGCTTTTTTCCGATTTCCGCGCAAATTGAACGTTTCACTTTTTTATGGTTCGCGTAAAGTCTGTCGAATCATTACGAGTTTACTTATTTAGTTCCAGGGAACTGGGTATTTGTTCATTCGACGCAAAACAATCACATACTGAAAAACATAATTCGTCAAATATTTTTGCCTGTATGATGATTTGAACAAAGGACCCCGCCATTTTGTATGAGAATTGGCTCCGGTGGATTTGGCTGAAAATTCGACATGATGTTCTACTAATCCATCTGATCAAATGTGTCTAACAGTCACGAAGCTGAAAAATGCATACTTCTAGGAGTTTTTAGCGATTTTTGGTATCCATTATGGCTTACGTATTATGGCAATTGGCTCCGGTGGATTTGGCTGAAAATTTGATATGATGTTCTACTAATCCTTTGACAAATGTCTCCACAGTCACGAAGCTGAAAATGCATACTTTTAGGAGTTTTTAGCGATTTTTTGTATCCATTATGGTTTACATATTACCGTTCACACAGAAATGTTTGAAAATATTTCGAATTGACAGAATCTGCTTTCAATAATCACGAAATATTCTCGAACATTTCTGTGCGAACGGGAATACGTAAGCCATAATGGATACAAAAAATCGCTAAAAACTCCTAGAAGTACGCATTTTCAGCTTCGTGACAGTAGAGACATTTGATCAGAAGGATTAGTAGAACATCATATCAAATTTTCAGCCAAATCTACCGGGAGCCAATTCCCATACAAAATGTGCGGGGTCCTTTAGAAAGTAGGTTGTTTTGTCTAATAGACATAATTCTAGAATGAGCCGTAGGAAAAATAGTAAATTATATTATAAGGATTAAAAGTGCATCTTTTTTTTACGAGCAATATTTGCAGTTGCGAGGCGCAGCCGAGCGAATGCAAAATTGCGAGTTAAAATAGGCACTTTTAATCCGAATAATATATACTATTTTTTCTCCAACCAAGTCAAAATTACAATAAAATTGGTTTTAGTGAAAAATCGTTCATAATTTGGTTATGAATTTGAAACAGAATCATGACAGTGATTGTCAAGTAGACTTCAAATGCATGTACAAGGATTAAACGTAGCGTTTTAATCCTAGATTAAAAGTGTTGCTAAGTAAACGAGTGAATTTTTGTACGGTAAGAAAATCTATATTCTTTGCACCTGAAAAGAGTACAAAATGTCAACATTTTTTGATGGTTGGAGAAAAAAACTATTTTCCGGCGTGTTGCGTACAATATTTTGCCGGCAACTGTGTGAAATAAAACTATCGCTACCACTTTCCACATTTTTTTGAATTTCGATCAAAAAACATGCAAACTTTCGACAAAAAATTTCATATGATTAAATCTGTCATATGAAGTGTCTGCCGTTATTGTGGGCGTTATTGCTACGATAATGATAAACAATGACGTGACGGACGGAAGTATGAACTTTCCGGACTAGGTCGGACGAAAATGCTCTACAAACTACGAACAATGTTCACCCTAAATTCCTTCGAGATATTTCAACTCGAAATTCAAGGGTGCATTGCCAAAATCTGGATTGTCATTTGACACGGATAATCTCAGTTAGTCAACCTTTAATTTCAATAAGAATAATTTTAAAAAATTATGTTCTTATTCTCAGGCAAATGTCGGAATGTTAAGTCTCGTAACACGAAGTAAAAATAATCAATTTCTGGATCATAAAAGTTTTCCTGGAATAAAATTCGAAACGAAATTCCGGCTGGAAACGTATTCACAAGACTTGGATGTCATTTCCAACTCGTCAACTCAATCTCGCGAGGTCCTCGTCCCCCGAGATAAAATCGCTGAAAAAGCCGTAGCGCTGGAACAACACCCCATTTGCATCCCTTAATAGGTTTTCCCGGCAAACATCAAATTTTCCAATTTCCGAATCGTCGCGACCACGCGAAAAGATGAAGAAGGAAAGGGGGAATTATCATAATCGACTTACGGATATTTGGTGGTTATTTCCCGCGACAGGGGGTGGCGCTGTCGGGGGTAGGAAATTCAAATTAAACGAAATTTGGACCTAAAGAGATGAAGGTCTTTTTATTGGCGTTCGCGGAATCGGAGCGAGTTGCGATTAATTACATTTTTCAATTTATCAGGCTGCGAAGAGGACTGTGACAATGCAATATTCGCTTTATTATGCGCTCTTTCGAGTTCCTGGATTCCGTTTGGTCGAGCAAGGGAGGATAACGAGTTATTTGAGTTTTAACTACAGTCCGCGCGTTATACAGTCGACGAAGAGTTGGCGGTGGATTATCGCCGATTTGCCCCTTTGTCCGTTTATCCTCATTACGCTTTTTTTCACAGTCGTTCGTTGTTTAGGTTTTTGTCGTGAATTTTATTGATTTTGCTCGAGAAAATTGAAATTGATTCAATTTGCGACAATGAATTACATTTGAGTTGATTTTATTTTTATGCGATCCCGAAATGGCTTCAATTTGCGAACGGTTCATGTTCCTTGATTGTTTATATTATACACACTGGCGAAATTAGGAATCGGATGAAATGTTTACGAAATTGGTAGTTCCGTTTCACTTGAATGATTTGGCGAAGTCTTTGGTCGATTGCGGCAATTTTGTTGCTTTAATTGTAGATTATTCCCGTCTTCCGTTAGTTCCAATAAAAGTTTCAATACTGCCTCAACTTTTCTGAACCTTTTTATCTTATTTATTGCGATCCTAATGTTCAGAGAAATTACAACAGTTAAAATGGTTTCAAAATTAACGTTAAAAGCTTCTACGGCTCCAAACAATAATTTATCGTTCGAAAAAATGTTTATGTCGTATACAGTAACAACTATAATTGTCAGGTAATGGAACGGTGAGATGGTGTTGCAATTTATTTCTTAATTATGATATCGCATGAATGAAAAATGGAAACTTTGAGAAAAAACAAGGTATCATATCAGTATTCTTCAACACTCTCGTCTATCAACGGTTCACTCAGAAGGTTGTTGTGAGAAGATCTTACCTATGTTTTTCTCATTTTGAGAAAAAACCTCTGAAAAAACTGTTTTTGACTAATACAAAACGTCAGCACAAGCAGCCGCTGTTAAAACCTACCCTACTTTTCAATTTGATCTTTTTTCATTCATTCGACTTTAAACCTAAAGCAAAACGCATCAAAAGGAAAAATCCAGTGTAAATTTAACATCCAGAATTCATGATGATATTTATACTTAATAATTAAGTACACAGTTAACGATCAATCACCAATCGATATCTACCAATAACCCGATTTTCAAAAATCTCTGATCTCTACACGATCCTAGCAAAATCCGCCGGTTTACGATTTTCCGCAGCTGTCGCCGAAACTTCTCAAAGATCAAACGCGCCATGACGAAAACATCAATCCTTTCCACCTAATGCGATGCCTAAACGACAAATTTACGACCGGTCGAGAATTAACTAAACACGTCCGTCCTCTCTCAGGCTCGCGGAGCATCGAAAACTTTACGACACATTTACAAAATATAAATAAACGGCTCGACGGTCGACATAACGTTCGGATTATTTAAAAATTTGTAGGCACTCCGCCTTTGCCGTCTGATCTCGTGCCAGCGTCCTGTCGACGGGCGTATAAAAATAACGTACCGATCGCGATACGTTTATTTACGTGCACACGATCCGGCAGATTTATCATCAGTGATGTTGGAGGTGTTACAATTGTAACAGTTGTGTTACATTTCAGACTTGTGGTCTGTACCAAATACTTTGCAACTTTTCACTTTTCCAATGAATTGAGTTGCACGAAACGCATTCATAATTGAAAAGTAAAATGTGAATAGTAAATAGTACTCCGCAGAAATTAAATGTTGGGAAAAATGTTGTGCTACATGACTAATTTTCACTTTTGAAATTTGTTAGAATGCTAAGTGCGAAGTGAAAAGTTGCAAGTATTTTGGTGCAATAGGCCCTTGGTGCTATAGCTAAGAGTAAAAAGTAAACCTAGAGAAGCCTTCAGGCATTTTGGGGCTTTCGGATACTTACTCGATCACTAACCCGGGTTGAATATTGACAGGTAAACAGTTCAGTTGCTGTCAAAATTCAATCCGAGTTAGTGATCGAGTAAGTTTCCGAAAACCCCATTTGTTTACGCAGGCAAGTGGAATCTGTTTATGAACGCGAACAACATTCGGCGTTGCAAACTTGTGCCGTATCTTTATCCCGTATTGGCATAATTGGTCTACGGATCCCTTACTATGGTACTAACAGCTAGAGTCTGCTATAGACAATTCTGTCATTTTGGCAACATCGTTTTGTTACTGTTTAGTTATTCGATTTATCGTGTTTATATTATAAAGACCCTGTATAATTAGGCAAAAGTGTTACAATTTCCGTTTCAACAGATTTGACTCATGATCTTAGTCTCAGAGTAATAAAGAACATGGACAAGCCCAAGCGCTTAGGAATGGAATGGACTTGAGGATCAGATGTACAGAGAAAGATTTGTTTTTGTTTTGAAATTTGACTGTTCAAAATAAACAGAAAGAAAAAGTAGTTATTTTCTAGGGGCAGTAAAACGAAACGAATATAACTTTTTTATAGACTGAGATCAATAGAAGTTTTTCAAAGAAAAGGTTGCATCCACCTTCTGGTTATTAGTGATGGTTTATAATTCAACTAAACTTTTGCATGTTTACACATGTTTTTCACATGTCTTGCAAATAATTCTGTATTTCATTTTTCTGAAATGAATGAACTCAAATGTCCTGCAAGGCAATTTGAAATGTAGAATCGCTTAAACTGGCGCAAATATTTTGAACATAAGAAGAAAACCAAAAATTTTTATAAACAGCACGGAAGGAATATGAACATTTACATTGACATTTTTGACTTAGTTGACAGGGCCTATCCATGTTTTTTATTGATATTGGGATCTGAGTTGCACAGTATAAACATCGTTCTTTACTGTCATTTTCTGAAAAGTGGACTAATTGGTATTTGTTGGGGAGCTAAAAAAAAGTGCTAACAACAAAAAGACTTCACCTCCCTTCACGGGTCATTCATATTGATGTTACGAAATGTTACAATTTACAATTTCGGTGTGTAACAATTCATGAAAGGCCAGAAACAACGCTGGTTTATTTACGTGCACACGATCCAGCAGATTTATCATCGCTATCCGGATCGAAGGACCATATATCTGCTCGTGCTCCGCTGCCGCCGGTTGGCCCGCGGACAATAAAACCGAGAATAAAATCTGGCTGGTGGACGGCGACATCGTTCACGCTTTGTTAACAGATGACAGGAGCTGGTAAAAACCGATTAGGGTACAGGAAAAATGCGGACAGCTTCATTTCCTGTCGGTTTTGACATCATTATAAGGCGGTTACCGGGCGTTAACAGATCAAGACGTGTCGTCTGTCGGTTTCGACCGCGAACGATATTCGAAGTTTTGAGGTTACTGCATGCGAATGTTTCGTTGCTGAGCTTTATCCCTTTTAATTTTTTCGTCTACAATTTCCGTTTAGTTATTCATTCATCAATTTTATGTGATTATGTTTAATCACGAAATTTTCTAAAGTTATCATTGGTACTTTACCAAAAATCAAGCATCAAATATGGGTATCTTATCGAAATCAGTTGGCAAACTCAGAAGAAAGTGTCGCTTCTTCGATGTTTTGCCGGCTTCCTTTCATGGGTGTATGCAATAGAGTTCTGGAATACCGACGCGCAGACTTTTCTATATAAGTGTATAACTCTTACATTCCCCTACTAAACTAGCAATCGATATCGCCTCATTTGACGCTACATGCGATAAACAACCAATGAACGCGCCTCAATGATCTTAGAAAGCATGTTTTAAATATCAGAGAGAATCATTAATATGTGGGGCGTGATTAATTCATAATCTTCCAAGGAATTCAGTCACACTTGGACACCTCTTTTATATTCGATATTTTTCATGCTTGGCCAACTGAGTTTGCTTTGACTATAAATGTCGGCTATAGTCATCGGACCAAGACAAATGCGATTACTAACAGGAAAAATAAATGAGGATTACTGTCTGTAACAGTTTTACCAATCACTTTTCTAGTATTATTTGCTCCTAATATTAACTGAAATCGTTCTTTCTTACTGAACATCTTACATATCGAGAAGTTTATATAATAATAATAGATTCTTCAGCCTTCACCTGTCATGCACTCGGCACAAGAAAGTCATTATCGAGTTGACATTTACACGAAGCCGTTAATTTTATGATTTCTTTCAGTTTACTTATAATATAATATCCTTGAGTATGCCATACCTCAATGACTTCATTACATCTCATTCCCACTTCACGAACCGCTCGCAATAGAAGTTTTACGACGTTTTGTCTCTGGTTGTTCAAGCCTTCGCTTTATACGCCTACAATGTTGCCGGCTCATATCGCAATACGACGCCGATATTTCCATTATAATGATGAGCAGTAAAACTATCATTCTTAATTAGAAACCGCCAAGCTGTATATCGTACGATCGTAAAATTTTACGATCGATGTAAAAATTCCTAGCTTCATCATTTTTCGCGCTTTGCGCTTTATCGCCCTATAGGCTATAAAGCGTTCTAGTTGGTATTTTTGACATCCTTATGGCCTTGAAATATGTAGATGTCTGATGCCCATCGCTTCATATGAAATATGAATACATACATAGTTGTAATTCAATTTTGGAGTCTTTATTTTTGCTCTACCTGTAACTGTTCCATTTATGAAGTTGTATAATATAGTATACCCTATTAGTTTTCGCTCGAGTTTTCGTATTCAAACTTTGAATAGTTTTTCATTTTTGTTAATGTTATATCGAAAAATGAAACAAACACTTGACAAAGTTAACTACTTTCCTAGGAGGTTTCGCCCTTATGTCCGCTGGCGTCAAAGTTGCTCCACCCAGTAGAACAGGTCTGGTTAGCGCCAATGCTTTGGCAATGGGTATTCTGTGGCTGATCCACCATCTTATCCTACTGATCTTGTGCAGGTGATATTTCATGAAACCTGAGGGAAGCCCAATTACTCGTTGTTTGACAACGATAGAGCTAGTTCAACCTTCTCTTTTGAAGTTGCAAACAGTGTCTCTGCTTGTCTTTGACCTGGTGTATTAATCTACTAAAAGTGTTTCTTTCTTTTTCCTGATCATCGACCTCCACCCAGTTTGTGTGATACCCAGCTTGAGGGCGAGGGTAAGGCGAAGCGAGTGGGTTTGCTCCTCTTTTTTAAGGGTGACACAAACCTTGAGTTTAGACGCATCAACTGTAAAGCAGCCAACAGGTGTAACTTAAAAAAAACGTCCATTTGGGTATAAAATGTATCATGTCCAAATTCCTGAGGAATCGACTTCAAAAGGGCAGGATTTGTAATGTGAACTCTTCATTCGTTATGTATAGGTAACTCTTTATTTGTCGGATGAAAAATCATAAATATATATTTATGCTTATGCCGTATTTTCACGAGATGTTTAACGATCGGTTGCGTTATATTCTCATCGTCCTCCGGTCTACGTAGAAGGCGATATAGCGTGAAGAAACCGCGGATCGATAATTATGTAACTCGGTGGCCGGGAATAAAACGAAATTACGGTATCGAATTAACGTAATGGAGTAAAGTGAGTAGATGGAATTCTCGATTGCCTTATAAAGCGATCGCTCACGGAATGTTACAACTCGTAACAGATAATAAACATCAATCACGAAACCGGCGAGCGAGCTCAGTGAAATACATTGCCCCCGTGCCGTCGAATGTGGCGATAACGACGGGGAAAATTATTGTCGATATACATGGAACAACGTTAAAAACGTGGAACGCTCGAACTTTATGGCGTAAAACGCGATAAAATGAATTTTGAACATTTTCCGGTATTATCGTGAAAATGGAAATATATGGTCGTACTATTTCCGGACTTTGAAGAAATATTGTGAAATATTGCAACGTCGAACTTTTCGCGATTTCGAATTTATGGTATTTCACTTCGGGGGTAGAGTGTAATAACAAACTGTTTTTGGATCTAGAGTTATATTTGCTATCCGTTTCATTTGTTCACCTGTATCAGTAAAGATACAGTATATACCGAGGGATAAACTACATACAGGTGGTCCATCTCACCCTTCAAAATTGAATAGGGAAGAGTTGAGTGATACATCATTTGAAAAGTCTTGGAAGTCTTTTCTCAACGGTGTATGGAAAAAGTAATTTTCTTTTGATCAACTGTTTTCGCAAATGAGTCATCTTGATTATTTTGGTTATCATAAATCTAATTTTGATTTAGGTGATACAGGCTAACCAGGTCAACACGTTTTTCCAATGTGTACACCATAATAATTATTTTTGAAATGTCAAACAAATCAGCAAAGTGGTGACTCAACAGATTGATTTATAACAATCGAAGAAACGTATTATTACCAGATAAACATCTTCTAAAAATAAAAAATGAATGAAGGCAGCACAAATAAATGTTTTGCTTCTTTTATTCATTGTTTGAGAGAATTTTTATTATTACTTGAGAAAAAATTGCAATTCCATTCTTTTAAGATAACCAGAATATTCAAGGTGGCTGATTTGAGCTAAAAAATTGATTTTTGACGAAACCGGCTCATCAAAATCACGTTTTTCATACACCGTTGTGAGAAGAGTTTCAAGACCTTCTAAATTAGGCTTCACTCAACCCCTCTTATAATACAATTTTCGGAGGTTGAAGCTTCAAATATACGCCAAAAGATGTTCCAAAGAAATAATTCGACCTGTTTCAGGAAATTTTCCCAATCACTATGGGATGAGATATACAGTGGAACTCGATATAACAAATCGGAAGGGAACCAGTGAATTTCGTTATATCAAGTAATTCTTAAAACTGAGGTTTGTTTTATGAGGTGAGGTTGGTCCAAAATTTGTTATACTGAGGTTTTATTCACCTCGACATTACGTACTCATCTTGTTATAGCGAACTAATTTTGCTCATATAAATGAAAACTCATTTTATCAAAGTACCTATTTATTTTATATTTTCTTTTTCAAAACAATAAAGTGAGTAGGTAGGTTTTTTTCTTTTCAAAAATTCGCAGAACAAAATATAAAGAGGTGAAAAATCAACAAATTGGTATAAAAGCCTAAATCTAATTTTATTCATTTTGATTGGAAAAAAAGGTCATAAATTGTATTTTGTTTCCACGGTTTCAATCTTCTGATATGTTTGAAGGCAAACCAATTTCGTCGGAAAACTTATCTTTAGATTTTAAAATTGTAGCCAATGAACTTGAGGGAATCCCGAACTTATTAGCTATGTCTAATTTTTTTGTACAAGGATATTTGTCAACATAATTAATGATGCTTCGCTTTTCTGAAACAGATGAGGAACGCCTTTTACGTTTCTGAGCCATTTCAAAAAAGTGAGGAGCAACACTGATTACTTCCATCAACTAACGTGAAAACGTTATATAGAGGTTTTGAGTTGACGAAATTCGTTAAGTAGAGGTATTCGCACTCTTTTGGTAGTTGAAAATTCGTTATAAGAGGTTGTTCGTAAAAAGTTTTCGTAATGTAGAGGTATGTTTTACATTGACTCTTATGGACGATTCAAGGGATTATGAAAAATTCGTTAAATCGAGAAAGTCGTTATATTGAGGTTCGTTATATTAAGGTTGCACTGTATAAGGGGTGGCTCGTCAGCTTCACAAGGTCAAGAATATGTATACAGATGATCAATTTATATACATCTTTTATATCTTGATGAAACACATGGTGTAACATCAGTGTGACTCACTTTCGGTCTATGGTCACATTTAAGAGTACCCGCTCAAATAAGGTTTGTTTATAGACTTGTTTCATCTGTTAAAATCAACACTGCTCTGTTGCCGTATAGAGTGAGATGAAAAGCATTTCACTGCCACAGTGGGGTGAAGTGAAAAATTAGTTAGAATTGCATTTCTCCAATTCTTGAATATAATTAAACATTTTCGTATTTTTCCCTAGCTATAATTAACGGAATAGCCTTAAGCAACAATAAATTGCCACCAAATCAATGAAATAATTCAGTTTATGAACCCCAAATAGAAATGAAAATGTAAACACATCGCATGAAGAAACTAACCACTAACAGACAATGTTGCCAAACTGACAGAATTATCTGCAACAGAACAGACGCAAGCCGTTAGTATCAAAGTAGGGGAGCGGTCAACCGATTATCCCAATACGGAATAAACATACGGCTCGATTTCGCAACGCCCGAAGTTTGTTTGCGCGTTTAAACAGATTCTACTTGGCTGCATAACAAATGCGTGAAGGCAATTCTAGGTTTACTTTTTACTCTGGGATACATTCTCACATACTCATCCCAACCTTTATGCCAAAACAAACAACAGTATGTTTTCATTTGCTGCAAAGTTCCCATTCTATATAATCCCTCTGGAACACCCAGAACGTCGGAGATACCTGTACGCCATTTTTTCATCCCGACACATTATTAAAGCTCGGTGTTGTTGTTTCGAAATGATGATACTTTGTAAATGCCTAATTACACGGCGGTCGTTAAGACCCTTATTAAATGAGGCAATAAAACGTCGAACAAGGCACAAAAACACGGCTGGATGGAGCACAGGAAGTCGTGAACGAAGTGGACTTGTCTTCGCAATTACCCACTTTATAGTAGAGATGAAGACCGATACCGAGATGCAATTAAATCGTAGTTGGCATTGCGAGATGGGGAAAGAGAGTAATACTGTCATTAAAATGAACAATCTTCGGGGATACGAATCGTTTGTGATTTGGTGTTAATCGTTTGTTTGCTTTGGAGGGTGGAACTTGCGTTGTTTAAGTTGTTGATGGAAGGTGACGCTGTCACTTGCGATCTTGAGGTGTTGTTGGCAAATTAAATTCAATTTTCTTCACCTGTTTATGAGCGCGAACATTCGACGTTGCGAACTTGTGCCATAACTTCATTCCGTATTGCGATAATTGGTCTACGGTTCCCATACTATAATACTAACGGCTAGAGTTTTCTATAGACAAATCTGTCAGTTTGGCAACAACGTTCTGTTGCTGTTTAGTTATTCAATGCGTTCGTTTCGATTTGCCGTTCATAAACTGTATTATTGTAAGGTGAAGTGGGGTAAATGTGATAATGGGGCAATTGTGATAACGGACTATATATTCAGATCAAATTCATTAATACTGCTGCCATCTATCTAACACGTCTTCAAAATTGCAAGCGAACCACCAAAACACTAGAACGAACGAAATTACTTGTCAGTAGGGTTGTAAGGCACGTGAATATTATTTCTCATAACGTAACCTTAAATTTCAGGTAGGTACGTCTCTACTTTATTTGGTGTAAATTTTTTAATTGATGAGTTAAGTCTGTTTTATTATTTCCAGACTTATTATTAACAGTTTTATAATGTGTTTTTAAATACTTTTAACTCATAAATTGCGCTGGTGATTTCTTTTTGTATATATCACATTTGCCCCGCACGAAATGCTTTTTGGGGTAAATGTGACATATACATTCGGGGCAATTGTGATAATATGAATAGGCGTGGTTCTTTCATATTTGAAGTGTCTTTTGACGGATATAATTTATCTTAATGATGGAAAAATAAAGTTTAATTAAAATATAATGTTTATTATATAGTTGTTTCTGCCTAATTTGTTTTTACTTCCGTTTTCTTCAGAAGCTGAAGTTAATTTCAAATTTTTGGCGTCGACTGAAATAAGGTCATCAATTTTTCATTAAGTGAAATATTTTATTTTTGTAAAAAACAAAGTATTCAATAATGTAAGATCTTTATACATTTACCCCAATCCTTTCCAAATAACTTAGTCATAGGAATCTGAAAGCTTTTATCACATTTACCCCAAATTCTGGGGCAATTGTGATTGACCGGCATCATTTTTTTTTATTTTACCCAACATTTCTCAGAAAAGATTTCAAAGAGTAACCAGAATACAATCAATAGAGAACTATATTGTGATCATGCTTGCATTTTTTGGAATGTTCAGCTTTATTCAAACTGTTACTTATAACACTTTGTTTATGAACTAATCAAATACTATATCACATTTACCCCACTTCACCTTACTTATTTGTTGGCAGTTTAAAGTTGCTTAACGGTATATCGGTAATTATTACTATGGTAAAATTACGAAAAAGATGTATTTTATTCTGAAATTATAGAAATGAAAATCTAACCTCTTGTTTACCAATTCGGTATTATAGTGCCTTCCATCTCACTCTAGAGCTTGGTTGATTACAATGTAGTACTATTAACGCGTAGTAGTGAATCGTTTCAGATTTAGATTTTTTGTTCTCATGTTCATGTATTGACATTACTCTATTGCTCAGACAAATATCATCGTACGTTCAACCAATACTGATAGCCTTTAATCAGTGAACTTGAATATTTCCTTTCATTTTGTAGATCAAATTGAAAATCATATTTCCTCTGTGGAAGATGACGTGAAATAACATAATGTAGCATAATTCACTTTTTTCTAGAAGAACATATACTTATTAAAGCTTGTACATAACATAAAATAGAACTATATGCACTTCAGAAAACGAAACTTAATCCATCTTCATCAAAGTTTTAAGTAGAAACGCAAAGTCACGACATTCGTCATCGTTATCAGGCAGACACTACAAAAGCAATCAGTCGAGGGCGTCGCCTTCGCACCAAGGACGTAAACAACACCAAGACTGCAGTTTGTTCACGAGATCAGACGTAAATAACGTTAAGGTCAAAAAATGACCGCCGCACAATATACAAGCCGGTCGTAAATCGTCGTCGGCTCGAGCTCGGCGACACAAAGCGACACAATAATTGTCCCGTAATGCGCGACAGCTGATCTACGCGCCGCAAAAACGAACAATGGTCACTTGAATCCAATTTACGAGCTACGTGCGGTTTTATTGTGCGTTTTGACTACGGGCCCGATGTTGTTATTTGCGGTTAAAGCGGACCTGTATTCGATTATAATTGATCGTTCTGGAACGGCCGCGGAATTTAATAACGGATCGTATTGTTGCGCTTAGTCGTATTTTAGTTTCGTTCTCGATGTTCAGATTTCGTTTCGACATTTCCGACTGATGATGTTTGAAATTCCATTTCCGATGAGATATTTCTGTATGCCCCATTTATAGTAAACAGACACAAAACATTTCTGCGTATGAATAGACCGAAAGACTTTTTTCTATTGAAACCAAGAGCCTAACCAGAAGCGGCTTGGAGGTTCAAATCCGCCCCAAAGTATTTCAGACTTATTTTTTGTTGTTGCAGGAGAAATTCTTCATCTTGTACTACAAACAACTCCAGGAACTCTAGTTAAAGTTATCAATTCAATTCAGAAAGATGTTTTATATTGAAGATTTACCTTCAGAGTGAGAAGTAAAGAGATGTTGAACGTACACGTGAATAGTACTGCCATAGTAGCAAAACAAACTGCCACCAAGTCAATAATATGATTCAGTTTATCGAAACGAAGATGTAAATACGACGTATCGGATAACTATTCAGTAACAGAACGATGTGACCAAAGTGACAGAATTGTCTATAGCAGTTCTAGCTGTAAGTACCATAGAAGGGGAGCCGTAGACCAATTATCCCAATACAGAATAAAGATAGGCAACAAGTTCGTGTTCATAAACAGATTCTACTTAGCTGCGTTAACAAATGCGTGAAGGCATCTTTAGGTTTACTTTTAACTCTGAGGTTTTACCACATCACTCACAAATAGAATTCTTGAAAACAAAAAAATACTAGCTAAAAAATCGAGACAGAAATTGCCCTTCACATCTTCCTGCACTTATAAAGCGAATTGCCAAAATTTCAAAACAATTCGGTTAACCATTCAATAATTCCATTCTCCCATACGTTATCTCAAAAACGATTTGGGTTTCTGGTGTCGACAACACATTTTTTGCTTATGTTCATATTAAAATGTATGCCAATTCTGGTCACTGCAGATTAATCGGGTTTTACATGAAAAAGTGTTGAATTCACTGATATTGTTTCAACAGAAATTCTCTTTTTGTACAACTCTATAAAAATTTCGTCCATAAAAACATCCTGAAAACTTTTGATATCTTTCGGGCTTACAATCTTCAATACAGAAGTAATAAAAAAGCTACATCAAATACATAAAGATATACTGAAGAAATATTCCCAGAAAAATTATGATACTGACTAAACATAGTCTATTCACTAAGTTGTGCTGCACAATCCCCTTCATATATCTACAAATGTTTAACTATTTAATTATCTGTTATCGTGTCCCTATTATGTTTACTCTTTTCTCCGTTTATTTACTCGTCCATCACCCATATTTATTAGCATCTCAGTTTATTTACTGATTCATCTGTTTATTTTTCCGTGGTTCAAATAGCCTTGTATATTTTCCGGTTTATTTATTGGTTTTCCGCCAGGACTGCACATCGTTTCGGATTAAAAACTCGAGAAAACATGAGTCATAATTTTCCATTGTCGTAAATTATTTTCCTCTCTCTTTCGAGCGAGAGACTGTCTGACTGTACGTATGGCCTAAGGTCAGCCACTCACGTACAGTTCAAACTGTATAGTTAAAAATGTTAAGTTCAACTGTGCACTGAGATGTGCACACATGAGCAGTTTAATCCTTCAGTTTGTTCCACATGGATTCGAGCAGGTCCGACAATTTTGCCGTCCTCAGTTTAATTTTTGGATTTTACCATGAATAAAAAAGAGAAAGCGTAAACAGTGGTGCAAGAAGTGGAAAGTTATGTGGAAATTTATCTTCAAACATAAACTTATTGACAAAGGATAACCATTAGATTTTCGAATTATTTGCTCATGATTCAACCAGTGTACCAAAAATCACTATCGTCGGTTTCTCTCTTTTTCTATCTGCGATTAACAGATCTTGAGCTGTTTATTTGGACACTACTGATTTCTTGGTAGCACCAGGTTCTACTTCTGTTTTTTTCGCGATCGTGGTACTAAGGAGACTTTACTTGCCATAAAAGTTCGATCTGTACTTTCGATAAAGTCGAATAAAACTTGATAATGTTAATAATAAAAAAATGATACTGTGATCCGCTCCCTTTCTCGACATACACTGAACTGAGAAATACACAGTGAGGCCCAAACACACAGTTATTTCAGGTAGTCATCTCAGTTTAAAATATGAAAAATTTCATTTCTCTCAACTGAGAGAAATGAAATTTACAGTTAACTAAACTGTACCTACAATTAAAAATCTAGTTAGGCCGGCCACTCACGTATAGTTTATACTGTCAGTTCAAACGGTACAGTTAGAAAATTATAGTTGAACTGTGATTAAAATAACCACTCCTGTAACGTTTAGACAATTTTAACTGTACATTTTAAACTGTACGTGAGTGGCCGGCTTTGAACTGAGACTGAAATACACACTCACGTACAGTTTAGACTGCCAAATTTCAACTTCACAGTTAAACACACAGTTTAAACTATCAGTTAGTAAATTCGAGTTAACCTGAGACTAAAATAACCACTCCCGTAACTTTCAGACTTACAATTTTATATGTAGAGTTCTAACTGTACGTGAGTGCCGGCTTTGAACTGAGACTGTAATACACACTCACGTACACTTTAGACTGACAATTTTAACTTCACAGTTAAAACTGACAGTTTATATTGTCAGTTCTGTTTAAAATATGAAGAATGTCATTTCTCCCTGTTAAATGTACAGTAAAAAATCGAATTAAACCCGAGTTTAACTGTACAGATTCAAACTGTACGTGAGTGGCAGGCTTAACGTCAAAAGCAGCCGGATGTTGTAGACACTGTAAACTAATTTATCATATCGAAGGCTAATTAAAATGCATTACGGACATTAATGACAAGTTTACGATTGTAAATATAAATAATTGCCTTGATTCCCATCTGATGCAAGTTTTACGATTCTCGGTATTTATCTAATCTGCTAGAAATGTTTGTATACCGGCGTATAAACAGTCGGGAGCTTCGTCATCAGTCAATTAAAGCTATATATGCGATGTGAAGGGGATTGGGTACGTATGTACTAGAAACGTAATATCCTTTCCATGATGCTGGTAGCTGGTAATTATTGTCGAAACCCATTAGCTGCTCGAAATCGTCGACTCGAATTTGACGAGATTAACTTGTTTCATTGTGATGGGGTGGCTTTAGTGATAGGATAATTTCAATTAACATAATATCAGCTTTTGGAATTGCATTAGGTTTTAATATTCAATATAGAAAAACTTTGATTGTTGAAATTCATTCATTGTTATTCATGTGTAACTTTGTATACAGGTGTTCCTGAATCGATGCGAACAATTCAAGGAGGTGATTCAGATTCCTCAGCTCATTTTATGGAAAAAATCCTATAAATGAGGTTCGGAAATGCATAACTCCTAGATATAGGATGTTGAAGTTTTACTTAGAAACTGGCTAGAAAAATTGGTATGCCACAGAGGTATTTCGAATGAACAATGACTTTTTGATTTCTTCGTTCAATTTTTGACGAAAAATCTCCTTTTTCGTTTGGGGCGTCGGCGTATTTTCCATGTAATAAAGTATTTGCGTTACTTTAGGTTACATTAGGTAGTATAGATGCTACGTAGAGGTTTTATTTTTCACATTTTTAAAACGGTGCCGCACACGAAAAAAAAAGCTGAAGAGATTTTTTGTCACAAATTGAACAGAGAATTCAAAAACGATTTTTAGTGAAAGTGAAATACCTCAGTGGCGTACCATTTTTTAGTCAGTTATTAAGTAAAAATGTAATATCCTGTATGTTGAGAAATGCATTTGTGGACCAACAGATATGGGAACTTTTATTTATTATTAATTAAATATAATAATTAAATGATCTAAGAAATAACCCGGTTAAATCTTCCGCATCAATTCAAGAACACCCTGTATACAATGCAAGAATAATAGTGTACCCTTGGTGTGGATCCCATGACACTCAGGAATCATGGGAGGCTGATAATTTTACCAGGAAGAAGTCCTTACATGGGAGCAAAATCTCTTTGTGACATAGGACACCTATGAAACCTATAAAAGTCATTCATTTTCTAATTTGGCACTTGAACGTTGGTGATGAAATTATCTCGGAAATTATCTCAAAAAATTATTTGGTTAATTTTTCTCTTAGGTCAAGCGATTCAACACTTTGTGTTTTCTTTCTTGGAGGAAATGTACACCCAAGTGTATGCTATTATTGCGCAATCAAGAATGACTCGGGTGTATTATCGATTTCTGTTTACATTAAAAAAGAAAAGTTAGAAAAATATTTTCATATAAATCTGTAATGATACTTCTCGGCATTTTAAAAGTCCTTCACGCGGCGAAAATTCAGGCGTTTTCTCAACTATTTGTCTGAACGAACTTAACGCCCTCTATGTTTATCAAGACTACAATCAGCTGCAATCGACGTCAAACTCGTCGTCTCATTCTCATTCGAAGTTGCAATGTCTATGATGTGATCTTCTGTTTATGTTTCATTCGCAAGTTTATAAGCAATGTAAACTATTGAATATTCTTATTAGTATGTTATACATAATATTTTAGATGCATGTCTTTAAGGCACGTTACAATATTGTTGAATACTTCGTGATATCACAGTTATTCAGAGATACGGTGTTTCAAAATCACACTTTTTTGTTTACAATTAATTTCACATACTTCATTCAATTTAATAATTAATCTGGACAAAGGACAACATTTTCAATTGATTAGAATTTTGTTGATGCATTATCAACATATAATTAATTATGGCTATAAAAATTATTCCAAATAATTATTTCACATATATGATACTGCTGTTCGCCTAACGACATGTCGAAAGCCGTAAAATGAAACCCTCGTATCGTGGCGATAACGAAAAACTACCCTATATCGCACAAATCGTAAAATTGAATGTTAACGCTAAGCACTCAAATCTGGCGGCGATTATTACGACTCGTAACAAAACTTTACGATGGCGTGCAGATACGGTTAATGAGATCGTAAAACCGCGAGCGGAAGGGCGCGGGCGATACTGTACGAGTGGGACGTAAAACCACGGAAGAGGAAAGCTTTCGGCCGATCACATCCCTCTTGGAGTGGCTACAATGGTTCGGGCGTTTAAGAGCACTTTCGGACCGATGTTATCGGATTCGATAAAACGCCAAGATTTCCGGCGTTTTCTGGCAGTAAAATTATGTGCGACAAACGCGGTCGTTAACGATCTGAATACAAAAGTTGAACCGTTAAAGCGTTCTGTCGTCAAATCGAAATTTTTCGTCGAATATCTTTGTAAGGCATCGTTGCTTTTATGCTACGTTATTGGGGACATTCAAACATTTATTTTCCATAAAAGTCTGATGATTAAGATCGTATTCATGTTCAAAGTTTCCATCATAAAATATAACGGATGTCGAAGTGGCAGGTTATTTAGATTCTATTGAATTCACTTTTTTCAATGACGAAGTGATCTCCAGATCTTTATGCACTCTCATTTTCCGCATTAAGTTTTTATTGAAGAATAAGACAAAACTCTTTGAAAATCAGAACATTTTAATACCTTTTTAGTGCTATCTATAGTCCGATCACGAAATTTGAGCGCATAGTAGAAGTTTGTTTATTTATCTACAGTTGGCAGTATCTGCTATCATAACGTAAAATAAAGTCAATGTTGCCGAATGTACCCGGCCTCGTCCGACGAGCTTGCGAGTTATCAGAGAACTCTATGCAATATTGACAACATTGCGTATCAATCTGACAAAAAAATAAAGAACATACCTAAAATTTTAAAATACACAGTGGAATATGCCAAATTTCCATGACCAACCGACGGCTCACCTATGGACTTATACGTAGTATTCGCTAGAGAGAAAGTTTGTGTTTTTAAATGAGATACCCTATATTTCATCATTGCTTCTTAGTCGCAGATTCACTGAGTATCTCACTGGCAGTTTTTTGTACACTTAAATTCCAATTTGATGAATAATTCCACTAAATTCACAAAAATTCTTTTCAATTCCGCATAATTCCATTCAGATCCTCACAATTCCGTAAATTCCCCATAATTCCGTTAAATTCATTTTAATTCCTTTAATTCTCTACAATTCCGTTCAATTCCTCACAATTCTGTTCAATTCTGCGCATTTTCAATTCCATTCAATGCTAACAGAATACCGTTCAATTCCATTCATTCTTCTCAATTCCAAACAATCCGTTATAATCCGTCAAATTCCATGCAATTCCATCAAATTTCATGCAATTCCATCTAATTCCGTGTAATTCATTCTCAATTCCAGCATTTTGTACACTAAAATTCCGCAGTGATAGACCCCTCGGTGTCTATCACTTGCAGTTTTTTGTACACTAAATTCCAATTTGATAATAATTCCACTTAATTCACAAAAATTCTTTTCAATTCCGCATAATTCCATTCAGTTCCTCACAATTCCGTAAAATTTCCCATAATTCCATTAAATTCCCCATATTCCGTTAAATTCATCATAATTCCGTTAAATTTTCTACAATTCCGTTCAATTCCTCACAATTCTGTTCAATTCTGCACATTTTCAATTCCATTCAATGCTAACAGAAAACCGTTCAATTCCATTGAAATTCCATTCAATTCTTCTCAATTCCAAACAATTCCGTTATAATGCCGTCAAATTCCATGCAATTCCATCAATTCCATGCAATTCCATCTAATTCCGTGTAATTCATCCCAATTCCAGCATTTAGTACACTAAAATTCCGCAGTGATAGACCCCTCGGTATCATCCTGTAACCGGTTTTTTCGAAAATCTTATCCGTTTCAAGGGTATCGAGTCATTCGTCTTCACTTGAATTGGGACAGCTGTATATTATCTGGGATCTGTTTGCTGGCACTTTATTATTTCAAAAAAAGAATCGGGAGTCCTTGAGCCTTTTTTTCTCTAACCCTTATGGTTCTCGAGATACTCTAAGTGATCACTGTATTTGGGACATCCTGTACTTAAAGTGAATTCTATGATATTTCCCTTATATATTGACACAAACCAAAATTGCTTCGTCACCTAACAATGGTTAATATAAAAATGATGCAGTAGGTATTCACCTTTCACGCGACTTCAATTTTCTCATATTATGAAATATGCATGTTCGCTAGAATAACACAATACCCTTCGGTATCTTGGGAAAATGCATTTTACCGCCAGATGTCCCCCGTTTTGCAATAAATACACAAAATACACAAGCCTTCACATTTCGAAACCTGTACATCCTCTTCCAGTCACTCGATATTCCACGCAGCTCCGAACAACTGGATAACAATACCTTACCAAGCTAAAATCAACAACAGAAAGAATAAAACTATCTTCTAGTGCCCCATTGTTCGATCCAGCACCAAAAGACCCGAGTGCGCTGCACAAATAAACACTCGAAAGAAGTACGTACTTATCATCATCCTATGTGCTCGGTTCGATGTGTGCCCTGAATATGGATCGTTCCTGTGCCGAAACGTGGTTGTTGTTTTGTAAAGCGTGTCTTCCGACGTTATTTGTTTATTTTCTCGAAGATCTTGAACGTTGCTGCCCAATGAAAGAGATTGATGCGGTTTATCTTTCTGCGTCTTGTTGGAATTGTTGACGGATCTATGTGATAAGGGATAGAGAGGCGAAAGAATGTTGTTTTCTTAGATTTATTGTGTTGTAAGGTTGATTCAGGAAGCTGCTTGTAGTTTGTTTTGAATTAGAAGTATCTGGAATATTTTTTGAGTGGATATGGATTGGTTTGGTGAGTGGATGGGAAATTGTAGGTCAATTCCCAATATTTCGTGATTTTGATATGTATATATGACTGAATGGAAGATTTTGGCTTATATGATGACGTGATGAATGATACGACTTGTCGTTTGAATTTTTCAATTTCTGCTTCGTTAACGATTCGGGTTTGACAGCATTGAATATGTTTAGGTATTAATAATAATTACATGAAAATAATGAGATTCCCTCTACCACGAGTCTTTCAACAAGCCTACACATGACATACGTTTGCATTCGAACAAAAATTGTTGGGGTTTCAGCAAAAGGGTTGGCGAAAACAAATTAATTTTTTGGCCGAAAAAATGTGTTTTAATCAAAATCAATTAAAGTGTTTTAGCTTTTTTCTCGGTCTCTAATTCAAAAGATATTAACTTAATGCTATTAAGAACTATCGCCCAGCCCTGTATAGATAAACTGAGTTCCCATTAATGTAGGTCTGGAAATTCATCATTTTGTTTCCAAAATACAGCGTATTGAAATTCTACTTGAAAAATGTATGTGAAAGATGTTCGTCACTGAGATATTTCAAACTAACAATTTTTTTGAAATGTTTCGTTCAATTTGTGACAAACAAATCTCTCTTGCTTCTTTTCGCGTTCTCGTTTTATTTTCTTCGATGAAAACGGCGCTAAAAATTACGAAAAAAGGCCAGAGAGATTTTTTGTCGCAAATTGAACAAAGAATTCAAAAAATTTCTTAGTTTTAAATATCTCAGTGACGTACCTTTTTTTATTCAGTTTTGGAGTGAAACTTTACCACTCTATCTTAGAAAAAATGCATGTTGGACTTCTTTCATATAATGATCTGAGGAACCACCCCTTTTAATCTTTCGCATAAATTCAGATACACCCTGTAGATATGGTCTAGCGAATAGACGGGTCTGAAAGTATTATCTGCATCATTATTTAGTCCGGTCTATTTAGACAAAAAATGAGAGTGAAGTTACATAAAGTCCCAACAAGCTGAATTTCTGTGAAGTTGTTCAAAACATAATTATAACAATGTCTAAAAGTTCCTCATCATTCCCCTGTGAGGAAAAAATTTTATTCGAGGTCAAATGTCAAAAAAATGAGTTTTTCGCGATTTCAGCAAAACGGTAAGTTTTATCATAAAAGTACCTCAGACAAAGTTGTAGATCATAAATTATCTTATAAAAAATGTATCAATACTTTTTTTGTTACGAGCCACCCCGTTTCTGAGATATAACGATTCAAAAGTTATAAAAAGAGTTATCGTCATAATATGCACACGTTTTCACACGCCACCTATGAGGTAGTGTACTTAGCGAGTAGTTATAACTTTTTGAATCGTTATATCTCAGAAACGGTGGCTCGTAAGAAAAAAGTATTGATACATTTTTTATAGATATTTTATGATCTACAATTTGTCTGAGGTACTTTTATGATAAAACTTACCGTTTTGCTGAAAATCGCGAAAAACTCATTTTTTTGACATTGACCTCGAATAAAATTTTTTCCTCACAGGGAATGATGAGGAACTTTTAGACATTGTTTATAATTATGTTTTGAACAACTTCACAGAATTCAGCTTGTTGGGACTTTATGTAACTTCGAATGTCTAAATAGACCGGACTATATTAGTGATTTTGAATGATTTATGTGTCCTATCTGCAAAAATTCAGTGGCTTTCAGGGCAAAATGCTGGTTACTACTTTCTCTATGCATAATACAACTTGCTGTTCAAGCAGGGAAATATACCTATGACATGAATGGTTATATCACATAATAACCATAAGTGGCGACTCCCTATATTGACGTTCCCTATTCTTCCCCAACCACCGTACAAAACACCATTCTTATGTCAACCAGCTACATTATCACGACGTATAAAAATGTTTACAATGATGTTCGCGCATTATAAACTGCACTTCTTATTTCCCTTTGTACCGCTTCCCGCGCTCTATATATCACTCACTCGTTCTGCCTTTTATAAGGTTTATTGTTTACATCCAGCTCCCCGGGGGAAGAGACGATTTATCTCCACGGACCTCCAGCAACGCCCCCGGGCTTTGTTCTCAGGCAAATGCCCGATCCAACGGCTGACAAAGAACGGGAATAGCGGGGAAGAAGAGCCTTCTTCTATCCCGAGGGATAAATAGAGACGGGCTCTCCGGAAAGGGTAGAAAGTGGGTGTATCGAGATAATTAATTGTCGGTGATGGATGAAAGTGAGGATGAGATGGGGAAATTTGCGTCTTTATGTTCGGTGACCCGGTAAATGGTGGCGTGAGTTCTTGGTTTATTTTCCTCGACTTCTTGTCATTATTTAGGTTTTTTGGTCGGTTGGTTGATTGTTATGGACTTCAGTTCATTATTTTAATTTTTTTCCATTTTTTATGGATTTGTGGAAGAATAGAACGGTAGTGTCATGTTTGTTGCGCCTATTCAAAAACTCATTGAAATTGGAAATGCATATTACGTCTACATTCACACTCTCAGAGGTCTATCCTCACCTGGTAGTGCCGTGACACCAGAAAGCAACTGCCAAGAGGCAATGAAGTGACTCTACTATGGGTGCCAGGGCATTGTGGTGTTGAAGGAAATGAAATAGGTGATGAACTTGCGAAAAGTGCTTTAAGGTAAATACCTGCTGAACCTAAGCCTTTCTGTGGGCTTGGAAAAGACCAATATAAGGCAGCAGTCCAGCTATAGGAGTTAATAACATAATAACCAGAAAGTTCCTGGAGCTTTCATGAGCTAAGCTTTGAGTAATGGTGAGACTACTGAATGCCCGAACAACACCTGACAAAGAACGGGAATAGCGATCGTCACGGCCGTGGAAGAAGAGCTTTCTTCTATCCCGAGGGATGAATAGAGGTGGCTTCTCCGAAAAGGGTAGAAAGTGGACGTTTCGAGATAATTGTTGGCGATGGAAAGTAAGGATGAGATGGGTTTTTGTTTGGAAATTTGCGACTTTATGTTCGGTGACCCGGTAAATGGTGGCGTTCTTGGTTTATTATCCTCTCGGCTTCTTGTCGTTTTTTTGTCGGTTGGATGATTGCTGTGGACTTCGGTTCGTTCGTTTATTTTTGAGTTTTAATGGATTTGTGGATCCATACAACAGTATTGTTACTCATTACAGTTTTGCCACAACCGTGCCTCAATAATTATTTTCGCACTAATTTCGTCTCTGAAGGTATAACTTTTCCGCACACTTTTCGGACAAGTTAATTTTCGTTAAATTTTTGAAATATAGTACCTTTAAAATGAGATGAATATATTTTTCATCATCATTGAACTCATGAAGTGATTGTTAGATTAGAATGATTATTTAATGACGGGTTGCCTAAGAGTCAAGGGTGGGTTTCGAGGGTCATATAATATGGTTAAACTACCTCATGAAGTCATGTGTTGTATATGCAACGTCATATTGTGACGTGCAAGGTCGATACTACAAAACGTTCAATATTGTTACGTGATGCTATCAAGGATTGTTCTAAATGATAAACTCAAAAGTATATTTACCATTTTCGTTTATATTGTTTATAAACTGTTCATACAAAAACATACATATTGACATGTAAGGAATGAATTGGAGAGTTTTTAATCTATTTATTTAGTAGAGTCGAGTTATTCTATTCGAAACTCAATTTTGTTTGTTGCTGTCCAAAAGTGTTTAGTCCTAATCTTAAGTGTATACGGAAAATACTGTGAACAGAGAACATCACATAGTGATCCTCTTAGTTGTATGGAGGTGCACACACCCTTGTAGTAATATGCCAGGGAGTAAAGTAAGTGGGAAAAATTTTTGCCGATATAGAAGAATATATGCCTACAATCCTCGAATAGCATCACATCATAAAATTGAACGTTTCATTGCACGGGCGTGTCTAGGGCAGGCAGGGGGCAGCTGCCCCCCTAGTGCTTCACAAGTATGCCTTAAAACTCATAAAAATAAATTTTTTCTCCAACCATCAAAAAATGTTGACATTTTTGTACTATTTTCAGGTGCAAAAGTCATAAATTTTCTTACCGTACAAAAATTCACTCGTTACTTAGCAACTCTTTTAATCCTAGGATTAAAAACGCTACTTTTATGTCCGATTGCACCGTTCGTCTAAGCAACGTTTAAGCCCTGAAATGACGTTTCATCAATGGAATAAACGTCACTTAAGGGCTTAAACGTTGCTTAGACGAACGGTGCAATCGGGCATTAATCCTTGGATTAAAAGTAATTGCATTTGACGTCTAGTTGACAATCACTGTCATTAGTATGTGTTCAAATTGATAACCAAATTATTAACGATTTTTGACTAAAACCAATTTTATTGTAATTTGACATGGTTGGAGAAAAAATAGTATATATTATTCGGACTAAAAGTGCCTATTTAAACTCGCTCGTAAAAAAAATATGCACTTTTAATCCTTATAATATAATATACTATTTATTTCATCCTACACTACCACCAGTTCATTAACTTTTTTAAATTTTTTTGAGACTTATGAGAACACTTTTTCATAGAATGATCTTAGGAATCATCCCCTTAAATATTTCGCATCAATTCAATTCTGTATAATATTCATCAGTATGATTATTTTCTTTAATGTTAGATTTATTAGAAGCTGTATCAAAAACCGAAAATTAAAACTACCCCTCGATGATTATACAAGCAGTGCAGCCATTCTTTTCTTATTTATCATTATAGCGTTCACCATTCCTGAGAAAATCAAGAACGATTTAGTTGAGAAAATGTCCGAATTTGGATAGAGTGAACATACTGTTTATGCCTGTTTCACCACTTGCTGATATGTTACTGATAGCTATCTGATAGATAATCCTTGAAATATACATATATCTGCATTTGTTACATAGAAAGACTTTTAGGTTTTTAATACGGAATATCACAAATTTTATAAAAAAATATTTTCTCGACTGGAAAATCTGAAAGGCAATAATTTTAATGATACATAAGAGATATATTCATTTGATTCAATTCTGCTTAATAACAATCAGTAAATCAACTGCAAGTGGTGAAACAGACCCTTAAATTCGTCCATCCATCCAGTACCATATGCGTCCAAACGCCACCTATCGGACCGCAATATTTCGCCCCCCAAACACGATTATTCACGCATCATGGTCGATCGCTCGCGCCGACAGACTTTTCATAACATTGTGAAACACTTATCGGGCCGTATTTGCCCCACCGATAACAGTATTTACCAAAACAGTCCGACCGAAAACCACTCGAACGTGCACAATCCAACTCGATTGCCGCTAATGAGTCCGAAAGTACCACGGTAATTGGTTCGAGTGTCGCCAATTGACCGTTAATGCCTGATAAGAGGCCTGTATCCGATATCGTTTTTTGCTATCGCCAAAGGGAATTGCTCGTGTAATAACCCACTCGATATCGATTCGAACCCGTCGTCTAATTCGTATGTTGTTATTTTAGAGTTCGTGCTGTTGTCTGCCCGTCCTGTTGAAACCAAATTTATGTGATTCGTTCTGATGAACTGAACTTGATGGTTTGCGGCGCGGTTGATTTTCGGTTGTTCTTATGTGAAGTGACCGATGTGTTTTGATGGTAAGGCGAGTGTGAAAAACTAGTCAAAATAGCTATCATAGTGAGGGTGACCGATAGTAACTCGGAGAAGGATGTCGCGCAAGATAAGACGGAAACGAGGGGCAAGGAGGGACACCAGGAGACCGTGGAGACCCCCCTGACTTCACCGTCTGACGAAATGAAGGTAAATTTGAAGTTTCGTGGAATTTCTTTTATCAATGTCGGTGAAGTGTTTTCTTGGAAGTATTATTATTATCAATTTTGCTTTGTCCTTGACATTGATGATAACGATGGCCTATCGATAAAGTTTGTTCATGATAGATATCGGTCTCAAGATATCAGCTAATATTTGTACATATTATACATCGTTCCTATTTGTGATCAAAATACAAATAATCGGCAAAGGAAGCGGAAAATTAGTATGTATTAATATGATTAGCGTTAAATCGGAACTAGATGGGAAATACGGATAGACAATATGGTACCGCAATTTACCGAGAAATGTCATTTGTTCATTTATTGTTTTACTATGCAGCAATACTCAGTGGATGCGAATAATTGATCAAGAACTATAACTATAATACTTTTGCTTCTTTTTACTCGATGTGTGGCATTTGCGAATAAAAAAATCTGAAAATTTCGAATGTTTGTTCTTGCGAATCAGCTGCAGGTTTGAATTTTCTCATACAATTCCTGAATTATTGAATTTTTCGTAAAACATTTTTCCTTTCATTTTTCATTCCAGGAATTCTCAAGAAAATAGGCACAAATCTTATAGAGTTGCGAACCGATAAGGGCATTTAAATTTTTCTAAAAAATTCGAGAAAACTCGTTGCTAATTGATGTTTTGACAAAAAGCAGTGTTGGTGGCAACAAAAATCCAAGTCGAAGGAGAGGATTTTTTTGCACCTGCACGAAAGCTTTCTGTTGAAACATAATACTTTGCATTGTATTTTTTCAATTTTGTTCGCAGGAAAAATTAGACGCCCGAATGGTATTTGACAAGAACTGTCAAGTTTTGCCGCGGGTAAACTCGAAGAAACAGTTGACAGGTGCTGCTGAACAGTTTTTCCATCTAGAAACCATTTGTAATTCAAAATTGCACTTTTCTGATTGGCGGAAATAGAGATGAGGGAAATGGTCGAGCAAAAAACTTCAACTTCGATCATTCGGGAAGCATTATGCCGATTCGCCCCCTTTCAAAATCTCACTGATATATTCCGACCTGAAAATTGGCGTATTCTTTCAATTTCAAAGTGATAGACCACCATTTATCTTGAACTGCTTTCCGTTTTTTCGATATAAAAACCGTGTTTTATGTAGTCTTCTCAATCACACAATCAAGAAGTTCTCGAAAACCCCTTGTAGGTTATCTTTTTACATCCTTGCCAGGTTTTCTATTCAACATTCCCTCAGGTTGAAAAAAAAAAACAAATCATTGTCGGACAGCAAATGGCCAACGAATACGTTTCGAAAACAATCTCTTCGGGCGTTTTCAGACGATCAATTAGCATAAAAACATACATAGTAGGTATAATAAATTGGCGTATCTAGAGGTAGCGCAGTAAATTTAACGACCTGTCTGTAATTTACGACTGAGTTAATTGAGCGTTTTAAACGTTTCATAGCGACTGCAGTAAAACAGTGGGTCTAGTTTATGTCCAACCTGAGAATTGAACATTCAGTCCTCGTGTTTGATATGCCATAAAAGAAATAAATTGAAAGTTACAGCCATTCACCATTCTAGTGGTGATGAAGCGGGAGAAAAGCTCAGATCAATAAAGAACATAGATAGGATCCAAGTGCGATATCAATGGAATGAATTTGAGTATCATGTACACAGCAAATATTTGTTTTTGTTTAGAAAATTGACATTTCGATGTAAACGAAAGGGAAAGTCTTGCGTTTCTTAAGTGTTCTGAAACGGAATGACTTCTTTATGAACTGAAATCATCAGGATTTTTTTTAAAAAAGAGTCGCATTCGCCTTATGGTTATTACCGACGGTACATTATCTAACTAAAAAATAGGTTTAGAGAATAAGAGAAACATAATTAAATTAATATCTACTACCCATAATCAACCCCCGCTACTGTACTCAACTCTGAATGTTTGTATACAATCATGTTTTTACATGTCTTGCGAATAATACAGAATTTCGGCATTTATATGCAGTAACTAAACTTTTTTATCACCAAAGAAGGTACTGCTATGACTTACGTTAACATGGCAATCTTTTAGCAGATGGATTTATTGATTTGCTGTTAGTAATGCACAGATAGATCTTAATGTTAAGGTACTTAACCTTACCTGCTTCTCTGATGTAGTAAAGAAGAAAAAAAATCTGTTGCTCATATTATCTTTTTATGTTTAGTTCAGCATTTGAAAACAATTGTTAAAATTTCGAATAATTCACGAGGAAACGAAGAATTCTGTGATCTTCATTCCATTCAATTTTCTTTCTGGATGCCATCGATTTCTGTTACCTCATTTTTTCATATGCAAAACCTCAATTGATAGTCAGCAATAATGAAATTTCCAAAGAAGAGTGAATCACGAGTTTCTTTCACCCTGAAAACAAAATAATTCTATAATGCGCTGAAAGGTAACAAGAAACAACAAATTTCATTTTAATAACCCTATTTACGTTTCGTTTATCATCATATTATTTACGAATATGTATACCATCAATCCTTGGCATTAATTCAGCTTAATGAAATAGCAGTTCAGCTGAGGTACGAGCTCGTGATGTCGTCGGTAATTAGACGTTAAGGATACTGTTTTCGTTTCAGTAAAATGGATGCCTGCGGGAAAAATCCTACTCGCCCTAATGCCAGTAATTTCTCGCTAATGCATACCATTAAACGATCGTCAGCTATCTCATTTTCCGTGTCGAGCCGGGGATAAGGAATGTTGTTAAATATTTTATGGAACTGCGGGTATCTGTATACCAGGGCAAACGTCGCAAATGCTGTTCGTTTTTGAATTAGAAAATGTTCGAATTGAACAAGATGAAGAAATAGTACTAATGACCTTGAAGGAACTTTACGGATTTTTAAGAACGATACAATTATTTTGTTGGATACGGTAGTAATGAAATTAGTGGTGATGATTCAAGTTCAAGAAAGACAAGATACTACGTATTCCTACTGGTCCCTGAGTACTTGTAAGTAATATCATGAAAGCATTAAATTTTTCCGGAAAAATCTAAAGAACACTTTGTAGGGTAACAAAAATCCGAGTCGAAGAATTGGACTATTGCACCTCTGCCAATGCATTTTATTGAAAAATATTACTTTGCATTATGTTTTTCGATTTTTTTCAGAGAAAAAATTGAAGGCTCAAATGGTATCGAACAAGACTATTTAATGAGTAATGCATTATGTCTAGGTATTAATTTGACAACAACTGTTAAGTCAAAAAATGGACGGTTGACAGTGAAATCTCCACCTTTTTCCTCCATCCCTATACAAACTACCCTAGAATCAGCACCTGATTCTACAACAACTGTCAAGTTTTAACTCGGGAAAATTCGAAAAAACGACTGACAGCTGCTGCCAAACTGTTTTTCCATCTGGAGACCATTTGTAATTACAAACTGCGCGTTTCTAATTGGCGGGAAATCGTTTATGGAAATGGAAAGAATACAATGAAACAAATAACGTTTAAACATTTCAAGGAAAGTACTAAGAGTGTATACGCGTTTGCTGTAAAAATCTACAAAACCCTCACTCTTCAATAATATACTGACATCAATATACAGGATGATGTTCAGTTTCGTATAGGTTATCAAAGCTCCTATGTCGAACACTCCAAATGTTTAACAGGGATATCCAATTAATTTCCAGAGAAACTGAAGTGGCTAAGTAAGTCGACATAGTTGATTCAAAATAGAAGCTGAAACAGTTCGTATATTCCGCGGTTAATTTTTTTCCGTTTTGTCATTACTACAAATGCCCCAGCAAAAAAAGACCACACATGACAACATCCACGAAACGTTTAACGAGACACAACAGACTTCAATAGGTCCTAAATTAGCGAAGTTGATTACAGGAACTCCCTCCATTATCTGTGGCGTCCATTTAGTCGGTAACATCATTACTTGGGACAATTCCCAGACAACGGGGAGACATTGCGAAGGACCTAATTGTAGCGCACGAATTCCCCGTCTAGATCTTTCGGCCGGTAACGTTTTCGCAGACGGCAACAGACGCATCTAAACCGCTGTCACCACGTTATCCAATTATCATACAATGCCATTCGGTGTCGGGCGTAGGGAGAGAACTGTATAGCATACACTTTATAAGCTCGCCCCTCCGCAGTCGGCCCATAACCGCATAATAAGCCATTGTTTCCGCAGACTGCTAGATCGACGACGTAACTTGTCGCCCTCCTGGATGCCTTCCAGCCTTTTGTGCTCTATTACATGTGTATACGTGCGTTTATACCGCAAGTTAATAACCTTTTTGCCGATGCGGCCTAGCTTCTTTGTTACGGGCGTGTCGCCTTTTTTTTGTAATAACGTTATGACGCGCCGCTCACGTAATTAGACCCGCAGAAATCCGGAATTAATTGCCGCGATCTTTGTAGTCGGGCGAAAAAAACGACGGTAGCTCGTGGTTCGCGATGATATCGCGCTTTTTCAGCGCTTTGTGCCGTCGTTGTCGGGTTCAAAGGCCGCCGTTGAAGCTTTGACTGAATGCGATGTCGCGCGATTTGCACTTTTGTGTTGTTCTTGTTTTGAGTTAATTGGTTCATTTCGTTTGGTGTTGCTATGTTTTTATATTATTAGGTCCGCTCTAAAGCCTTGTTCGCACTACGCTAGTAGTTTAGTCGAGTGGCGAGTAATTTAGTTAATAAACATGTGTGAACACCAAGAATTAATTCGAGTAGATTAGTGTATAGTTCAGTCGTGTCAATCTGTTCGATTCATTTTTATCGGGCGAGTAGAATACCCCTCCACGCGATACTTTCACTCTCTCACGTATTGAATAGGTCCGAACCGATCATTTTAGTCCAGTGCATTAGTAATATCATTTGTCACGCTGGAGTGAAGATATCTAGTCAAAATTCTTGCGTTAGGATTTATTCATCTTACAAAGCGGCACTCTCTTATTATGAACTATACATGACCAAAGTGCGAAGGATTGGATGAACAGTAGCTACCAAATTTTTCGCTATTCGAATAAAATACTAGCGTAGTGCGAACAAGCCTCATTGACGTTGAAGAAAATCGGTATTATAGAATAACTAGAAATATTAAGGATATGACTGTACGAGTCGGGATCAATGTATTATCAATTCAACGGAATATTTTTTCATTCATCGCAACTTAACGCTGTCACATGAAATAGTATATAACATTACTAGCAAGGTAAGAGGGTTTTTACTGGCGAATGGAGGATATAATTGACGAGCCGCAGGCGAGTCAGTTACCTCCTTGAGCCAGTAAAACACGTTACCTTGCGTGTATTGTTTTATATTTTATTTGTTTCTCATTTGTAAAAAGGTTAGATAAATTCCAAAAAATCTCAAGAATTTGTCGCAAATGTCGTAAGCTATGCATTATTTATGATTACTTATGACATCGGAAAATTATGACAACTGTCAGTGGCTTTACGAGAGGGAAGTCCTTCGAGAATATTTGCTCATTTCTGACGAAAAAGGCCAGATCCAAATGAAACAAGGCATGAATATCGTTTTAAATACTTTTATAACGCGTTTATTACTAAAAATATTTGTTCCAGGAACGATGAAATTAAAAGAATGAATGAAATTAGAAGCGAGTACGTGAAACTGTCAGTGAGTTTACAGGTCAAAAAACCTCTAGGATATTTGCAATTTTGAGAAGGAAAACAAATAGATACGAATAAAACAAGGTACGAATATCGTTTTCGATTAGTTTGAGAACGTTTATTGAGAAATACATTCGTTCCAGGAACTCTGAAATTAGAGAATGAATGAAATTAGAAGCAAGTACCTGACAACTCTCAATGTAAATAATACTACTAACTTGTAAAAATTTTACAAGTTAACTGTCAGTTTTACAAGTTAGTGACTTGATAAAATAAACTTTCTTGATTAATATTGTGTTTTTGGAAACTGACGTTTACAAATGTGAAACAAATAAAAACCTTATATTTCAACATAATGGAAATGCCCATTCCAAATGTGAACCTAACGTCGCAAATATTCGTGAATCAAAGCTTGGTTTGAGATCGCCACACCAATATTTCCACAGTAACTTTATCACAGTAATTTATCGATAAGAATAACCCAAATCTACCCCGATTGACCGGATTCATACCATCCCGGAACCCTCTGAGGGGATGAGCCCTCCACCCGCTCCCTTCCATTCCCGAAGGACCCCGTGATCTCGGTCGTGGCGATGCTCATCGAAATCCCCCGGTTGTCAGGGATACCGAAAACATTTAATAACATCGAAAGCTTGGGGGAGAAGAAGAAGAAGAGCAGGGAGGCTGGGAATTCGCCGCCGCGATTGTGTTCTGAATGCCACCTTGATTTCGGATGGAAAAGTTTTAGGTTTCACCCTCCGATATGTCTTGTGTTACGTGCTTCTGGCTCGGTTGTTCGGCTTTTATTGTATTTTAATATGAGAAGGGCGAGGAAATCGATTGGCGTAAATGGCGGGTAATAGGAAACCCGACACCTCGTCTTGAGATTGACGAAGGACACTTTTTATGTCGACTATTGTTGGATGACGGTACAATGGATAATAATCGTTTTAGTTGTCGAGTATCTCTAGCTCTTTCACGAAGTGCTAATAATTCATTCCTGGTTATAGCATTAATACAGTGTAATAAATTCATAATGAATCTACTTATTGTGCTTCTGGTTGAAATTCGATTGAGGGTAGAAATTACAAGAGACTGATAGTCTTGGAGTCTCCGCTGATCTGAAGAACCGTAATATACTATAAATAAATGACAAGAGGCAATAAAGTGACTTCACTGTGGATGCCAAAGCTGCGGTGTTGAAGGAAACGAAAAAGCCGTCCAACTTGCAAAAAGTGCATCAAGGTTGACACCTGCTGAACCCGAGTCGTTCTGTGGGATTTGCAAGACCAGAATGATCTGGAGAAACACTTCTGAACTTACTCAGGTCTATAAATTCGTAACGATTTCACCTATACCAGAAAGCTCCTCAAGCTGTCGCTTCGTATGATGGTGGGACTGCTGACGTACAAATATCATTTGTACCGTATGAGAATATCTGCAGTTGAGATTTGCTCTGTGGATCAGAAAAAGAAACAGCTGAATGATGTTTTGCAAGTGTCCAGAGCTGGCTTTCCTAAGAACGGCTCTGTACGCCCAAGAGGTAACTGCCAAGGTTCCTTAGTAGGTTTTGCAATGCCATCGACAACCTCCTTGGGTTTCCATAAATGAGCAGGTATAGGGAACAAAAGATCTACATGGTCACAGTTCCCGGAAGGCTAACCTATCCAGGACGACCCCAGATGTAATAACATATAACAAAGATATCACCTCTGTATCACAAATCACAGACAGATTTATCTATACTGTATACTGTGAGAATCTTTCAATATTCGAAAAAGAACTGCTCTGCAACCAGGACGGTTCGCTAAACCAGGTCTGACTATCCAAGTGTATCTTTCAGATCCTCAGAGGTTCACAGAACTGTGTACAGGTCCATTACTGGGCCATCTCCCATAGATTACAACAGTGGCCACACATCCATGATACTATTGGCAATCTCTGAAATCTACGGGAGCGGTGTTTCTCTCTGAATAGTCTTAATGTCAATCAAATTTAATTACAGACTAATAATGAAAAAATTGTGACAAACAAAAATTTTTTTCGAAAATTTGGTTACCAAAACAACCCGATTACACTCATCTCACTTCCACGGCAGGAAAGTGGGCAGCGCGAGAATGTAATCACTACCCTGACAGTGGCGGCTTGTGACAGAATAAAGTGATGAGGCACATCAAAAAAAAATTAATCTTATAAACTCTTTTTTGCCAGCTGCATACTTATCATCATGAAAAAATCCTTCGGTATTAATGCTCCAATGATTCTATAGCGTTTTATTGGGTGGTAATTGCCCTGAGATAAGTTTTTCAACTCGCTTCAACCAGTTTTTCACTTCCCCTATCGGAATATGTATTATTAACACTTCCAAAAAATAATTTGATTAGAGTTACACTGCCAGTAGGCCAGTAGTACTCTCATTTTGAAACCTCCGATTCGATTTTCCTACCGCACCGATAGTCAAGATTTGGAATAGGTTGTATAACTTCTTCAATTGTACATATTTTATACTCATGGGAATGACTCAAAAACTGTTTCTGTTTTATTGAAAACTCTGCAATATCACGAGTACTGCACAAACCCAATAAACCCAAACCAGAGTGAAATTTCACTATCTTCCGCTTCACGATTAACTCGAATATGTGCAGTTTGCCGATGAAACGAAACGAAACGATCACGGATCAAGGGTAGATAGTCCGGTCAATCCAGACCAAAAAATTAGGGTGAAGTTACATAAAATCCCAACAAGCTGAAAATCAGTAAAATTGTTCAAAACATAATAATAAATAATATATAAAAGTTCCCAATCATTCCCGTGGATGGACAAAAATTTATTCAAGTTCAAAGGTCGAAAAATGAGTTTTTCGCGATTTTCAGCAAAACGGTAAAGTAATTCAGACAAAAATGTAGATGTTAAAATTATCTTCAAAAAATGTATGAATACTTTTTTTCCTACGAGGCACCGTTTCTGAGGCTAGCATCAAATTCACCTTAGAAGCCGCAATAGATAAACTACGAAGGGGAGGTTCATGATCTCGTCACGTCGATGTGAATAACGCGCTAGACAAGGAAGCGCGTGAGGCAAGCCTCACCTCACCGTTTACGCCTTGAAGAGGAAGTGAGATGAATGTACAAAAATCGGACCTTAACGCCTGTAACATATAACGTTACGGTCCGATTTTTGTGCATTCATCGTAACGTCAGTAACGTGTAATGGTACAGACGTTTGTAGCTGTACCCGGTTTGAGATTGAGCTCGGATATTATGGAAGACAAGTGCAGTATCGTACAAAAAATTGAGACTGAAGAACATAGTGGGATGATGAAATTGATTAATAAAATATTGGATTAATTCGCTTGATATTACATATTTGTGATTTCCGTAATTTATTTGGTGAGGCACTGCCTCACCTGCCTCATAGGACAAGCCGCCACTGTACCCTGACTGCCTACCATTGCCACTCGTGCTGCTCCACGCCCCTGAATTGGCGGTCTTTCTTACGGAAGTCAAAGGACCGGCAGCGTGAACAGCTGTAAAAGGGCCCACTCACAAAGAGGGAAGCGCGAAGACTTGAATGCGCGTTGTACGGGGACAGTTTAAACAGTGTGTGTATGGCGTTAATTTGGAATGCGCAATCATCTCCGTCGTGTGGCGTGTGCATTCTTCACCGTACGTGGAAGGATGACAAAAACGACTGTGTATGGGCAACAAGTCTCTGCACGTTTCATATGTTTAGCAACACAGTGTCGGGTTCGATATTTATACCTTGGACATTTTTTCCTTAATAACAACACACGCCACTGCCATTAACATCAGATCTTTTTTCGACGTCATCTCACGCTTGTCGCACATCCAAACCAACACGCAAAAGTGTATGTGTGTGGGAAATATGAATGCACACGTTTGCGTTACAGCAAACGTGCAGATACTTAACTGCGCATTCTTCCTTCTTAGTGAGTGGGCCCCTTTAGTGATTAAATTCAACAAGGTTGTTGAGGAATTTTTTTGTCCGTCGTTTCCGACACTTGGTCGAGAGAGAAATGTTGCAGCTGAATGTGAATGCTCACTGCCTTCGATCCTGTCGCAGTAGTATTCTGGGAAATTATTGATGACAACGCGAGTGGCAGTAGGAATGAGTGACCGTGAGTTTCACAAAGCTCAATTGGGCAATCAAATCGTTGATTTAGAATTAAGTCGATGGTTTATGTCAGAAATGAACTGAAAATTGTACAGAAACGATGACATTTCAATAATCAAGCTGATTGGAGTTTTGTGAAACCTGGTTTGAGTGTAGCACTTTTGCATGTAATGAACTGACTTTTTTCATTTCAATAAATAAAAGTTTCTTTTCGAAATTCCTATTCACTACCATTAACTACTGTCATTCAACTCTTAATCGATCGCAGTTAGCGTACGATCGTCTTACACGCAAGTGAACTAATTACGACCCACGCCTTCCTTCGCCAAGCTGCATCTGCGACAGATTCTACACCTTTCCCGACCATAAATTTATTCAAATTGAAGTCGCTGCGAGCAGTAGGAAAAAAATAACGAAGCTTCGCCTCAAGCATACGTTATTTGACGTGAATTTCTTCGTGATTACCACTTGGAAACGATATTGAGACAGGTGCGAGTTAATTCCGTAGCTAATTGGATTGGTTTAGTTGCGTATTACGGGTTTACAGGTGCATAAGGAGCGATGATAGATGGGGAGTTATTCAAGGTTCTGTAGTCGGTTTCTTGTCGTATGAGCTCCAAGTGTATTTAATGCGCTTCAACGAAATGGAATATGTTGTGGTTGGAAAAAAGTACAATAATATATTATGCAACGAGAGTATAATGATAGCTATTATTCACTAGGTGAAGTTTAGGCTGCGAGCCGTAGGCGAGTGGCCTAAATCACCGAGCGAATTATTTTATACACGAGTAGCATACTATACTTTATCCACGATTACTGAATATATTTCTTGAACATTTGACGACCGTGGCAAGACCCTTCAATTACAAGTGTGGAAAAAGTTGAGTTGACAGAAAGTTTTGGAGAACTTGTCATTGTATATTTTCTGACGAAATTTGGTTTAATTGATGTATTATTGTAATAGTATATAAAAGTAGATGTGGTCCTCGAATGACGAGGCATACACATATGCATATCGTCGCCTTAATATGCAAATCACATAAGTACCAATCTCAAAGTTTACAGGAGAGGAAAAAAAACTGTAAATTTGGATGTGCTTGAGTGATTTTTTTTATTCTTAGATAACGTTGTTGCGGGTTTCGTCAGCTAGAAGATTCTTTTGGATTTGTGTGAATTCATGCACAGGTGCCCACGAAACTCCTTGACATAACTCAAATTTTCAAATTTGCCCATAAGTGGACTTATGTGATTTGCATATTAAGCCGACGATATGTTAGTTGGAGTACTTTAGAATACTGAAGATATATCAATATATGATATTGAAGCTATATCTTTGAAGTATCAGACAGCAGTAATAGCAGTTATAGCCAATTATTAGTGATTGAAGGATGTTATTATGGCCGAGCAAACAAACGTATTATGGATGGATTATACGATGGTTGTGAATAAAAGTATCTATCTGTTCTGAAAGACAAGGTTTATGTGTCCAAAAACGAATAAAGCCATTATATTATCTGAATGTCGTTCATTTCGATTTTGAGTAGGAGACGGTTCCTCAGATTCTGGTTCTCAAGCAAAACGAGTGAAAAAGATCTTTTGTTACCGATAATGGGGGTTCGCTTAAAAGAGGTGTTCGCGAAGATATGTTACACTATATCAAGCTCTTTCCAACTTTTGGTGTCCGAAATTTTCCCCACGATTATTCAGTTGTCGATATTGTGAGAAAAACTCTCAGATCTATAGAACATAGTAAGGCCCAAGCGGATATTAACAGAATATATTTGAGGATCAGATATACAGAGCAAATGTTTGTTTTTGTTTCGAATTTCGGCAGTTCAATATAAACCACTGAAACGAAATGAACATAACTTCTTCATAAGCTGAGATCAATATGAATTTTTTCAAGAAATAAGTCCCATGGTTATTAGCGACGGTACATTATCTAACTAATTATAGGTTTTCAGAATGAGAGAAACTTTATTAATTAATACCTACAATTCATAATCATAATCAACCCACGCCACTGTACTCAACAATGGAATGTTGCTGTTTGTAAACAATCATGTTTTTCAGATGTCTGGCAAATAATACGGTATTTCGGTATTTTTCTGTAAATTAACTTCAATATCTTTGCAAGGCACATTGAAATGTAGAATCACGAAAACTGGCGCAAATATCTTTTCCTTATATTTACCACTGTTTACATCTGACAGGACCTATCTATATTCGTTATTGATCTGAGAATTAAGCCATTCCGAACGAAATTTAAACGGCATTATATTATCAAAAGAGGATATAATGAATTCCCATTGTGAATGTTTGGTTATGAGTGTAATTTGTTTTTTAAAATTCCCTCAAACATCATATCAATGGCATCAAACAACCAAAAGCCATTTTGACGATCTATATCGGATCAGCAAAAAAGTAGGGTTATTGTCCCGTATCGTCTGGCACGTTCGATATCGAACGTAACGCCACGATGGGGCTCTCTCTTCTAATCGCATTACCGTTGAACACGCGAGATTTGACGTGTTCGTTCGGATTATCGCATTAATCGACGGCGTATAACGCGACTTGATCGCATTTCGACACGAAGTGTGTCGCATCGGCTTGTTTCCCTAATCCAGGAGTAATTAAATCGAGACTTAAGCGGCCCATCGAAGTCCCTGGGGGCGCAGAACGGAGTCGACCTGTTAGTAGGCTGATACCTTGGTAATCCAGGCACTCAGATCCATAGAAGGAGGAGCATTTGCATTAAATTTGTTGAACGGATTGGTTCTTGTAAATGACGGCCGCATAAATCAGTGTCGTAATATTATCTACCAAACACGTATGCAACACAACACAAATTGTTCAAAACACTGAATAGATCCTCAATTTCAAACAATACTCACAACACAATAAACGCTACAAAATCTACCAAATTACCAACTCGACAAATCTTGTCAAATGAATTAAAATAGAACTAAAATAAGTTCTTTAAAATGGTCGATTTCCGTCTAAACCGTTTACCTAATGAATTGACGATATGCTCAGATCAATGAAGAACATATACAGGGTGTTCCTAAATTGAACGTACAAACGAAAAGGGGAGATTCCTCAAGTGAGTTTAAGAAAAAAAAGTCCCATAAACATGGGGTCGCAAACGTTTCGTTTTCGAGATACAGAGTGTTTTCCTCATAGTATCTTTACTTCACAAGATATTCAAGTGAAATTCTCACCACGTGACATGGCAATTTCGATAGAAGATCTACAGGGTGATATTTTTTCTGGAACACTGCAACCTGTTCTTCTGCAGAACTTTTTTGGTGAGCAACTGTTAATTTGAAAAAATGTAAAAAGAAGCTTTGTTCTTATACTAAACTTTTCGGTCTCTTATAGTTTTGTCGTATCTACCAACGATTTCGAGAAAAAAAATTTTGAACAATTCTCTCGAAATCCTCGTGAAAATCCAAATTATGTTGGGAAGGCCACTGAATTCAGTGTCAGTTTTTATGGAAATTTTCCTGATCTGTACCGATGATTCATAAAGATTCGATAAACTCGTATAATCAACACATTTTGATTAAAATTTCAACACCCTGTATCTCGAAAACGAAACGTTTGCGACCCCATGTTTATGGGACTTTTTTTTCTTAAACTCACTTAAGGAATCTCCCCTTTTCGTTTGTACGTTCAATTTAGGAACACCCTGTATACGCCCTGTCAGATGTAAACCCATGCAAAAATGAGGAGAAGATCTCTATGTCTATGTTCCCTCCCTGCTGATCACAAACGTCAACCTAATATTGGGTATTCTTATGATTTTCAAGCTATATTTGCGTCGTTTTTCGTGATTCTATATTTCAATGTGCCTGCAGTAACATTGAGGATCATTCATTCAAAAAAATGCCGAAATACTCTATTATTCGTAAGACATGTGAAAAACATTATTGTTCACAAACAGCAACATTTCATATAGTGGACAACAGTAGCGGGAAGTGGATTATGGGAAGTAGATATTAAGCACGACTCTGATTTTCGTTTGTTTAAACTGTACTCTCCAATTTCAAAACAAAAACAACCTTTTTCTTTGTATATCTGTTCCTCTAATTCAGGAGTCTCTAGAGTCTAGACTTCTCAGCCTAAGGGCCAAAAAGTTTACTCCAACAAATACGAAGGGCCAAAATATTTAAACGTTTGATTCAGTAGCTTCGGGACTCGTGCAAAAGTTGATAAGCCAATTAGCTCTCGCGGGCCGGATTCTTGAAACTGGCGGGCCAGATTAAGCCCTCGGGCCGTAGTTTGGAGACCTTTGCTCTAATTCATTCCATGAATATTTTGTTGGGGCCTATCTATGTTCTTTATTGATCTGAGACTACATATGATCGAAACGAAAGAATTTCTTGTGCGGTTTCTGGTAGTCAGTTCAAAATCGAGAGTCAAGCTATTCACGAAAATCGCACTATCAATTAATTATTATTAATATAACGTTTCAAATCATGGGAACTTCATTGTACGATTCCTCATGACTTCATTCTCAAGTTTGTTTTCTCTTCAGCTAGGAATCATATTCTTGATTAATTTTTTATTTTAAAACAAGTGCTAAACAAACATCAACGAAGCATACGGAAACTTTTCTAAGTTATCAAATAAATATTTGGAAAGGAATAACGTCATATATCTCAGTATTTAATATGTTCTTTCACTCTTAAGATGTTTTGAGTGGATTTTTAATGTACGGAGGGTTTTAATGATAGTTATCAATGATGGCGGCTTATATTTTACGGCATATCCTGTAGTTTTATAGTTTTCACATCGTCCTCTTTACGACTTGACAGGAAAACATCAAAGGGAAATTGAACGATAAAGTTTATATTCTTTAATTTTCCGTTGTAAACCGCATCATCAATTATAGAAATCGAGAAATTGATACCGATATAAAATAACTTCCAAGAGTTTTTATCGAGATATTTTCTTATTTAACCACCATTTAATATGATCTTTAATACCAATTATACGGTTATTTCATATCATTAATTTTTGTTTTATTTTGTTGCAGGTAAGCATGAGACAACCCACTTTAAATATGATGAAAACATTCATGAAGAGCCGAAGGAATTATGTAAGAAACTTAATAATTTGAATGCACATTACTTCTTTCTCAATTTTCTCTAACTACAATTTAAATACCTATTAATAATGATCAAAAGTTCTTTTGAAAGCGGAGAATTTCACCCTGAAATACTTCCAAAATTTCTAATGAATTATCTGAACGGAAAGTTATTCAAGAATATACAAAGAAGAAAACGGATATTCACTGTTAATTGGATCTTTCCAAAGAATGAAATTGCGACTGCCGACGTTAGGAAGTTTTCCCAGTAGTGAATTTTCATCTGAAAAGTTTGGCGAACCGCCGGAAAGTCCCCCATTAAGTTGTGAGCTTATAATGAAGTTGTGAACTGGCAAATTGCATTTTTTTAAGTGGTTTTGGCGATTGGGAGTTCTTGAAAGGGTCGTTTAAGTGATTCTGTAGCCAACTTTTCTTGTTGATTATGTAATTGAATTTACATAATAAATTTTTTCAATTTCGAGTATTTTCGGGATCATCCTGTCTGTAGTGATTTAGCAATTGTTGTGGAGAATTTCTAATGGAACATGAAGGAATGAATGAAATTAATTACTCAATTTCAACTCGTATTTCGTTGAATTTTTTATATTCCGCATTGAGTCCCAGAATTTCATCAGTCTCAAGTTAGTCCTAATTGCTTTCGAATATTATTCTCTATTTGGTGTTTATGTAGGTCAGACTTCCATTGAAGGGTCGATTTTCTTCTAAAATTTGGCAATATAATTAGTGCAGCAGTTTTTTGACCGCTCGTTATACTCAAATGAGTGTTATATCCTTTGCCGAATATCTGAACGCTCAAAAGCACCTGCTCAGTGCTTTTCTCAATTTTTTTTCCCCAAGTAACTACTTGGTTTTGTCTGACATAAATTCCTGATGTTGATAAAATTGAAACGGTTAATAAGGAAAATACGAAGCTTTCACTCTTAGTAGATTTAGGAGTTTTACTTCTTATAGCTGTGGATTTTACCTGGGGTTCAAGATTCAATATACGCTTCTGTGCACTAGGACCTTATGGACAGTTTTGAATACCTTGAGATGCCTACGGACGGATTGCCTTATAGCTCGCCGTCCAGTTTCACACAGTGGTCGAAGGCACCACTCTACTTTCAAAAGAGTTAACCAATCAAGAGTTCGAAGGATCGCAATACGTTCTCCAAACGCATTTCTTCACAACGCCGAAGTTTCGAATAACGCCACTTTTTGAAACGCGAGCACGTACGAACAGGACGTGTGTCTTCTCGCCGTGTAATAAACCTGTACGTGCGTGTATTTGCGGGTCCTTTGCGGGCCGATAACGACGTGTCGTTCTTACGCCTTTTACGGCCGCGTTCTCTTTATTTGTATTGTCTTATGGACGTTATTATGTGTCCATATTGAGATGAAGAGCTGCATGTGCCGCGGTTAGGTGGCAAAGCGATGATTGGATGATGGATTCCGAAATATGCAGCTTCGGCTGCGTATTTTCGTTTTTGTATGGTTTTATAGCGCCTCTCTTGCAATTGGAAGCAAGAAAATAAGCGATGAGAGGAATTTCACTTCATCGATATGTAGGAAATGGCATTGGAAAAATATACTATTCCTGACTCATATTGAGTATACAACAAAATGGTATATTATGGTTCAAGATATTCGTAACGATGGGTATGTATATGCGTTTCAAACGGATATACACTCAATTGAGAGATGCGCTCAGTTCAATCTTGAAAGAAGTTTACGGAAGCGCGATATAGCCTTTTACTGATAGTCAACCTGCCATTAAGGCTCTGAGCTCCAACATCATCAGTTAAAAAAAAGATGGTATGTGGATGCCTGGATAAACTGAATGAACTAGTAAATCGTAACAGAGTCTTTCTGATATGGATTTTAGGATACTCAGTGATCAAGGAAACGAGAAGGTCGACAATTTCGACAAGGAAAGGTCAACAACTCCTTCTATAGGAGTATAACCCTTCTGTGGTATTCGGAAAAACACCTGCACAAGGGAATTCACGGAAAAGAACGGGGCAGTAAATCTGGAAGATCTGGGAAGATTCTGGACTCTATTGGAATTAAACAAAATTAGGTTGCGTCGCCTCTCATGGATCCTCACAGGTCACTGCCGTCTCAGAAAACATCTGATGGGACAATTTGTGGAACATCTTGTGGCGGAATATCTGCATCTGATGCTCTCATCTCGTCCCTGAAAACACTCCAGGTTCATCAAGACTCTGGTCACAAGACAAATAGCCTTTTGATGTATCTTCAATAGTCTCCATAAACTAACCATGGTACATTCACCTTAACTCAAATTAAGCTTCATACATCAATTCAAGACCATCAAATGACACGCAGCAATGAACGTACGAATACCGATTAAATTATTATCAATTCCGCCAAATTGAACCTGATTATTTCGTGGTCCCCAGGTCGTGACTGATTTCCCCCATTCTCCAGGGGGGCAAAACACAATTGAAGGACGACCGGCTAGATAGATTCAGCCGCTCCTATCGCCTCTCCCTACCATAGTAGGGGATACGGAATAAAGATAAGGCACATGTTCGTAACGCCGAATGTTGTTCGCGTTTATAAACAGATTCTAATTGGCTGCGTTAACAAAATCGTGAAGTCATCTCTAGGTTTATTTTTTACTCAGAGGATTTCCCCCATTCTCCAGACGGGCAAAACACAATCGAAGTTGTCGGGACCGGCCAAATAGATTCAGCAGAGATGTCGCCGCTTCGCGTTTCGTTCAACGAAAACGAAAAAGTTATAATTACTGTAATCCCACCCGGTCCTGTTTGCTCCTGCCAATTACATGCAGTTCCCGCTATGTCAAAGGGACATCCAAATTAACTTCGTTAACGCCGACGGGTTTGCCCTTCGGCAAGAAAGACGAAACCGGAAGTTGAAATACGCTTTCGACCGTCCGCGGCGCGTATGGTTAACGTCCGTTTTTTTTCCGTACGACCTGGGAGCTGGGAGAGGTAGCCGCGTTGGGAGCCACTGGTCTCGCAACGCGAGGTACACTTTGTTTGTTTTAATCGAATTGCACGGAGAGCCGCAGGGGTTTTCCGGGAACTAATGAAGTTTGGAGTGAGTTTATTTTGATATTCGAATGGAATTTCTGTTAGGTTGGGATTTGAACCCCACAATTATATTTCAAAATGATGAAAATATTGAAGGAAGTGTGTAATTTTTGGCGGAATTGATAATTTAATCGGTATAATCATGTCCATTACTGTGTGTTATTTGATGGTCTTGCATTGGAGTATAAAGCTTAATTCATGGTCCATGTTTATTTTGTGGAGACCATTGCAAGATTTTACCAAAATTCAAGATTCATCTAAGGGGTATCTGTACATTGTGACCAGAGTCTGGATAGACCTAAGATACTGAAAAAGTTCCAGGGTTGAGATATTTTCTTTCCTGATAACACCCAGGCACCCCCTCTGTTAGAAAACGGAAGTTCAGCCATTCCGTTACGAAATATTCCGCAGTTTCCTTCTATTTGCTACAGAATCTGCATTAATCGTTTACGGCTTCACCAAGTATCATCAGATGTTGACTGAGATGGCAGTGACCCATCTGGCACCCTGTGGGGAATCTACAGATCTTCTGATCGTAACATACTTCTACCTACGTCTGATCTTACAATGGAAACAAAGTTTTTTCATCCGAACATCTCAAATTGTTATCGGTTCGAAATCTTGCTATTCCTTTTTTAAACTTGGTAAGACTTAACAAGCATTCTTTTAATTCCGACCGAACCAAATCTTCTCAATACCCCGAAATACTTGCGAAATTCAATGCACTCTCGCCGATATCCATCTTCCCTATATCGCCCTTTAACCGGCATAAATCCCGAGTCGAATCGATGAGACCGAATTAACCGCGGTCACCTCTCCGCATACAACTCGAATAGAAGAAGTAAAAGAAGAAAAAAGCGAGACTTTATCTTCGTCGACGGAGAAATAACGATCGGCCATTGTGACCGGCTCGCTCTTAAATCGTCGTACGTCGTTTCGCCTGCCCGCCGAAGAGAGCGCATCCGCGTCAGAGCGGCGGTTTTTTCGCCTGCCCGCCGCGTCGAAAGTTTTCGCTCTACGGTATCGTTTTTCCGAATCGGGAAAAAATCTAATCCATTTAATGCGTCCCTATTTGGCGAGGCCGGTCGTACGATGTCCGTTTCGGGCTTTTTAACGACGCGGGATTTATTGGTCGAAAACTTGTTGCGTTTCACGCCGCTCGCGCCTAAACGCCGTTAGCCCATGCAAGGACATGCGTCCGGTAATTTTTTGCGCTCGTTCGATTCTAAGAGAATCGTGGAAAACGCAGGTATAATTAGATCGGTTTTGTACAACTTTAATTACTGGTAATATCACCTTAATTTGTTAGTAGACGATTTCCCACGAAAGTAGATGATCGTAAACTAGATCGGAGGTTTAATGTCGTTTAATGAAACGTTTTGATCAGGTTAATGATGGAAGATTAAGAATTGAACTGCAGTTCTTTCTCTTTTCTTTCAGTATTCCATCGAATGATCATTTCAAAATTCCCTGAAATATATGTTGCCAACCTCCAGGAGGCAGGTCCTTCACGAATTTTTGTATACCCTTCGAAATTCACTTGAACGTATAAATATAAAAACTTTTGAGTTGAGAGCTTTTGAGCGCTCATTCATTGGTGAGGCAATAAGACTATTACCTCCAAATTTTATTGGGATTTGAGATGTTTACCAAATATATAAATGCAGAATCTCATTACAATCAGAATTATATTCTGGAAATGAATAAATATTCAGATAATGGAATATTTGAAGAAAAAATAATTTAAAAAAATTAAATTCTATGGTTGCGATACTTTTCAAATTTTGTATGAACATTTAGTATATCAGTCTACATTCACAAAATGAATTTCACTAGAATCGGATATCCTGTTATGAAAATATAAATATTCTTCTTTTCAATATTCCAACTGAATGTTCTATGGTTCTGTTGACACTATGACAACACAATTTTGCATGAACATTAGGTATATCAGTCTTCATGCACAAAAGAAATTTCACTCGAATCAGATATCCTGTTATGGAAATATAAAGATTTTTTTCAATTTTCAATATTCCAATTGAATTTTCTATGGTTCTGTGTACACTGTGGCCACAAAATTTTGCATGAGGCTTATTATGAGCATTTTGCATGTGGCTGCAACATTTCATTCTTATTCCGACTAAAATTTTCGAGTCTGTAGTTCCTACCGTCACAATGTTGCAGTTTTAAAAATTTTTGGGCAAGTATTCATATGGTTTGTTCCCGGATCAGTTTCGCAAATATTAGAATAAACCTACTTACGAGCGTAACCAAGATATTCTTTCCCTTCACTTTTCTCTTGAAAATTTAGAAGCTCAAGCTAGTCTAGCTCATTCCGTTCGAAAATATAAATGTTTACGGGCAGTAGAATTGTTTCTCACAATTCGAAAGTTACAGACATTTGAGCAAAACTATGACACGCTATTCCGTTAGGAACAAGCACACAAAAAGAAAGCAGAAAGCATTTATTCTGTTTCAGATGAATCTATGGCAAAATTCATCGTCAAACAGACACAGTCAACATTACTTCGTGTAGTTACAAGTGTATCTTGGATAAGTTCTAAACTGCAATGAAACATAATGATTTCCTGTCCTCGGTTTGGTTTCCGATCTTTGACTTTTTCAATCTATAATTAGGAAATATTCGCAGCCAAAGTTCAACCTGCTCCCATTGGAATGAATATAAAGTATGAATTAAATTCCTGGAAAGTTTCGAAACATTCAGGTAACAGGCCAATAAGAAAGCGTAAGCTACGCGAGTCGCTGAAAAACGTTGATAACACTGCGGAAACGTATTTTATATTGGGCCTCGGCTCGGAAAGGCGGCCTCTGAAAAGCAATTTCACGGAACGATGGAAATGATATGATATCGCTCGGAAAATAAGAAAAACGTCGGGAAATACTGACGATAAAACATCGAGTATGCATGCGGAGGATGTTAGAGTGAACCTAATAGGAAAGATTTGTTTACTCAGGAAACTGACAGATTTTTCCATATGAATCTATTCAGAAACTCCAGTTTTCTCGAGTTTAATATCGTGGGAGTCAGTATCTGCTGGCGTATAAGAGCTGTGGGCATGCAGCACTTGTTTTCGAAACGTAAAATATACAAACTTAAGGAATTTTGTTTTTATTATTCTTCATGATGCGGAAATAATTGGTTTTGCTATTTCATTTTGAATGTACGCCCTACGATAGCACAGGTTACAGTAAACAGATGAAGAAACATTGGTATAATTTGCATCTTTTAATTCCGACAAACACATAAATATCAGGGTACAGCACGGTTTTACAGTATTTGAACTTGGACACACTTCACGAATAGTGGCAATTGAACTTTCAGCATATTTATAATGATATTCGATAACGAGGACGCCTTGACCGAAAGTGTAAAAGTTGACGCTCACTCAGGCGAAGAGGCGCGTCAAGAAACGAAGCTTGATTTACTGCCGAAGAAGTTAGCATTGAATCAAATGGAGACCCGCTCATCTAGGCGACGCGAAGGAAACCGAATCGTTAGACGCGATTTATATCTACTAACATCTATCATTCAAATCTTTCGCTCCTATCGAAACACCCTATAATTTGACTACTTCTTTCTTCCGGCAAATGAGAAACACTTTCAAATTTACATCAATTCGACTTCGAGCGACAATATATCACGTCATTATCATGAGACATTATGAGTGTGATTCAAAGTAGTATTTCAAATCTTGTCAGATAAGAAACACTTTTGTGATTGATGTTTACGTACAGGAAAACTTGACACCTTTCAAATTTCCAATTGTCGGTAAAGACCGCTCAACCACCGTCTGTGGACCGTTCGTCCCTTGTATTTACGGGTGAACTTCCTTAGAAATAGGATGGTTAGGTCCTGTAGGAACCCCTCGACGACCGGCAGTAAATAACGCTTTGTCCGTACGCCAACGAATTATCCGACCGGTAGGACCTTTCCGGTCGTCTTTTTTCCGGATTAAATGGATTACGTCGAATGTCTTCCGCCTCGTACCGAATTTATAAGACGACCGGGAACTTTTCCCCTCCGAGAAGTTAGGGACGATAAAAAGCGTCCGAAAATATCGTCCTGAATAAGGGAAGCGACGTCGAATTTGATTTACAAAAGGGGGGTTAACTGGACGACTGCAGAGGTTGAAGAAAAAAAGATTCGACTCCGGGTGTGATTCGTACTTGGGAGAATTGGAATACTTTTGACATTATTTAGTCACTGAGTAGTCGGAATTATTCGAGAAACAAAAAACAATAAATTTCCAATGAGTTTAGTTGGGAAATTAACATTTTCCGGGATCGTGGAAGAAATGTTTCAATTTGAAGTGAAAAGAGAATGGGAGAATACATAAATATATTTATGTTGGTATAAAGTTCATGGTGAACAATTGAAACACGTCTAATATTCATATTTGGTCAAGAAAAGGAAAATTTCATTCTCATTCAAAAAATGCGTTCACCTCCTTTTTTACATTTCTATTGTTTCCAACTTTTTTTCCGAATATTTTGAATAACTGCATCGATCATTATTTTGTTTGTTATTCTCAAAACCACAAGTTTTTCAATGGTCGACACATGACAAATTATTAAATAAAGTATACTCCGTTCACGAAAGGTTGAGCCGTCGGTTGGCCATGGAAATTTGGCATATCTCACTGTGTATATTAAAATTTCAGGTTATGTTCTTTATTTCTTGTCAATTGATACGCAATGTTGTCAATATTGCATAGAGTTGTCTGATAACTCGCACGCTCGTCGGACGAGGCCGGGTACATTCGGCAACGTTGACTTAATTTTACTTTATGACAGTAAATACTGCCAACTTCAGATAAATAAAGAAACGCCTACTATGTGCTCAACCTCTCGTGAACGGACTATAGGTATAATGCATCCAAGAATGATTGACACCCAGGGCTGCTATGAAAAATCGAAATTAAGTTGGTAATAGCTCGTTCAGTAACTTTGAATTTAAGGAATTCAGGTTAGTGTTGGATATAACACTGACAAAAATATATTGAAATTTTAACCATTTGTCCTGTTTGGTTATGTTTGATTTTAATCGAACATTATTATTTTGATGAACATTCATAGTTAGACCAAGAAAGTTCTATCATTCAGCAAATTGGAACTGAGGAAATGACGGGCGCTCTCACTGGGCACTGTCTGTGAGGTATCACTTAAAAACATGGGAAAAGCGCCCGATAAACATGTCGCTTCTGTCAGGAAGCACGAGACAGCCAGACAACTGCTATGCGAGTGTGAGCTGTTCACCAGAAACGGTACGGCATCTTGGTTCCTGGTTCCTAAGCCTGAACAAGTATGATGTGGCCCCCAGAAAGGTGGTGAAGTTCATGAGACTTTAGCTTGACTGGTAAACAGCGCGGGATGCACAATAGATCTTAAGGTCAAGGTGCTCGCAAGGTCGGTTTGATCTGTCGCCCCTCTCTAATCTAATTAATCTAAATAGTTAGAATACTGTAGAAATATCAATTTAAAGAATATTATATTGAAGGTAAATATATGAAGCGACTGATAGCAGTGAATAATAACTCATTATTCACTTATGATTGATGGGTATTATTATGGTCGAACAAATAGACGTATAATGAGCTGATTTTACAATAACGTGGATAAACAATATTATCATACAACAACGACGTGTCTAGGACGGAAAATTCTACTTTCTCAAAGAAAAGACGTCCAGAAGTGGTTACATACCGGACGGTTGAAAAAAAAACAATTCATTAGCTCTCAATATTTCATTTCTTTTCGTCTCAGAGTTATGTCATCCTTATCTACACCATTTCAAGGTATTTCAAAAGCGTCAATTGTATTTCAGAAGCGTCAATTGTATTTCAGAAAGCGTCAATTGTATTCAGAATAGTCAAGTATTTCAGAAAGCGTCAATTGTATTTCAGATTAGTCAATTGTATTTCAGAAAGCGTCACTTGTATTTCAGATTAGTCAATTGTATATCAGAAACCGTCAATTGTATTTCAGAAAACATCACAGAATTACAAATGACGGTTCTGAATACATATGATATAATCTGAAATACAATTGACGCTTTCTGAAAACAATTGATAATCTGAAATACAAGTGACACTTTCTGAATACAATTGACTAATCTGAAATACAATTGACGCTTTCTGAAATACAATGACGCTTCTGAAATCACTGGAAAGGTGTAGTATAGTCCAACATATCGTTAAGATATCGGACGTTTTTGCCCTGCTCTGACAAATAACAACTTGATGGTAGCTCTCGGTTCGAGTGGCCGGACAAATCGTGACTAAAAGCTTTACTCCCGAAGACCTGCCGAACCGGCCGATAACAAATTGCACTTGTGTCACGGACATGTTTCTCGGGAGACACCGTCGCGGACCCGGCGGGTCGCAAAAAATTCGAAATGTGGGCGTGAGAGGCCAACATCACGACAATCGTTCATGGTTAATGTTTTGTAAAAGGATTCAAGCGCCCACGTGCCTCTTGGTTCTCGAGTGATACATCGTGAAGACGTGTCGTTACGTCACTGTACAACTACGAAAAATATTTCGCGCGAGCTGTTGAATTAAGTTGCCAATTTTTTCTGTTTACAAATTTCACCCAAAAAATACGACGTGTTGGGTCTTTAGGCATCCTGTTCAAATAAGGTCAATTGAAAATCAAATAAACATTTTTTTCAGGCGATAATATACACATATAAAAAGATATAAGATTACCAAGACAGACTAGCAAAAATTCCGAATGCGGATCTGTTCATTACTCATCCCTACCTGTGATATTTTTTTTCTCTAATTTTCTCCTTATCTGTTCTTTCTCTGCTTGAAGAAAGCTTTACAGTGCACGATACCATTTTATTGTATATTATTAAGCAGCAAAACATCACAATTTACCTAGAAACAGGCGCAAGAATCACAATTTCTCCAGAAAATTCAACGATTGTCAATTTTGACGTTAGGTGGTAGTAATATGGCGCATCTGATACAACATTTATTTCAATGATGGCAACTCTATACTATCCTATTTCTATGATATATACAAGGCAGATTAACTTGCTGACTTAGAAATTTTATTAAACAAAAACTTGCAGATATGCAAATATCGATTTAATTATTTTTCCTCAATACAGACATTTAGTACAACATTTAAAGTTTATGTTCAACAGTTTTGAAATTGATATCTGGCAAATGGTTTCCATTATTGTCGATATACAGCGTTAATCGATTTAGGAAATGTTGGACAACTCTTTACAGCTTTTTGTTGGGTTTGGGAGATATCCAAACAAATGTTGTACGATCATTATAACATATGATATCAGATATCCCCATAAAAAAGACGCAGGGGGCTAAATCAGGCGAATATGCTGGAGCTTTGAGAAATCCAGAAAAAACTGTAAATTCGTTTTGTCGATCGTCGTACTTGAAGGAAAGCATTCGTTTGGCTATCGCCAAATACCCAACGAAAACCAGGACTGAGTTGCCAGAAATCATCCTCAAAACTTTCTGAACATAATTTTGAATGTTGAACTTGATAAAGGAAAAATAATTGAATTTATATTCGATTGAGTTTTCATTTAATTGAATATCGAAATCAGCTAATTCCTCTGCCCCAACCTGTTCAACGGTTTCATCCGTTTTCATGATGTTTTCTTATCACTGATATTTAGGGTATTGTGAGGGTCTTTCTTATTAAAACCTCATTTCTAACTATAGTCCTTTCACGAAAGTTTGAGCGCATAGTAGGCGTTTGTTCATTTATGTGAAGTTGGCAGTATTTCCTGTAATAACGTAAAATAATGTCAACTTTGCCGAATGTACCCGGTCTCGTCCGACGAGCTTGCGAGTTATCAGAGAACTCTCTGCAATATTGACAACATTGCGTATCGATCTGACAAGAAAATAAACAACATAACCTAAAATTTTAATACACACAGTGGAATATGCCAAATTTCCATGGCCAACTGACGGTTGAAACTTTCGTGAACGGACTATATGTTGTTCCTTCAAAATTCAATATAAAAAAACGAAAAATTTAGTAATCAATTCCTTCATCTCTGAACTACATCCAAGCCTGCAACAATTAGCGTATTAACTTCCGACTTCGCTTGAAAGTTACAAATTTTTTGGGTCATTCGATGCGAAAATGAAGATCCCCAAAACATACCTCTGTGGAACACCCCGTTATCGAATCTCTCCAATGTAGCGTGATGAATTGCAATCAATTCGACGAAAATAATAGGTGTAAACAAAAAGTGAAAGACGTAAATTCATAAATTCACCAGTATCAGTCACTTATTCATTATGGTCTGTTACATAATTAAACAAAGCTCGAGGCCTGCTATTATCCAACACGCTCGCATGTCGACGATGGGGAAACACCGATTAAGTCGGTGAAAGTCGCCAGTCGATAAAGGATTTTTATGGCCCTAAATGTCAGGTACGGCTATCGCCCTCTGGCGTCAGTATCGATCGCGAAATAACCGATAATAGATACGACAACGTGATTTCAGATTGCAACAAAATGGGAGTATTCTACTTTGAGTGTACTACACGTAGTAAAATAACACATAAGCCATATGACTAAGGTAATAACGTTTTCGAAAAGTTCAGTGTGCAGTTCAGAAATAGTCTGGATTTCGACAGGGTAGCTGTTTATTTGCAGAAAATTTTTCTTGTGGAAGAATCATTTAGAATACCATTCGAAGTGATTGTTATTCAATCAACTAGGTTATTAATAGAAGCGACTTATGCTTAGGACATTAGTTCGAGACCATTAGCTAGATTAATAAACGAGTTGATTACAAGATTTTTCCGCCAACCTCATTATGAATTGAAAACGAATTTTGATTGAAATACCTTATTATTTTGCACAACACATACATTTGACATAATGAAATTTCTATAGCTCTATGTTTCAGTTGAGTTTTGATATTACTCGTATTGCTTCTGAATGCTTTGAGTTCGGTTGCCCATGACAATTGCGCATCAAAATAGCATGAATTGAACATTAAAATGGTTCGTTCAATTTCGTGCACATTAAACTCACTTTTTATTTTCAATTTATGTGCAATATCATTTATAATTATTTTTTCGTCGACCTCAAAATGAAAGCTTTTTTTAATGTGCAATCCTCATGGAAACCGTACCAAAATATTCAAAAGCTCTACGAGTTATGTCAAAACTGTACGGCAACATAGAAATATAGAAATTTCATTATGTCAAATGTATGTCTTGTGCAAAATAAGAATGTATTTCAATCAAAAATTTAATCTCAATTCATAATTGTCGTTTTTTAATCTAGCGACAAATGGTCTCGAAATATTAACGCGGAGCGCTCACGCGTAAAAATATCTTGACCATTAGTCGCTGTCTTTAATAACCTTGTTGATTAAATAACTATTAATGACGTTTACTTCTTTTATTTTTCTGTCGACCTTGAAATATTGAGTGGGTTTAACGTATGCAAAATTGACCAATCATGATCCATTTTATTTGCTCAGTTTCTACTATTTTAATGTGCAGTTGTCATGGGTAGCCGAACATAAAATATTTAGAAGCAATAAAAGTATAATGTTGAAACTCTACTGGAAAAATTCATATTATGTCGAATGTATGTCTTGAACAAATCAAGAATGTATTTTATTAAAAAATTTATACCCCATTCATAATGAGTTCGACGGAATAATTTTGTAATTAATAATATCTTGACCATTAAACGTTATCATTTATAAACTACTTTATAACTATCAACGATTTATCCTTATCCTAGGTCACGCGACAGGATACGTGAAATTTTGAGCATTAATATCTTAGATCGCGTGCTTTACCAGTATACAGACGCGACTGCACCGAAATTTACACAAGCACTATATCATTGCCTCGCGTAAACGCCGTAATGAATCGTTTGCGAACGATTCGATTACCGGGGCCATCGAAAATTGGCCGTAATGAAAGCTTTCGATGCGTGATAGCATGTCGTTATTATATTTTTCGTCGGATAATTCGTGGTTGGAATGAGTTTATTACGGTAATTTTGAATTTTGGGAAGTTTGTCGAGCGTGGGGACATACGTAGTAGTTTGAATGAATAACGAAGCTTCAACTGGTTTATCGTGTCAAAAATGATTTCTTTCTATATAGTCAGATCGTTGTTGTGACAATGTGACTCGTCCGTTGTAAGTGATACATTACAAGAACAATATATTATGAACCGCTAGAATTATTCTCGATTGTGTTTAATCGAATTAGGGAAACGCGCTCAGTTCAAGATATGCGAAATCATACAGAGACAACCAAAGAGTTCACTTCCAGCATCATCAACTCAATATGGTGTGTGATTGCCCATTCCTGTTAAGGAATAAAAGAATCTCCTTGGTTCCTGTACATATAAGGTATCAGGGGAAAGGAGAAGGTCTTCTGGGTCTGAAACACTCCAGAAAATCCTGCTGCAGTTCCACATCCTCGAGGTGTTTCTCATAGAACATTTACGCCTCAGGATGCACCTTGTGAACCCGAAGCTTGCAGAAACCGATGGTTGCAGATTCTGTGCAGAGGAGCTGAAAAATATGCATTCATAACCTAATCTCTCTTCCTTTCGGTTATCAACCGAACATAGAATTTCATCCCGTCCGAGACCAGATATCAATGCCATCTCATAAATTGTGCCGACGTACAATCGCAGAAACCTTAATCTCGTGATCCGTATATATGACGGACGCACTCGTGGTTGGTCTTTGTTCGCGGCAAACCGTCCTGTTGGCGCACGACACAAGAGAGATCCGAAGTCCATAATCGTAAATTCCAGTCTCCAGGCGACAAGAACGTATAATTGCGTCTAAATTAATTATGAGCCATCCCCGAGTCGTGTTCAAACAACCACGCTGTTATGGCAGTGATGCGTGTAGCTGCCTGCCGTTCGGGTACACGCAAAACACACACCACAGGCTGACCCCGGTGCAGGAACGGACTACGCGTTTTAGGAGAATATAAATGTGGTAAATTGACGGAGTTGGATTCGGTAAACACCAGTGGTTTTTACTACCAAGCTCTCTGATAGAGTAAAAAATATCAGATCACTTTTTCCAACAAATCCAAACTTCCTTTTTTCCTAGATTGAAGTCATATTCGAATATCGAAATGCCATAATTCTTCAACCTTAAATACTTACTGATCTCCACTAGCTGCTGTATCATAGAGATATGCACCCAAGTATGTATGTCGAGACAGTACAGGGGAGCCAGAATTTGCATTACCTCTGATAATCAAAGGGCACTAATGCAATTGATGGTCGTTGTTTGTAAATCAAGGATTATTTGGAGCTGCAAACAATCCCTCACTACACTGGCGAAGTACAACAAGCTTGGGGACTTATGCCCTCACGTTGGGTATCACCTATACTGATTAGGACGGAGGTTGACGATTGAGAAGAAAAAGAGAAACACTCTTATTGGATTGACCAACCAGGTCTAATACAAGCAAGAGACTGATTGCACCTTCAATAGAGAACGCTCAACAAGATTTTCAGTTGTTAAAAAAACGAGTTAAGGCTGCTGGCTGGACTTCTGAGACGTCACTGTTTTCTGAGATATCACCCGCACAAGATGGTAGAAACTCCGATATGTAGGTTATGTGGATCGATCACAAAAAAGCGCCTAGGGCATATTTGCCAATGAAAGTATTGGCGCAAACCAGACTCACTCTACTGGGTTGATCGACCTAGGAAAATAACTATAATAATGAGCTCAAGTATAGTAACGCACAGAAGACCCGAAACGGAAAAAGTATGACTCTAAAGCAGGGTACTGATTGGGAGACTCGCACACAATACCCATAAAATTCTATAAAATCGACTTCGCAGCTTGTGACTGTAGGTTAAGACGAGACTCCTTTGAGTCTGCCAAAAGACCGACAACCCCTCGGATAGCTATGAGTGTGCGTTGCTACTGTAAATCATGTGTGCCGCTAAGTATTCATTGATAGATTTTATATTCATTGCATAGGACTTCGCGTCACTGCTTGTTAATTCTTTTTGATCTTGGTTATAACACAGAAACCCAAACTCATATTCAATATCTTTTCTCTTCATAGTCCTGGGTTTCACAAACTATCCCACATCATAGTGTTTGTCAGGATAGACTACTGAATTCCAAAATAATCTGTTCTATTTACTTCATATTTTCAGCATTTTCTCGACCGGCATACTATCCAATGCACTAATAAGCAGTTCGAAGCTACATTTCATTTTCCACTTCCCAGTAGAACAGAATCGAGGCATTCCATTATCAATCGGACTCGTCTGTCATAATAAATAGCTAAGCCGCCTAATCCGTCTCTGCACCATAACGACCTAAATAAAACATGAGCATAGAGAGAGGCATTATCGTGCCACTAATGAAAACTAATGAAGCCTGCTCCCCCGGGTCATCCCCCGGCCTAAATCCGTCCCTTTGAACGCGTCACGTCATGCGGGACACTGTTGACAAAACAACCCTTTCGACACCCTCTTGAACAATCGGAATCGGCAACTTTTTACGAGCGACCCCAAACTGGCAGCCTGCAGCCGGAGGTGGTTGTTAATCTTCGAAAGCATGATGCCACATTATTGCGGAAACGATGGAGTTAATTTGACTTTGACAACCCTTCCTTCGAGCCGAACGGATTTGAGGGTGATAGTTTGTTTTGATGGGGTGGTAGAAAAGATTGGCCTCCATAATGGAATCAGTTGCCACTTAAGATAAGTATACACTCGTCGAAATGATGATAAATTGTAAATTAAATAAACTTCTCAGATTTTGGGAGACTGAAAATTTCTTCAGTAAGGGCCTGTTTCACCACTAGCTGATAAGTTAGCTATCTGACAGATATCGTTTAAATAAATTCATCAACTTATGTGTTACATCAGGTTTTCAATATGAAAATATCATAAATTTCATTTGAACATGGAATAATGATTAGAGATATTCGTTTCGATGATAGCTATCAGTAACTTATCAGCAGATGCAGTTTCCAATATGTAGTTCATAGCTATATAGCAGATATCATAGAAATGAAAATATCTTTCTTCATTAAAATTGAAGCTTTTCAGATATTGAAATTTTTTTTTATTTTGAAGTATTTCGATAGGATAAATGCAGATAATTTCATTTCAACTATATCTGCTAGCTAACCTATCAGCAATTGGTTAAACAGGCTCTGGAAATGAATATATATTTTCTCGTTAAAATCGAAGCTTTTCAGATTTTTCAGTCGTGAAAATAATCTTTTTTTAAAAATGTATGATATCACATAATAAAAATCTGAAAATATTTCGATGTAACAAATGCAAATGACTTCATTTCAACGATTGTTGTCAGGAACCTAACAGCAAGTGGTGATACAGGGCCTGAAACTCATAAATGGAACGATATCACACTGGATCTGGATGATATTGTATATTCTTTGTATGTTGACGTTATTAGCCTCGAAGTATGAGTTTAATATTGGTTGATTTTAATGGAATAATATTATGCACTGCTTATTTTAGTTGATTGACGGCAATAAAATATATTTCGCGCAGAAGTATTTTTGAACAGAAGAACTCGATCACTTCCAGAATTTACCACCAAACACCACTTGCATTAAATTTCAACGCTCACAATGCAAACGAGTTCCTACAGCCTTTTGTTACAGAAATGGAGCATGCATGAAGTATCAACTGCAGTCAGTTTCTCCAACATGGCTCAACCGCCTCTAGAGTTTTTCAGGAAACCTGCAAGGCACAATTCATTTCAGCCTCTTTTGTTATTCATTCAACAATCACCACTGCATACACATGCACCACTCCATAACGTCCCACCAGCTCTTGTAGCTTTTACACATCATATGCAGTCACCTCTCGACTCGAGCAACTTAACCTCGCACCTGGCTTGAATCAACAAAACGTTAAAAATTGAAGGATCCTCTTTTTCTGCACTTCCAGCACCCTTTTGACCTACGTCGATGGCGCCACTGACGATAACGATGTTTTTTTAATGAAGAGAAACTGAGAACGCCCTCCAAGATGTTCTCCATTCGGTTTGACGAACCACTTTTGTTTTAACGCGAAATTAACGAGATCCTCGCCGCTTCACGGTCATTTATCATGAAAGAAGAGCTTCCCGGTCCGTTTTTCCGCCTTTCCCGACGCGGCACGAAACGGATAATTGATTTTCTTTTGATTTTTTGCCCTCAGTCTGGAGAGGGAGAGAAGGAATCTGATGCTATGACAACAGGAAGTAGATGAAGGTTCCGACCAGCAGAAAGTTTTACTCTTGGAATTGCCGTTATCCGATTGAACTTGTCGCATAGTATTCGTGAGGAAATTCGATTAACAATCCTCGGGAAATTCGCAGAAGGTGCCTTTGAAGGCTTGTTTTTCGACAGTAGAAGAAATTCCTCTCGAAGACTGAGGCTTTAACCCTCGACGAAGGATTGAACTTATCAGATTGAATCATTTTTACCAAAATTAGAAATGCTGGTAATGTTTTTTGATTCCAATTCTTCCTCAGGTATTCTTATTCATCGAAGAGGGTGACTGTGAACTGCGAGTTGAAGATCTATTGTACCCCCATACCTTGAGCTGTCTAATGTACCCCCTATTATAGTTTGTCGCCAGTTTCAGAGTCTTAATAAATCTCTGAAACTAAGTGGTTTCAGGGATGAGATACTTTCATCCCTGATAATTTTCTTGTACAGTTACTACAGTTAGAAACCGATAACCAGACATTACGCCACAAGATGTTCCAGAGTTCTCAGGTGATATCAAATTAACCAATAGTCTCGAGAACTTCTTGATCTCAGACGAAACAAAACAAATATCATTCGAAACTATTTGTGCACTCTTCCTTAATTGTCAACATTCAGAGTTACATTTCTTTTGCAACTATTTTCCAAGATATCATCCTATTTGTCAGCTATTGCTATTTGCATTTCTAGAAACAATTTCTTTATTTATCAACATTTCAACAATCTGTTTAGACCATAATATGTAACTAGATTAATTATTATTGGAAGAATCAGAATGTATTAAGACATTTTGTTACACTCAAACCGTGATATCATTGTTAAAATTTTCTCCGTTTGAGATAATTCAATGTTAGGATTGATTTCGAAGACTCAAATGTTGACATATTCCATTACTCAATTATAAAAACAACGTTTTTTTCAACATCATCTATTAATATTAACGATCTCAATTCTCCATTAGCTTAGAGTCTAGTCAATCACTATGATTTGAACAATTTGAATTTGTTAGTTTTTCTATGGTGAACCAATCATAATTTAATTGAAATAATCGTATATTTCTCGAAGAGAAAAAAGGAAAACTTAACCGCAATCACGTATTATTACAAAAATTCCTACCATTCCGTTGGAAAATTATAATTAATGATATAGCTTGTTCTATCGCCTATCAAAACAGAATAATTGATTGATCGTAGAACCAGGTAATTAAGCGTGTTTCCTCATTCTTGATGACCGTCATTACCAACAAAGAAACACTTGACTGATGAAAAAGCTGGTTTTGATATTTTTTCTTTCGATTGATAGTTTTGTGTATGTTTTATTTATAGATTGTGTCGATAATTGCACCACCAAAGAACTCAAATTACCTTTGGAGATTGCTAATGAATATTGATGACGGTTTTTCTATTTTGCGTAAGACGAATGAAAAAACACGGTAAATAAACCGCAATTATATTGTTTTCCGTTCAAGCGTGGTTCAAAATAGAATGAGTTATTATCTTTTTCAACGCTGGGTCGTTACGTGGTGCGAAAGCACAAAAGATATTCTGCAAGATGCGATTCTTTCAGGATGCAATGCATGTTCTGTAAGGGCATTTCATTCAATCGTTAAAGATATGTGGATTATCAAAAGGGGACTATGCCGATCTTGTGCAAAAGTTTTCCAGCTTGCAATGGCCTGTCATAATTCTTGCAATGCTTCTGATTTTCGTTTCATCCAGACCTAGCTGTAGGTCTTCCAGATTCGGGTTCGAGGCTTTATTGATGAACGCTTTCGAGGATTTTGAACTTGGATGGTTCCGCCAGATGGACTACCATCTATCCTTCATTCTGTTCGTTATCAACTTCTTAGCTTTGTGATTTAGGATATCCTGGAATGACTCCGAGCCCACAAGAGGAACTGTTATGCCAATATGTACCAACCGGTCTGCCTTTCGTTACCGAAGTAGCCTGGATGACTTGGTATACAGACAAGTGTTTTGGATTTACAACAGCTAGATTCAGGAGCTTTTCTGCTGCTTAATTAACTCTTTTGGACAGCATATATGCCATAGTTCCAATGACAAATAACCCAGTCTGGAATATGGTTGCATAATTACTGACCAAGACTCCTGCTCCAGTGTCGTTTGTTGACCATCAAATATGACCTAATTGTTTTCCATTTTCTTCTGCACTATCAATCGTTAACGTTCTTAGTGCGATTCAGACACTTTCGGATTATATAATACTAGCAGACCCAACGGACGTTGTTCTGTATACACAACCTTATAACGACTACAGCGCCATCTGTTGATCTGATTTGTGATCATAAACATACGGGCATCGGCAATCCAAAATACATCCCTCACACTTCGGTACATTCTCCTACCCGCCTAGTGCTTACCTCGGAGACGCATTTTGGTGCGATTTCTTCTTCAACCTGCCATATCTTTTGATGTATTCATCATAATGAATGATGTAAAAGGCAATTCGTTCTAAATTAAATACTGGGTATGAACGACGTATTCAATTGGATAAGGATCAATAGCGTATTCATAAAAAAATACTCCCAAATAATGCATAATTTTGAGAAACCTTTAAAAGGTGATACCGAGTAAACCTTGAAAGATAGATATATGCTATCGCGGACTTTTTTGTAGAACTATGAAGAGGTACATTCCGTCATACACTGTTTCCATGTACGTCTTACGGTTTTTGCAGCGCACCTGAAAATAGCTGATCATCGCTGATTTGGTACTCAAATTTATTTTCATTGAAGTTATCGTAGGTTTCCTTAATTTTCTCAGGTGAAAAGTATAGCCTACGTTACTCAGGGATATTGTAGCTTTCTAAGAGTGAAAGAATTATTGAAATTGGTCTAGTAGCTTATGAGTTAACTCGTATCAACGCCACAAACATACAAATCTTTCCTCTTTATAATATTAGTATAGATGTGATTTGAACTCTTCGACGACTTCTTGAGACGACGAAGAACTTGAGCCTCCAATCTTGACCATGTAATGAATTCGAAGGACACAACATGTCTGTTTATGAAGATAAACAGATATGTGGCACCTCCTCTTGGTGTCAGATTTGGTTTTACAAGTACGTCAAATCTTTCAAGGATGTCTTCTACCTCCCAGAAGACATCACTAAATGAACATTACTTTCTGCTCACAAATCTCCATACACATGACTGATTGGGATAGCCTCTCCATCATTCTTCGCGAAGGAATTTCCGCGATTGTTTAGATATTTTGTGGACTATATCGACCACTATAACCGCCGCCCATATCTCATTCGCGCAATTAAAAACGCGCCGCAATCGATAAAACCGCCGAGCAAGATGCAGTCGAACAGTTTCAAGACTACCGGCGACCTGAAATTTTCATTTATTGCCAGTTTTCCCGCGTCGAGGAAACTGTAGGGTTTCGGTTCTTGCCTGTCTCGTGGTCGACTGTTGCAGATCGACGTTATGACGGATGACTTTGTGCTTTATCAACATGTTATTTGATGAAGGTGGACGTTATTTTGGTGGAATGCTTATCGGAAAGTCTTACGTTATTATCTGACCTCAAGATTGTTCGATATTAAACACAAAGAAGGCTCCAAAAATTTCACTCACGTTTTGTGACAACGCTCACAGACGAAGAGGATTACTGGCATTGATTATATGTATGTGAAATGCATCATCCTATATTTTTCAAGAATTGTTTGCTTGTCTCGGAACTAACGGATGTTATCCACCTTCTCGAAACGGGTATTCCTTAAGTCTATCTCGACACATCTTCGATCTTTCCGTTTATCGTCTGTGGTTGCGTCCTTCATGCACCAGAAGTAAAATTCCAACTTCATGCCCCTAAAAATGGCCCACCTCAACACTGAATATGTTGATATACTTTATGTGCTATTTCCATCATATTCACTTCTTCTGTAAACGTTTCGGCCAACATTTGCTAGCCGGGAAAACACTTAAGACTCTGGACTCTCCAAAAAGCAACTTTCTCTCAGGAAATGTTTGTCTTATTTGACAGTTCTCAGAAAACAATCAATGACTTTGATCTATTTCTGATTTATTCAGTTCTGAAAAATTCATTTGATTTTTCTTGGACTGGATCTTATTATTGGAGCCCAGATGTTTTTGATATCAACAGAGGGTTGACCGATGGGATTTTCGGTTATTGACATTAAACCTACTTCCTTAAATTTTCTACTTCTCAGGTTTTCTTCTTTTTATATAATGGAAGCATAAAATCCTGTATCGAGTATATTCAAGTTGAGCTGGTTTTTTATATTCTTTGATTTAAACATTTAAGGGTCGTTTAGTTTCTCCAATATAGGTTCTACCGTACTCACAAATATGCATTTTGATCAAATAATTTTCATGATCAGGTTCAACTCTAGTTTGAATAACCCAGATAATACCTTGGGTCTTGAATGTTGTTCCCACTTTGTACTTATTACCAATTCTTCTCATTTTGAAGCAGTTCCATACTATCAAAGTGTGAAACTGATTCAGAATCATAAAATAAAAAAACTTACACGCTGAATAATATCGACCAAGTTTTCGTGCTATCAGAAGACGACCCTATTCAGAGCACAACCAGTATATGTTATTATATCAGTAGATGCTATGAGCCACATGGATGATGTGAAAAAGATGACTTCTCCCCCTATCCAGGATCGATAAACCTTATTACTCGTTGATTCCCCCAGTGGAAATTACGTAAGATGCAAATCTTGTTACCGGTTAATACACAAGATATGCCGATTTCTCCTCGCAACAGGATCCAACAGAGGGTGGGGGTCGTCTGTCTAAAGAGAAGCGATGCTGAACATCGATGTCTAGTCTATGTAGGTTCAATTATCTTTGGGGGGAAGAAGGTATTAGACGGGGATAAGCGCTGAAATCGAATTAAGTTTATCGGAGGAATCTCCGCTAATTTTCCGCAATCAGTCGTGTCATGAATCACGAGGCAGAGTGGTATTGGCGAAGAGATGCTCGACTGTATAGGTTTCTCTCGAAATTTTGTTTATGTTAGAATAATTGATACATAATATGCTCAAATTGAGATGGCTGTATTATAAATATAATTACTCCTAGATTTCCCTGCCAGGCTAAGCTTGTGCGAATTAGGATAATCAGTTATTTTCTCTTTATTGAGCTCTGCTATTTGAATTGCGCATTCTTCAAGCTGATTTTCACTTATATTTTAAGCAATATCCTCAAAAATAAGTCGCCAACACTCCCAGGCACTTTCCGTCGGCCGTAATGCTTTGCATACGCTTTAAAGCATCCAAAATAATTACTCAACTTCACGGGAATTTTGATGCTATATGTCCACCTGACAACTATTTCAGAATAGTTATCTTATGAACCTATATAAAAATGGGGCATCAGAATTCACTTGAAGTTTCAAAGCGTCTGCAAAGCAATACGGCCGACGGAAAATGTCTGGGAGTATTGGCGACTTTGTGGACATTGCCTAAAATGTACGTGAAAATCAGCTTGAAGAATTCACGTGAGGTAGTGATGTTTTTATGTACCTTGATTGCCTGATACCTACCTGAGCTAGCAGGTAGACATGCGTTCTTAGTTCATACTAACACTACTTAATCGAACACATTTCAGAAGTACTGAGTTTGAAGGCTTCTCTTCGACTCATAGTTACAATTTTCATGAGAAAGTCTATAAGTAAGAAAATGAACCTCGACTCTAAGAAACCTCTCATTTCATATGCAAGATGCGATATACGATAGTTACCTGAAATGAAAACAGAATGATTTTATTTCAGTTAATCTCTTTGTAATATTCTATCGATTTTTGAGAGTTCTCGAAATGACCATTTTCGATGCTTCTCATCACAATAACTGATCCACCAGAACTATCTCATTCTTCATCATCCCTCCTAATGCGACCCTGCGTTCTCTATCGGACGACATATAAAGCTCATAGTTAATTGCGCTTTAATGAATCATTAAGGTGCGGATGGAGCTGTATTAATTGCGAACTTGGTCGCGAAAGCTGCCTAACAAGCTTTGTAATCACACCCTTAGGGATCTCGACGGGGGTGCCGATGATGAGGGTGCAACTGGGTTTTGGTTTCGTTTGTCGCTGATCCCGCTTCGCTTTCCTACCGGTTCAAGAGGCCCCCTTTAATCGGGTAACTCTGGAGAAGATTGAGTGGATTCGAATAAGCAGATCTGTAAAGCATGTCATGGGGTGATTTCTTTTATTTCGGAAGTTGATTTCGAAGGTGAATATTGGAAGGTGCTGTCCTGTATTTTATGGTAGTTTTTCTGGACCGAGAATATCAATTTTGTTCAGATCTCGATTACAACTACTTTTAATGATGATCTTGGTTTGTTACTTCTGCAATATATCTCAAAACGAACACAACAGGCTGGAACAGTTACGTATGCCGTATGTTCGGATGAAACTCTTTTTTATTTACTATCCACTCTAAAGCAACGATGATTTTGTGGTTGCGTTGAAACTTAAAAGGAGAATTAATTTGAGAATCAGATATATAAAGCAAATATTTGTTTTTGTTCTGAAATTTGACTGTTCAATATAAACAAAAGGTAGAGTTCTTATGGGGTACTGAGACGAAGAAATAAAATTTCTTTATAACTGAAATCAAAAAGTATGTTTTTGAGAAAAAAAATCGCGTACACATTATGGTTATTAAGCCGGTCCCAGACAATGAGTGTATTTGACGAATGTTCGGCATTGGCGGTGCTTCGCGTAGTGTGTGGGAGCTCAACTTCGGCCCGATTACTATGGCCCACACGCTATGCGAAGCATCGCCAATGCCGAACATTCGTCAAATACACGCATTGTCTGGGACCGGCTTTAGCGACGGTACATTATCTATAGTCCGTTCACGAAAGTTTGAGCGCATAGTAGGCTTTTGTTTATTTATCTGAAGTTGGCAGTATTTACTGTCATAACGTAAAATAAAGTCACCGTTGCCGAATGTACCCGGCCTCGTCCAACGAGCTTTTGAGTTATCAGAGAACTCTATGCATTATTGACAACATTGCGTATCAATCTGACAAGAAAATGAACAACATAATCTAAAATTTCAATAAACACAGTGGAATATTCCAAATTGTCATGGCCAACCGACGGCTCAACCTTTCTTGAACGGACTATAGCTAATTATGGATTTACGGAATAAGAGAAACATATTTATATTAATACCTACTCCACGTCATCAACCCACATCTCTGTACTTAACTATGGAATGTTTCTATTCGTGAATGATCATGTTTTTTGGATGTCTCGCAAATAATATCAACAGTATTTCGGCATATTCCTAATGTAAATGAACTTCACATTCACGGGCACCTCAATATGTATAATCATGAAAACTGGTGCAAATATGTTAAAAATCATAAGAATAACCAAATTTAGGTTAATGTTTATGAACAGCCGATGCCAAAATATAATCAAAGAGATCTTTTCCTCATTTCGCCATAGCTTACATCTGACAGGGCAATCTTTATTTTTTACTGGTCTGAGAACTTGTGAGTCATAATTCGCACTTAAAAAAAGCAGATATAAATATCAATATCACATTCACACTGAAAAAATCAGGGGAACGGACAAAATATTTTTCTTCGGACCCTTTGACCGATTTTAGCATTTTTTACAATATTGTTTGATGCTTTGGAAACAGCAGTTCATAAGCCATCCACAGTTTTTTAGTTGTTTGTTTCATTCAGTATTGAACAAATCGAATAGAAAGTAAGCTATAGTTCATAACACCCATTTGGATGAATGGTTGTCAGACGACTCTGACGAAAATGTTTAGGAGCAATCAAATGTTGCCTGATATTTGTCATTGATTGTGTTAATTGAGCACTTTATATTATGTGGTGAAAAAGACCTTACTTATCATTAGAAGAAGACAGAAATCAAGCTACAATAATATTAAAATTTTCAAAATCGACCAGAAGATTCAGAAAGAAATAACTACAACCTTATTGATGTTTTTTCCATTTTCCTAATTCTGTCGGTGTGAATCCATTGATCACGTATAAGCCGAAAAATCAATTTTCCGAACTAAACAGAGGCGGACGAGTGAATGTGATATGCGCCGCATATGGAGACGAGGAGAACAGGACGGCAGTGAAAATTGAATCGGCCGTTCCCGCATATTATGCATATGGAAAAAACCTACCCCGCAGAAATTCCATTGAAATCGATCGATGCAAATTTTACGGTCGACTTTACAGTTATTATCCGACCATTATTATCGTTATTACGGTTCGTTTTGCAGCCAAGGTTAACGTGTCGACGACTAGTGTTTTCGATCATGGCTTCGCTGTTAAAATAACGCGTTTTTATTGTTGCGAATGGCGTTTGTGGAAAGAAATTGGTGCGCTTTTTTCCAGGATTGTCCCTGTATTTGAAGCTTCGAATTAATTAAAATTATAAGATATATCTTTTTAAAACTAGAGGCAAAAAAATTATGGATATATACTGAATAATATCCTGTATAAAACGTAAAAGAATTTTTTCTTCGTTTCCGAGTTATAGGACTCGAAAATTTCTGACAAAGATCAATTTAACTTCATAAACTACTGATATTTTACTTATTCTGTCACATAATTTCTGACGAACGAAATGTGGACGATAGTAGTGTTAGTGTGTACTTAGAACCCATGCCTTCCTGCTAGCTTGGTTAGATGGCCAATTTTCAGGTATCAGGTAGTCACAGTACTTAAAAACATAACTTACCTCACCTGAATTCTCTAGTCTGATTCTCACGTATATTTTAGGCATTATCCTCAAAAATAAATTGCCAATACTCCCAGACACTTTCCGTCGGTTGTATTGCTTTGCATGCGCTTCAAGCCAAAATAATTACTAAACTTTACGTGACTTCTGATATTTCATTTTCAAATATGTTCACCAGACAACAATTTTGTTGTAAGGTGGTGAAATAGTTGTCAGGTGGCCTTATATCATCAGAATTAACGTGATTTCAGGAGCTTTAAAGCGTCTGTAAAGCAGAACGGCGATAGAAAGTGTCTAGAAGTAACGCCAATATCGACTTGAATTAATTTTTGTGTATACTCGATATTTCATACTGTACAACGTCTGTCAGATCGTCTAGTTGTCTTATAAAATCCTTGGCTCTCATTTTATGTTACATCCCAACAAACTTTTTACTCATTCTTAATTAAATATATGTTTTATTTTTACAGGGTTCAGATGCCAGTTCGGTGATATTCGGCTCGGCCCCGGCCTCCAGGAAGCATGAGTTCCCGGGCGCCTTACCGCCCAGTCTGCCCCTCAGCAATGCCTTGAGCGGGTCCCCAGTGCCGGCGCCCACGCCGCCCAACCTGCCGGCACCGTCGCCAGCGCCGGCCCAACTGCCACCTGTCCATCCGCCCTTGGCGATATCGTCGGCCACGGTGCCGGTGGCCTCAACACCAACGCCGGTCACGACAACGGTGCTCCACAAGCCTCCGCAGGGTATGTATCCATAATACATAGATCATTTTTTGTCAAATCTACATCATAATCCTCGTCCCATGATCTGAAAAGCTTAAGTATAAAATGCTTCTATAGATAGCTGAATGATAGAGGCATCCTAGGACCTTAGGACCCTATACTCAGATCTACCTTACCGTTTCGAGTATTAGAGCTAATCTTCATTCTGAGGAGCCCTAATATTGCGAAACAGTTATCTATGAATGCTCTTAAGATAAAGAAAAAATGACAAACAAAAAAATTCTTTGCCACTACTAGATGTCACCATCTGTAATTTGATACTCGCTATTTTCTCAAAAGTAGTCTTAAATTAAGAAGTTTTTCAATAGGATGTTGTCTCTGATGGATATGGGACACTGACGAGGCCTAAACCGGTCTGTCTCTTCCCTCATTGACAAAATCTTGAATAATCTTCCCAGTCCTCCTGAAGAAGGTTCTGTGAGCCTATAAATTGATGATTGTATTCATTTCGATGATTACTATTTTCAATTTATCTATGTTTCAAAAAAGTGAATGCTCTTGATGACATTACCACCTTGCATGATATTTGAACGTTGAAGAGGTTAGCTCCGAAGTATGAGTTTAATCGATTAACCTTATCCTCTGCTTTCATTGTTTATAGTGTAATTAATGTCATGTTGTATTTTTGTCCACTAACGGTATACTTATTTTTTCCACAGATTCGATACCTTGCATGACGCCCACCTCCGTAACCAGCATGCCGCCCGTCAGTATACCAGTAGCGATGCCGCAACCGGCCGCTGCCCCTCTGGCGGTACATCCGGCTGCTTTGGATCCTGCGGTCGGACCCGGACAGGGCATGCGCACCGACAGTCCTGCAGTCGGCACGTCTGCTAACGCCGCGGCTGCGCCTGGAACCGGCAGCCAACAGTACCACCAGGTGCCTGCGTACCAGCCGATGTATGCGCCTTACTCTGTGCACCAGCCTTACGCTTCCACCGCGTCGGCGACCGCCGCATCAGTACCGACGGCAGCTTCTGCGTCGGCGCCGTCATCTTCGGCCGTCACGACGGTGGCGACAAGCGCGTCTGCCATGAGGAGGACGCCCACTCCTGTCCGGGCGGAACCTAGTCCTGGTATTAGAGAACGAGAGAGTTACAGGTAAGCTTTACGATCATTAAGAAATAACTGTATTGTTACATGAATATTCTTTCTATAGTACAAGGTCCCAAGGCTACCAGAAGTCGCCTATTTTCTGATGAACGATTGAGTAGTGTCAGTTTAGTATGAACTTGAAGATCTTGCCTACCTGCTTACTTGTTTAGACTGTTCAGGTATTAGTTAATCAGGTTACATAAAAACATTACTCACCTCACGTAATTTCTCCATGCTGATTTCCACGTATGTTTTAGGCAATATCCTCAAAATAAGTAGTCGATACTCCTAGACACTTTAGCTGTAGCTTTAAAGGATCTGCTAAGCTGTACTGCCGGCTAAAAGCGTCTGGGAGTATTGGCGATATATTTCCGGATATTGCCTAAAACATGCGTGAAAATCAAGATGGAGAATTTACGTAAAGTAAGAAACGTTTTTACATACCTTAATTACCTGATATCTGAAAATTGGCCCCCTAAGCAAGCTATCAGGTTAGCAGGCGTTCGTCAGAAAATACGTGACGTCTGGTATCCCTGGGATCTTACTTCAATAATTTTCAAACAAGTCATTGATTCTCTTTCATGAAAGTGTTAATAATTCAATTTTTTCGTGCAGCAATGTGAGCAGTTTAAGTCGCGGACGTACAACTCCACAACAGCAGCCACACCAGCAGATGCAGCCACAACAGCAACAACAACAGCAGCAAATGCCTCCGATGTCGCAACAACAGCCAGTGCTGCCACAGAGTTGTCCACCGCCCACCACAGTGTCTTCTAGTCTAGTCCTTAGTAAACCCTGGAGCACGACAGCTCCAGTCCCCACGGCGGCGGCGATACCCGCACCCCAACCCAGTTCGGCGCCCTTACCACCGAGGCCTACGCCGCCTTTACATCCCGGTTTTCCACCGCCCATGTTCGCTGCCCCCCTGCCCCCAGTTTCCACTGCCAGCCCCCATGCAGCGCCGGTACAGCCTGCCGCCCAGCCACCACCACAAAGTAACCCTTTTTCTGCGGAAAACCTCTTTCAAACGAGTGAGTATACCATTTATTTTATTTTGTATATTATTCTTTACTTTTATTAATATTTTTTATATTATAATTTATATTACTTTCGTTATCGTCATGGTAATAGTAGTAATCTCAGGCTAAGAAGTAAACATAGAAATGCCTCTACGAATGAATAGTAGTGCACTGTAATCAACCAAGCTCTAGAGTGAGATAGAAAGCACTTTACTGCCGTACTGGAGTAGAGTAAACAATAGGTCAGATTTTCATTTCTACAATTTCTGAATATAATAATTACCGGGATACTTTGAACAATAATAAACTGCTACCAAATCAATAAAAAAATTCAGTTTATAAACGTCAAATCGAAACGAAAATGTTAACACGACTCTTCTCGAACAATTAAATAGTTACAGAACGATGTTGCCAAACTGTCGGAATTGTCTATACCAAACTCTAGCTGTTAGTACCATAGCAAGGGTGCCGTAGAGCAATTATTCCAATACTGAAAAAAGATACGACACAAGTTCGCAACAACGGAATGTTGTTCGAATGCATAAACAGCTTCTATTTGGCTGCGTAAACAAAGGCGTGAAGCCATCTTTAGGTTTACTTCTTACTCTGAGGAAGTAATATCAACGATCTTTCTTTCTGATTTCAACAACTTCTTATTTCACAGATCAAACCGATATGTTGAGGCGAGAATTGGACAATCGGTTTCTTGCTTCTCAAGATAGAGGAATGGGAGTCGCTCCTCCTCCCTACTTACGAACGGAAATGCATCAACACCAACATCATCATACGCATGTTCATCAACATACGACGTCACTTCTGCCCCCGCCAACTGGATCAGCTCTGTTTCCTTCTCCATTGGTAAATTTTTTCAACAAATTAATGAAACAACTATTTTTTATTGGTTCATTTTATTAACTGCATGAAGAAAACTATATTCGTTTTTAATCATAATTTATTTATTTTTTATTCTCAGTGCATTAAGCAATATTTACCAAAAGTAAAGTTGCTGGTGAAACTGTTAGTTTTTGTTCTTTTCGTTTCAATTCGAATATTTATAATGAAAATGATCTCTTTTTATTAGACTATGAATCCCATGAATAGACTGGCAGCACGACCTGGAAGTAGTGTGAGTATATTAAAAGTATAACAATAAAAAATCGCGATAATTTTGGCCAGCAATTTTGCAATTTGTGATATTGCTTTCTGCCTAAGATCAAACTTAAATTCATCAGCGTTATTACAACTGCATGTGTGCAGTTCAATATGATGTGTAATAAAAGTAGTTTGTGGTATTATAGTTACCAAAATGAATTTCCACTTTCAGAATTTCAGAAAGTCGTCTTTAAATCAAATCGGAATGTATTTTATAGAACAATTCAAATCTGTATAGTCGAATCAATCAGATAACAGAGATACACTTCAGATTGAGAGTTGAATGAAGCAAATATACACTTGGCGTTTAAAGCAAACTTATCATCGTTGTTATGTTTTTGTAATCTGATTTTCTTTTTCCAGTTTAAAGATATACCAAAAATGGGAGGAGTGGAATCGCCTTTTTACCGACAAAATTTGGGAATACACAACTACCCTGGTTACAACCCTCCTGGTCTTATGCATCCTGGATTGACAGCTGGACCAACGCCATTTGTACCACCCACACATCTTCCAACTTTCCAGCCTAAGGTAAGCGAAAATTTATTTAATCTTCATGGGTGTAATTATGTCACAAATTAATCAAATCACAATACAAAATCTCGAGCGGTGGACCAGATTAAGCAAGAAACCATCTCCAAGTGAACTGTCCTAGCATTAATATTATCCTAACTCATTTCATATAACTAATAATGGTAAAGTAATAGTCAGGCATTCAACAACTCATTATTTGTAAATGTCATGTCAATGTTATTAACATATAACCTCAAATGTCACTTCAATGACAGATGTGACATAACTGCTTTCAGCTAACATGTAAGGCAACATTATTAACATTTTCTTGTCAGGAGCTGAAACAAAACTTTTCCCCACGTTTTGTGATTTGAATACAGGCAGTCTAATGCATGCTTTCTATGCTTCAATGGAGTTTATCTCCTTAACGCTTTTTCTCTGTTTTCAGTCTTTAACAGCCGATCCAACCAAGCCAAAAGTTGTGGTATGTACCTAACATATTTTGCTTTGCTTTCGCACCATATCATTAACACAATATGTCATTATGATTCAAATTTATGTTTAATCAATGGTGAACTTTTAACATCTCATACTGATTAGTCATACGTGTCTTTGTATTTTTTATGTAGACTTTGTTACTGTGTCCTTATGTGAGCTCGGTCATGTTATACAAGTTTGGAAATTCACATCGGAAAGATACGATATACAATGCATCAAACAGGGAATTTGGAAGCAATTGAGCAGATGTATATTCGAAAGTTTCACGTGCTGTAACTGACTGAATCCAGTTGTCTTGCAATAATCTAGTCTTTTCTCTCTCATCGTTGGGAGGGGCTTAATTCAGGCAGTATGGAAGGCACTCGCAAGTACTTGAATCCAGTATCACGGGCAGCCGGTCACATAAAATAATTCGATGCGCGTACTGCAGGTTTCCTACCATATCGCCACTTCCAACTTTGAGAAAGAGACAACACTTCATTATTACAATAAGACAACTGCATTCGGTCCGTTAGAGCAAAATGCTCTGCAAAATTCTCTGTCTGATGCATTGTATATCGTATCTTTCCTATGTGAATTTCCAAACCTGTACAGTCCATCCAAGAATTGACATCTTGGGCGGCTGTAAAAAATCTAAATTAAGCTGGTGATAACTCGTTCAGTAATTTTCGATTTGAGGAATTCAGGTTGGTGTTGGAAATGACACTGACAGAAAATATTTTCGAATTTTGACAATTTGTCCCTTTGTTTATGTTTGATTCTGATAGAACGTAATAATTTTGATCAATTTTTATTCATTTATCTTTTTATTCATTAAAATAAATAATTTTTGAACACTAAAATTTAAAATGAACCTCAAATCGTGATATAAAATACTACGCTAAAAGTTACACGGTTAGAATTTCGCCAAAGAACCATTATAAATCAAGAAATTATCAATCCAATACATTACTATACCTAGTCCGTTCACGAAAATTTGAGCCGTCGTTTGGCCATGGAAATTTGGCATATTCCACTGTGTATATTAAAATTTTAGGTTATGTTGTTAATTTTCTTGTCAGATTGATACGCAATGTTGTCAATATTGCATAGAATTCTATGATAAGTCATAAGCTCGTCGGACGATGCCGGGTACATTCGGTAACGTTGACTTTATTTTACGTTATGACAGCAAATACTGCCAACTTCAGATAAATAAACAAACGCCTACTATGCGCTCAAACTTTCGTGAACGGACTATAGGTTATAAATTACATCTTTGATATCATCCAGAGAAAACTTCAGTCACTTTTGTCAGAACTAGAAATAAAGCTGAGCCAGACGTTTCGAGGCCTACTTTGATGACAATTATTCTTGGATGGGCTATAATATCGTCTTCTCTACAAGTTCAACTGAAACTCGCGAGTGAAGCTATACATTTTGCGCGATTACCGCTGCTCTGGTAATTTACCGTATAAAAAGCTGATTATTAATCTTGATCACATTAATCGCCCACATTGATACATTGCATTGTCGGTTGAAAAGTAACAATCTATTTATAGTTTAATAAACCGTTGTGCATACTTCCACGTTGCCAAATCGTAAAATTCCCGGATTTTCGCTTCGAATACTTGACGTATGACTTCTTCGTGTGAAACATCGTAGACTGGTTGTTTTTTCTTTCGGAAACAGCTGTAAAATCTCGATATCGTTGTCATACAACCCACCGTTCCGTGTTGTGATACGCGCCGAGGCGAATTTATCATCGTGGAATATCTAGCTTCCTGTTATTTCAGTGTGTCATATATCAACCCCGGAGTGTGTGGTAGGTAGGACATGTTTATCTGAAAGACGTGGGTGCTGACATGCTTACCACGACTTCGCGTTTGTTTGGTTGTTTTGGAGTGGGCGTTAATGGTTTTGTAATATTCTGCGCCGAGGAGGAACAAGATGCCATTAAAACGGATTATATGACCACGTCTTGTTCGGGCTCGAATATAGATATTTATTATGTTATTATTGTTGAACTTAGAGCAAGAGCGATCGTTATCTTCGCCTGTTGAACGCGTTAAACTTGTAGTTTGTTGTAGACCAACTTGTTGAGTATCGGCTACATCGGGATCTGAACTCAGTTTGAACTTTGCTTGGACTTATTTGAGGAATTTGAAATTAATGAGGCTGGGTCTTCTTTAGTCCATCCAAGCATTATTGACATCCGCGGGTAGCTGTGAAATATACAAATTAAGTTTAATAGTTCGTTCAGTAAAGTTTTATTTGAGGAATTCGGGTTGGTGTTAGAAATAAAATGTATGCGAGTTTTGAAAATTCGTTCTGTTTCATTTTGATCGAACATAATAATTTTGATCAATTTTGAATACTCATACCAGAAATATTTCTTGAATCGTGAGGTGAAATTATACGCTCAGAGTTACACACAGTTAGAATTTCGACAAATAACCAGAATGAGTAAAATAATCAGAAATAAAGTTGCGCTTAAACATTCATGGCCTACTATAAAATGTTCTTTAATTTCAACCATGAATGTATCACACACCACAACTATCTTATAGAAAGTTATATGCCTTGCAGATAATGCAATTTACTGATATCACTTGCATTATGCTAACCTTTCAAATTTCTATCGTTTGATGATGATCTACAAGTCGAAAAGTCTGTGAAATGAACTGAAGTTGATTCTTATTGCCTAGTTTTTGATGCAGTGAATTATAATTATTTTCGGTCAATATAAATTCAATGAAGAAATAAAATAACATGACCAAAGTTAATTTAAATTGAGTTTGAGTTAAATCAATTCAGTTTCTGCGTTAAAGCTTAAAGGCGAAAAATCTTACATTTTTTCAACATTTCCGTACATTTCATTCACTGTCAAATTTGTTGAATCTTCATTAGATGAATAAATTAACCGGATTCGAATCTAAAAGATAGTAAACGTATTTTTATATTCATTGAGAAAAATCTATAGCTGAAATTAAAATATTCAAATAGCTCCCCATATGGTTTCGCTACGTGTGAAGAATTTGTCGATTTTTTTTTAATATTTGCAAAACTATTTCAATTTGTCACGCTTTTTTGCATCGACTTCTATGTGTCTTGAAACCAGGCAGTTGAAGTATTTTTGAAAGAGTTCCTAAAAGTTACCAACTTCGTTTCACAGAAAATGTATTCGCTGTACGAGTTTAAATTCGCTTTACCGTCTCCATTCGAAATTTCTCCGGGAAAAAGTTATTTGTCGTGTAATTTCTTTGCGCCTCACATATAATTTATGGAACTCTCAACCAGAGGCGCTGTCTACGCTCAGGTTCCCGGACATTTTCAATTTCTTACTTGGCTGTATAGCGACCATCATTGCCTACTTCGATTTCGATACTCCTTGGACAAACTAATAAATGTTTATTAATTTCAACCATAAGTAGTTTATCAAAACTATCATATAGAAAGTTATAAGCCTTGCAGATGATGAAGTGGACTGATATCACTTGCATTATGCTTACCTCTCAAATTTCTGTTTTCTCAGTCGAAAACTCTGTGAAATGAACTAAAATGTTTTCTTATCACCTAGTTCTTGGTGCAGTGATTTATAATAAATTTCTGTCTATATAAATTGAATAGCTCTCCATGGTGTTACACAACCTGTGCAGAAGTTGTCAAATGTCTGTTCATTATAACATTTTCAAAACTATCCAGTTGACCCGCGTTTTGCATCGCCTTTGATATGTGTAGAAAAAACGGCAAAAAAGTTGATGTATTTAAGAAAGAGTTCCTGGAAGTTACCGACTCCACGTTACTTCATTTCACAGAAAATTTATTCGCTCTACGCGTTTAAATTCTCGTTACCATCTCCATTCGAAATTTCTCCGGGAAAAAGTTATTTTTCGTGTAATTTCTTTGCGCCTCGGATATAATTTATGGAGCGCTCAACCAGGGGCGCTGTCTACGCTCAGGTTCCCGGACATTTTCAATTTCATACTTGGCTGGATAGCCATTAGATCGAAATATGCTTTTTTTCGCGCTCGTTCCGCTAGGTCTGAGCAAACTCGGGGACTTCTCGACTAAGCTAAATTCGTCTTTTAAGGACGTTATTATTCATCCGGCGATTGCGACGTTCCGGTACGTTTTTTATGCGTTTCCGGTTGAAATTGATGGAGAGCGAGGGCTACGAGGGGCTTACGAGAATTTTACAGTTACGAGAAGTCGAGAAGTCGTAGCGTTATGATTATTGTATTTTCGCGAGGGTTGAGTGTGATTTGAGTACAAAATGAAGTAGTGCAAAAAAGAGGAAGTAGATGACGCGAAGAGATGTTTTTGAGCGTTTTCGAACTAGGTATTGAATACCATTAGACCGATTATGTTCATTCACAAATTCAACCAGAAATGAATGCTCAAAAGCTTACTTGAAAATGTCAAATCTCTGTACCTTTTTCCATTTGAAAATTGTAGTGTAATGTCGAGCATATTTTTTCATTTATTTATACGATTATGTATAAATTTCAGAAACATATACGTCATCATTTTACTCGGAAAATAAGAAAATACTTCAAGTTATAATTTCGAATAAGGAATTATTTGAGAGAAGACCTGTCGAACAAGAAGACAATTTGAGTTTTTTGGCTCCTCACGAACGATATTTCATTGCAATTTAAACGTTTAAGATCATGAGGTGAAATAAAAGAATTGAATTTTGGAAAAGAATCCCGGTCTAATCTGGAAGTTTGAAATTCTCTTCAATTTTTAGTACCTATGCTGATAATAATATTCTAATACGCCACAGAAATGAACCCCGCATCGTATCTTGAGAAGTAAACAATTGAAATTATGTACACAGTCCACCCAAGAAATATTCATGTAACTCGCGGCTCTGAAAAATCGAAATTAAGTTGGTATTTTTGATTTGAAAAATTCAAGTTGGTGTTTGAAATAACACTGACAGAAAATGTATTCGATTTTTGACTATCTTCTTATGCTCACTTTGGCTTAGATCGAAAATAATACTTTTGATGAATTTTGAACACTCATAGCTGAAATGATATAAAATAATACGCTCAGAGTTACAGGGTTTGAATTTTGCCAAATAGCCTGTATCAATCAAGAAATTAGCAACCCAAAACATTTCTAAGTTATATTTCATATTCATGATAAAACCCACAGAATTTTTTCTTCTTTTCTGAATCAGAAATAAAGTTGTGCCTTGACGTTCAGGGCCCACATCGATGTCAATCATTCTGGGTGGACTGCAGATTATATAGTGTGCATTGATTCTAATTAATCATCATTATTATCATATCATCAATTATCAGTTTCGTTGAATGTACTATATACATCTTTTTCGAAATAAATGACTGATCTTTTTTTTTTCATCCACAGAAATCAGGAAAATGGAACGCGATGCACGTTCGAGTTGCCTGGGAAATCTACCACCATCAGCAGAAGAGCGGCGAAGCCAAGGGAGCAGCAGTCAAGACAGATCTTCTGAGACCGCCCACTCATCTGTTCTCGCCGAGCGTCCATTCGACAAGACCTCACGAGTTAGCCTTCCCGCCGTCTTTGTCCAGTCATAGGCCCCCAGGTTTCGACCAGCCTCATCCTAGTTCTTTGTTCACCGCACCGCCGTCTCATTTGAGTAAGTATTTAGGCTGTAGGCCAGTTGTTTCAGACGTCAAAACGAATAAATCAAGGGAAAATTTGTATATACTTTTTTAGATGGGTTTTTTTTAATTCTGCGAGTAGAAATAGAAAAGGTGTAACTATGTTGAAACAAATTACTGTACCCTGATATTTCAATTCAAATTGTTGAAATTGATATTTCTTTAGTATTTAAGAGTTCCCCAACTAACAAATATGGGTATACCTTTTCATCAAGGGCCAGATCTACTTTTATTACATCAATTAAATCAACTTTTAATACAAAATATACAATGACAAGTTCTCCAAAAAATTTCTCATATGCCAACTTGACTTTTTCCACACTTGTAAAAGAAGAGTCCAGCCACGGTCGCAAAAAAATGTTGAAAACTTCAAGAAATATTTTCATTAGTCGTGGATAAAGTATAGTATGCTACTCGCGTTTAAAGGCTGCTGTTCACTCGATGATTTGGGCCATTTGCCTACGGCTCGTAGCCTTAACTTCACCTCTTGATAATGGCTATTATTATACACTCGTTGCAGAATATACTATTGTTTACCATTATACCTATGTAGTTAGAAGGTATCAGTAGGTACTTTACCATTAATTTATGGAATTAAACCTACCAATGAAGAGCCAAAAATATATTGTGTATTCATAATTTTTCCACTTATTGTATAATGTTTCCTTGTTTAATGATGTATAACAACCTTCCACTTGAATTCTTCTTTGGTGTCTGAAATGACTGGCGATATCTAGAACTGATTTTACCATAAATTAAAGTAGCCAAATCGCCCTTTACAGGTAGTACCCTATCGCCGTTCAACAGATACGGCACCGCTGGATTCCCAGGTGGAACTCCTTCCCCATTCGGGTTGTCGCCTTTCGCAAGTACGAGAGACATGGGTCTTAGTAGTCTGCACGATCCGTGGCGTAATCTTCAACGTTCTGTAGGCACATTTCCACCATCTGTCAATCCTTTACCTCCCACATTACCTGGCCTACCGCCTCCTGCGCCTTGGACCATCAAACCGGATCCTATTTTAGAGCAAAGGGAGCGAGAGGCAAGAGAAAGAGAAGAAAGAGAGAGGGAAAGATTGCGGAGAGAAAGAGAAGAAAGGGAGAGGAGAGAAAGAGAAGAGAAGCAGCGACGATTAGAGCAGCAGGTAAGAACTTTAACCTTTATTATGGTAGAAAGTTTTTCTTTGATAGCGTTTGCCATTACATGCACCAGTGCACCACTGACACTTCATTAGTTTTCACTGAGTTCTGCTTCAGTACATTCCCAATGGAACATGAAAATATTTGACAAATTGCCCTCTTATCTTATCGATTTATTTAAAGTTTATTCTTTGCTGAGCCGTTAAGCGCAAGAATAGTTTATTGCTTATAATATGTTTCTAATAATTTCAGTAATCGAAATAAGTGCAGAATCTAGATAACTGGTTAAAAATGATTGCACTCAGTGCGCACCAAGTTTTCCCAATGGAAAATGCTATTAATATTTCAAATGTATAAATAATAACTATCTTCGAATTTGTGGTACTACTTTGATTTAATTTGCAGCAGCAGGAGCAACGCGAACGAGAACGCAGGGAAAAGGAAAGAAGAGAAATTGAACGTCGCGAGATGGAACGTGAACGCGAACGTGAAAGAGAAAGACTGTTGCACCAACAGCGTATGGCCGAGTCCGCTAAACAAGTGATGCCCTCTATGCGCGATAGATCGCCTCACAGGAGTGCGCAAGAACTTTCCGGTGAAATTCGAGTGAAAGAAGAACCACGTATCAAGGAGGAAGATATGTTAGGAAGGACGGCACCGGATCCAAGATACGCACAACATCAATACTTAAGACATCATCCACTGCAACCTCCACCACCGCCAAGCATGCTTGATCGGTCCAGAATGATGGCAGCTCATGGTCTTCATTACCCTGGACCACCGGCTTCTCATTGGCCACCTCAACACGATCCTTTTTATCGTTACGATCCTCTTAGATATAATCCATTGATGGATGCAATCAGAGCTGAAGAGGAAAGAGCGAAAATGTTTGGAACATATGCAGCGCACCATCCGCCTCAAATGAGAACAAAGGATCCGTCGCTGATGCATTTGAGGCCAGGACCCGGGCCGCCACCTCCTCCAACACATCATCTCTCCCACAAAATGAGTGTAACACCACCCACCGATCTCCACAAGAAAGAAGAGCCCCGATAGCGAAACGAAAACATTGAAAAACAATTGAAACGGGAACTTTCAGCTTGATCAGCAAATCATTAAAGCATGTCGCTGGAGGGTCCTTGCCAAATGTAGAGATTTGTTGTTAAATACTAACTTCAGTTTGTCTAAATTTCTGATCCCATGTCTGATTTGGTCGTCTTACCTTACCTCGAATTTTGAGTATCAAAATATAATAAGCAAACTTGTAGACAAGTTTAAACTGCTATTTGTTATTTGGCAAGGCTCTTCCATAACGTATAGGTTGAAAACAATTTTTATCTGATCTCATTCGATTAGTGGAATCAAAAGGAAATGTGAAGGAATTATCAATGTGAAAGATATTTTTACAGTGGTTTTGTATATGTAATTTGTAGATTAACACAAAATTATTCGACACATTAAATGCGCGTTTACAGTTTTCAAATCCTAGTATGTGTTTATGAAAGACATTGAAGAAATTGTTATTGTAATGTGTCAATAAGTTTTCTTTTGGAATCTCTGTTTTGAATATTTTTCTACAAATGAGTTTTATGTTCCAGTGATTTCCATTTTATGGTAGAACCAAGCAAAAAATCAGACGAGAAAAGACAGTATCAGATGAACAGAACTGATTTGACCAAAATTTTCTAGGTAACCTATTCCTTGTAATTGAATTTTTACTTTCTCAACAATTGTTTGTTTCGAATATTTTATCAAGGACATTCTTTGTGTTATTTTTTGCTGGATCAACCATATAAAACAATAAATTTTAATCAGTCAGTAATAATCAAAATACCTTGATACTGCCGGACATTGTTGTAAATAATAGTGCTTCTTATGGCAACACTCAAGTCAACAATTAAAAATTATGTAGGACTTTGAATCGAAGTTTCTCTATGTTTTATTTATTAATTGTATATTTTTCTAGATAATTTATTTAAGACTGATGAAATTTCATTCTTAGTAACCTTTAAAACAAAACTCCGAAGCTGAAGATATTATTTGTCAGATTGAAAATTTGGAACTTTCTTTGTTCGACCATTTTATTACTTGAATTATGATAATAAGTATTTCCTTCCAGAAAGTGTTAATTTGAATGTATAATGCAAATCTAACTCACAAGAATAATATCAGTAGTAATTTTTCTGATTGTCATTAATATGACATGAGTTTTTAAAAGGAAGTTCCAAAAGTGAAGATCAAACCATCATATTTTAATTTCAAATAAACTTCGTTGGAATTAAAGTATTTGCCGCTGTATTGTGAGTTGTGAAAAAAACCCTTCGAGATATACTATTTTCGAATAACTTGTAAATAGCTTATTATATTGTGATATATTAGTTAGCTTAGTGTGAGATATTTCAATCTTATTCAATATACGTAAATTAGGTAAATAACTTTAGACAATTATTTTGTTATTTCATTTGTCATTTCCTTCAGTATTAGTTATTCAACATTACAGGATTTTGAATGTTCATACAAAAATTCTTTCTTCGCTCCATTCTATTCAGTGCCAAATTTGTTTGTTTTAATTGAATTGTAAATAAAATGAGGACCAATACTCCATTGGCCACTGCATAAAGATGATGGATATGTAGTACTAATTTATTTTTGAAAAAATTATTTTCGGCTTCATAAATTATTGAATTGTAAATATAATTTAATTGTTGTATATTGTAAAGTTACAAAAAATTTTGGAGCTTGGTTGTATGATTGGTTGAGGCAATTTGTATAATTATGTACTCTGGAACTTTTCTATTTATTCGTTGAAATACAGTGGCACTTACTTAATTTCTACAGGCTGAATTTTTTATGGTGAACAAGCTTGTCTGTAATATATATTCGTATTTAAATGCGTGTAGATATTGGCCTTGTCTAAGTACAATTGAATATGTAGATAATTAACTATTTGTGCTCTATCCATGTTTGTTAGAAGACATTTTTTATGTGTATGATTCTGAAAGAATCACAGTGATGTAATATATAAATAAAACATTGTTTCTATGATTTAGAAACATTAGTCATAATGTGTTGGTTTTTTACTCATTCATCTCAACAAATATTCCTATTTTTAAATGTGCTGAAAAAAATTTCCTTTGTTAAGATCAGTTTATATTGGTAGAGTTCACTAACATATTTCGAGCGCCCGTTATACTCAAGCGAGTGCTATAGAGTTTTGCCCAAATGCCTGTAGTTTTCCAATTTCGAGCTGAAAATGGTCTCAAACGATAGGGTTCGGCTCCCTGATGAGCAATCCGTGGTCAAATTCAATTCTCTCCGTGATGCCGGCCGTCCGTCCGTTAGCATGATAAATTTGGAAGGGATTGTCCTATAGACTTGAGATTTTCAGGGTGAGTTCGGTTCCCAAATGCCTTGGTTAAGTTAACCAGCCTAATCGTACAGAGTGTTCCATAAAATATGGCCATTAAAAATTTTGTTTCTCAATATCTCAGACAAAATGAAATTATGTGGCCACATGCAAGATGCTCATAGTAAGCCTTATGCAAAATTTTGTGGCCATCGTGTCAACAGAACCATAGAAAATTCAATTGGTATATTGGAAAGATGAGACTACATATATGTATATATTTCCATTCCATTTGTGTGACTGAAGATTTATAAACCGAATGTTCCTGTAAAATGTCCCATTATCTGGACCATAAATTATTCAATTCAAATATTGAAAAAAAGAATCTCTTTATTTCCATAGCAAGATATCCGATTCGATTTAATTGTCAAGTTTTTCAATAATTTCCAGAATATTATTCCGATCGTGCTGAATTTTTGCATTTATATATCCAGTATCAATATCAAGTCCTATACAAAATTTTGAGGTAATAGCTTCATTGCTCTACCAATGAACAAGCTTTCAAAAGCACGTGCTAAGGGTTTCTTGAATTGTTTCAAATGAGCTGAGAAAAAGTTAATATTGGTAGAGATCACTATCGTACTTTTTTACGGAAATGCTCTACTCATTTCAGTAGAGTAACTGTATTCACGTTGCTATTAATTTGAAGGGATAGTTTCAACTGCAAATTGGCTGAATCACAAAAGGGAGACTAGAAAGACACACTATCCTCTACTAAAACTGAGCATGTGTCTGTTCCTCAGATCAACAAAAATTTTTTGTATTGTATTTTTTGGATCTGAGGTCTGTTTACATTGGTAGAGTTACTGTCACTAGCATAGTCTGTTTACATTATGCTAGTATGGAAAATATTAAGTACTCTGCCATATACTCTACCAATGTAAATCAGGCGTTACCATTTCAATAATTAATAGAGCAAAAATCATGTACAGGGTTGCTCAGATTTCGATGGTTTGGTACTTACATCCCCGAAGTTAAAAGAAAACGAATTTCATATACAGGTCATGTTCTCTTTCTTTGAGAAACATAAATTGCTGAATACCGCAAGTCGCTATGGTGTCTTGTTTCCGTGATATGGCGTGATTCTGAAATTTGGCCAATTATTATAACTATAACTTTCGCTGTATTATTACTTTGCTTCCAAAATAAAAATTTAGCATTCATATATGGTATGATATTATATACTTAGGATGAATCTAATTTCTAGAATATTATTCCTAAAGATTATATAGTATAAAGATCGGAAACGACACTACTACAGTGTATGAGCGCCATCTCTGGGTCAAATGTGAAAACTAATGTCTATAGAAGGGTTTAAATTCTGGTTCTATGATTATAAATTTCGAAATCAATATACATGGGAAATGTCATCGATATAAAAAAGTGCCAATCAATTCGTTTGCACAAATATTATTTCACTTCGAACGGCTTTTGCCCGTAGTGTCGTCTCGAAAAAAGTGGAAAAAAGATGAGTTTGTACCCTTCAGTAATGCAGATTACGAACGAGATAGCGAAACTGGATGATCAACTGGTGTTTTATGGATGTATGCAGGTAAAGCTATTTTTGGCTTGATCAACGTCAAACATCTGTTGCTATTTCCACGATAGAGGCAGAAATAGTGGCTGATAGTGAGCTGCACGGAAAATGAAATGGTTAAAGTGACTATTCAGGAAAAGTTTTCCATCAATTCAAACAGTGATGGTGGACAACGAAGCTGCAGTTGAACTGAGCCAGAAACTGGAATTCCACAGACGCACTAAGTATATTCATATTCAATACATGTATAAATCTTACAATAATACCCTAATATTTCTGTAATATCTTCTATAAATGCGTAATAAAAATATTACACATGAAATACTGAATTTTATTGAAAATTATGGATTCAAAAAATAAAAATGAAACATCCTAGAGGGAATACGAATTTCGCATCAATTCTTATTACAGTTTTCTTTATATGATTTCTAATCCAAATTACAGATTTTATATAAAAATTGATCTTCAGTGCCATCTCTGGGTCAAATGTGAACTAAAAAATGTAGTCGTTTTTTAGTACTACGACATAGGGGCGTTTCCTATCTTTCTATACTCTATAATCTATGATTATTCCAATAATGCTGAGATTTTGCATTTATATACTTAGCATGAAGTCCTATACAAAATTTTGAGTTTATAGCATTATTGCTCCACCGATGAACGAGCGCTCGGAAGCATCCGCTCAGGGCTTTTCTTGAATTTTTATATGTAGTTAGCGTATGTTAGTGTCCTATATATTTTCTACCTTTCTTCTAAACATATTTGTGTGCTATTAACACTGGAAATCAAAAGTTATGAAAGTCAAAATTTGCAGTTGAAATATTACTTCCTTTAATATTCTGGAAAAAGATGAGTTTTATTCATTCTATAAGTAATTGGAAATATTTTTTTTTATCTGAGACATACCACGAAGGCTCAGGCCTAAGTACTAGTGTACCGTGGTGTCGGAGGAGGAGGGACAGATTCAGTCTATTAACACGTGATTTAAAAGACCGAAGTTTCAACATTCTGGGAAGGAAGTTGGTTCCACACTCTAGAGACCCTTGGGATGAAAGTACGGGAGAAGGTCGATGTTCTATGCGTGGAGAGTTGGACGGTAAAGGATGCATGTGCGATGTTCTTCTTGTGGTTCTGTTGGGATTATCCGAGGGAGGGACAATCGATGCCAATTCTTCGGAACACAGGCCGTGATAGTATCGATAAATAGTGAAAGGTCACCCACGGCACGTCGATGGGCTAAGGAGGGGAGATTCCTGTTAGATTGGGATCATTAATGAGTCTGATTGCCTTCCTCTGGATGGAGTCTAGGATTTTAAGCGTTGATTTGGCTGCCGCTCCACATATGTGGAAGCAGTACTCCATGCACGGTCTAATCTGAGAGACATACAGAGTATAAAGGTTAGCGGGGGAGAAGTATTTTCGTGCTCGAAACAGGAATCCTAACTTTTTAGCAGCCGATGAGGCCACAGAAGAAACCTGCCTGTGCCAGCTGAGGTCTCGCTCGTACGAGATGCGTACGAGATGCCGACGAGATCGAATGTCTCAATGTTTCCCAAAATATTTCCGCTCATCTGAATGCGGTGGGTGTTGGCAACCTTTTTACGTGATAACTGGCATGATTGAGTTTTGATGGTTCAGTGTTAGCATTCTTGAGAGAGCTGATGCCCTTGCAAAAAGAGGAGCAAACACACCCTTCACCGGACCCGTGCCCAACTGTTGGGTATCACCTACACTGATTAGGGCAGAGATCGACGTTTGGAAAAAAAGGGAGAAACACTCTTACTGGATAAACACATCCGGTCAAAGACAAGCAAAGACACTAATCGAACCTTCCAAAGAGAAGGCTCAGCAAGCTCTATCGTTGTCAAAAAACGAGTTAAGGCTGCTAATCGGTCTTCTCACAGGGCATTGTCCCGTGAGATATCACCTACACATACACAAGATCGGTAAAGAAAACTCCGACATTTGTAGGTTATGTGAATCGGCCACTGAAACCACCGAGCACATACTATGCCAATTCACTGCGCTGGCGCAAACCAGACTTACTCTACTAGGTGGCGCGTTATTAACGCCAGCCGACATAAGAGCGAAGTCTCCTAAGGAAGTAACCAGCTTTGCTAAGGAGGTTAGATTCCTGAGAAAAACGTAGTTTTAGTATGGTAACGCACAAAAGACCTTATTGGTCGCAGTGCAGAAGGGTAATCAACGACCACTATCTAATCTAATCTAGCATTCTTGATTGTTCTGAAGCAATCTTAATACCATGTAAATTAAGGATAAGAAAAAAATGAAATATGAATATTATTTCCAATGTAAGTTTATTCGAAAACATTTTTCAATTACAAGGCATAAGTAATATTCAGGGACAATTCATGAAAATTTCTGTTTATCGGTTTATTTCTACTATCAAAACGTGAATACAGACATAATCAGCTTAGGTCTCTTTTTATTTACAGTATCATTAATTGTACAATTTAATTTCAGAGTTTAATTTATATTTACTTACGATACCACATTTGGAGGGTGTTGTACCTTTTTACTTTTTTCTGTAACTGCAATACACCATACAGAAGTGCTTCAGCTGTTGGTGGGCAGCCAGGAACATAGATGTCTACAGGAATAATACGATCACAGCCTCTGAAATTGGAAAATGTTGAGTGAGTGTGAAGAATTGTTTCGGCAATAATAATCCTATTCAGAAACAATAATGGAATACTCCCACTTCTGTTTTCTGAAGTTTTAACTCATTTCATTGAATTTCATTCAATTTAAATAATCTATTTTCGCCACAAATGTAGATGTTGATACAATTTGATAATTAAGGTTTCGCTTTGTTGGATGTGCAGATGAAGATACACCTACACCAAGATTTTCAAGAAATCAGTGTATATTAAAATTTTAGGTCATGTCGTTTATTTTCTTGTCAATTGATAGGCAATGTTGTCAGTGTCACGAAAAAGTTGCACAGTAAACAGTAAATACTGCCAACTTCAGTGCTCAATAATATGTGAACAGAGTATAACAGATTTACTATAGTCCGTTCACGAAAGGTTGAGCGCATAGTAGGCTTTTCTTTATTTTTCTGAAGTTGGCAGTATTTACTGTCATAAAGTAAAATGAAGTCAACGTTGCCGAATGTACCCGGCCTCTTCCGACGAGCTTGCGAGTTATCAGAGAACTCTATGCAAAATTGACAACATTGCGTATCAATCTGACAAGAAAATAAAGAACATAACCTAAAATTTTAATATACACAGTGGAATATGCCAAATTTCCATGGCCAATCGACGGCTCAACCTTTCGTGAACTTGAATTGAATAAAAAATAAATATCATTGTTTGAACAATGGAACCTAATGGTAAATTTATTCGAAAATTATCATTTACATTAGTCGAAAGAAGTGCAAATGAACAGAATCTAGTAAAATGAAGAAAGAGTTCCGAAGCAAACATTATGTGATGAAACAAAAACATTGTATGCTCAAAACGAATCAAGACATATCTGGACTCTGGAGTAATAAATGGTGGATGCTTTGCTTGAAGTGATTTCTATTCACATCTTCATGAAAACCTCTAGAAAATCAGTAATTATTATGATTGTTGATAATGTGTAAATATTGACTTGAGAATATCCTATTGATGAAAAGTGGATTCATTTGAGTGAGTTTATCCTCCTGAACCTGTGCCTGTGTGGAATAAGCCGTCTTAAGTTCCATATAGCACCTTTACACACATTGCCTCATTTCTAATGAGTTATTCTTTCACATTTTTCAAAATTCTAGCTGGGGCAGAACATTTTATAAGCCTTTTAATAACAAACAATAGTATAACCTCCATTTGTTTTTCTGCAAACCAGAGTTCCCTGATCTAAACTCGAAAAGCAAGTCGGACAAGGCCGGGTACATTCGGCAAAGTTGTCTTTATTTTACGTTATGACAGTAAATACCGCTAACCTCAGATAAATAAACAAAGGCCTACTTTGTGCTCAATAATATCTGAACAAAGTATAGCTTTCAAAGTGCCTTCAGTCACGGAATACCAGTGTAGAAAATGAATATGAAGAACCATGGAAAATAATGCCCAATTCACAGTATATGTAACGTAAGCATTCTAGTGTAATTTGTGAGACTTACGCTTATGCTTGCATCCATTATGACTTGGTGTAATGGAAGAAAATATTTGGAATTTTGTATTTTGAAGGGGAATAACGACGAGCATAATTTCGTGAGGAATGAACCATTAGAAAATTTTTAAACAATATTTTGTCTGTGCAATGGGAACTGACAAATTTCTGATCACTGTAACTTTCTAACGGAACGAGTTATGGACTTGTTATTATCAGTACAGATTTGGGGCATCCACTATGTCCATGTATATGGATTTTGTACCTATATATAAAATTTCGACCAGATTAAATCTCTAATTCTGAAAATATTTGAAAAATAATACCCTTATTACACCATGCCTTTTTCATGTCTATATTCAAGTCTTTTTTCAGGGCTATTTGTTGGGTAAATGATTGAATGAATTGCAAACATTCAAGAAATTGATATTTTACCTCAAGCGTGTATTTCACTGGAATATTTTCAAAAGAATACCATTTTATCTGTTTTGTTATGAAAAATAATGATGCAAACAATAGAAGATGAAAAAAATCATTTTTGGAGTTAGAATAACGTCAATGGGAAGATATACAGGGTGAACAACATTGAATGCAACTATATTTTTTCAAATGGGACACCCTGTCCTGTATATTCTTCCTTTTTTTGATAGGCTATTTCCTCCTGATCTCGAATATAAATGCGTAGGTGGATGTGTCTCTTCAATTTTCAGAGTTTCAAAGTTTTGAAATGATGACACCGAATAAATAAGTATGTGAAATACCTACGGAATTATTTATATCCAAACAATCTACTTAAAAGTATTATTTTAGAATGAATACTTAACAATTAACCAATGAAAAATGATAAACTATGGTAGTATGGTAAGAATAACATCAACTAAAGAAATTTCTCAAAATGACCACCTTCATTCAATACACATAGTTCATATAGTTGTCTAAAGTTGTTTAGACTATTTTTGATAGCATTATTATGGCTCTGATTCAAGTCAGAAATTAAAGCTTCAAAATTTGTTTCTAATCATTACAATTATCATTATTCTTTGTGCATTGACGGGATTAGTTCCGAATTAGGGGTTTAATATTGGTTGATTTTATATCATTAATATTATTCTCCGCTTTCATTGATTGTCATTATTGCTGTCCAACGGTGTTAAATCGGGACTATTTGGTGGCCATAAAATGGGTGCGCCATTACCAATCCAAAGATCAAATTGGCCACTTAAATATTCACGAACTTCCAAAACGCTATGCCAGATGGTTATTGAAATTTGAAACTCTGTGGTGCTCAGAATAAGAATGATAGACCAACATATGTTACATATTCGAAATCAGGGGAAAAAGAGCTAACCAAATATGGAAAAATATACAGGGTGTCCCATTTGGAAAAATGAAGTGGCCATCAATATGTTGGTCACCCTGTATATATTTCAGTTTCTGGACTCATATCAAAAAACCTCAGTTGGTTTCGTGAAACTTTTATACGAAACATTTTTTTGTATCTCCTTCAGTAACAAAGTTAAAAGGCGTGTCAAATTATAATGAAAAACCCGGTACCGTTGTCCAGAGAAAACTATGAGAAGGAATTGAATACTATATATCAGATCGGGGAGAACAATCAATATTCAAAAGTATACATGGACAATATCCTGAAATCTATAAAAAATAAAATGCTTCTCAGTAAAATATATCCACACACATCCATTAAACAACACTACGTCGCATTACCATTTTATAGAGGTTTTGATGATAAGATCAACGCAACTCTCAGAAAACATAACTACACATTAATTAACAAACGCCATCAAATACTAGAAAACATATTAATAAATAACAAGAAAAGGTTGAACGACGAAGAATGCAGTAGAATTTACGAAATAACTTGTGCTGACTGCCCCTCCATTTACATAGGAATGACAACTCGAGCAACTAAGAAAAGATTCAACGAACACATAAAGAATCGACCAAATTCAGCATTAGGAAATCATCTGATAGAGCAAAATCATAAGACAACAATAGAAAATTTGAGAATATTACACAGGGAAGATAACTATCACAAACTATTACTTCTGGAACAATATGAAATTCTGAAGAATAATCAGAACCAACACGTACTGAACAAAATATCAGAATTTCCAGAAAGAAATTTATTCAAATTATTAGAACCAATAACATAACAACTCTGAAATATTTATTTATTATTGATCATATTTCGCGCCCTTCAAATTTATACTTCACATGTCTAACATCGATATGCACATTATGTTATCTATTACTCGGTTGTCGATATCTCAATTATTTCTTAACGTTTTTAAACTGTCTACGTCATTTGTCATTCTCGAGGATTTTTATGTGTTAGTTAATTGAGAGAAAATCTACTCATCTATTTATGTATATATACCTGTATAATATTGTGTGTTATTTATTTTTAATTTATGACCAAAGATTGTATATTTTTACTGACGGTGAGTTCTAGTCGTTTTTTCTGTGATCCAAAAAATTTTTACAATTGCTATTTTTACATTTGTATATTTTTCAGCTGGCCTGATGATGGCTTGAAAGCCGAAATCGATAGCCAATAGATTTATTTTTAAAAAACGAAGTGTGCTATTTTATTTAAACCATATTGACATCAACACACTTATGGAAGAGTTCACAACCAAAATAGAACTATGTAGTTCTATTTATTTGCAAGCCTGAAATAGGCACCAAAGTAGTCCCAGGTGCATGCAAATTTCGTTGAAATTTCAGGCAGAACCGGTCAGGCCCTCAAAAAGGCACAAAAATGACATGGCGTAATAGGGGTTTGACTAAATTACAGACATTGGGGCAAATTCATGGCATGATGTTCCCTTAAGGATCAGCGCAAAAAAAGTTTAATCAAGGAATGTCATATAAAAACTATAGTGCGTTCACGAAAGTTTGAGCGCATAGTAGGCATTTGTTTATTTATCTGAAGTTCTTCTAATGATAAAGTTCCAAGTATGTAGATCCAAAATTCATCAGTTAAATTTCAAAAGTTTGTGTCTACATTGGAAGGTTCTTGTGAGCATTTTCTCTTAGGTGTGCGGTATTCCCTTGTTCTCCCCTACCATGTATAGTCAGTTCACTTAAGTTTGAGCACATAGTAGGAGTTTGTTTTTTTATCTGAAGTTGGCAGTATTTTCTGTCATAACGTAAAATAAAGTCAACGTTGCCGAATGTACCCGGCCTTGTCCGACAAGCTTGCAAGTTATCAAAGAACTCTATGCAATATTGCATATCAATCTGACAAGAAAATAAACACCATAACCTAAAATTTGAATATACACAGTGGAATATGCCAAATTTCCATGGCCAACCGACAGCTCAAACTTTCCTGAACGGACTATACATAAAATTTCAGCTTGATTAAGGAAGCATATATTAATGCTCTATATGAATAATTCACATCAGATAGGATTACCAAATCATGCCTTCTCATTATTGCTTACCGAACAACAGAATAAGAATAATGATAATAGCCACCACCATTGGCACAGCTACCCATTGAAATGACCCATCTTGGTTCAGGCATTTGATCATAAATTTTACGTAAGGCTGGTGCCATTTTGTTAGTAAGTGTTCCAGCAACAATAATCACATCTGACTGTCTGGGAGATGCTCGAAATACAACACCAAACCTGAAATTATATAATTACGCATTCATAAGAATGAGTAATGAGAAAAATTGGTTACCTATCCATATCATATCTAGGTGCAGCAAAGTGCATCATTTCTACTGCACAGCATGCAAGACCAAATGTCATGGGCCACATTGAACTCTTCCGTCCCCAATTCAAAAGATCGTCTAATCTTGCCAAGGCAAATTCTGCTAGATTAGACCTGGACACTTGAAACGGTGAGTATTTTTTATATTCCTGATTTTCAGGAGCAACATTCTGCTGCTGTTGAGTTTGTGGTTGTGTTGATTGACTTCTAAGTAAGATGATATTTCCAAAAACCCCTTGCGAATTCTTCACATTGCTGATAACATTTTGTGAGCTCTGGGATGTAAGGATTGAGCGCAACATCTTGAAAATGACAATATTAATGTAAAACCATAAATATCGGGGGCTCACTTACTTTGCCTTATAATTAAAAAGTTTTGAACCTTAAATTTACGTAAGATCCCAGACGTAAATATTGAAAACGAGTGACAGCAACATTAAACGGAACCATAGATGTAGGCCATTGACAATTGACACTGTTTGACTGTGACTGTAGACAACTGACAAAGACAAGTGACGTTGAAATAATCATAGATAGCATTGTTCAAGGAAAAGAAAACGAGTGCAAGTGCATAATTGTTGATATTTCATCGAAAAACCCATTGGAACCTATTTTGTTTACTTCAGAATAGTGATTTTCATCTCCTTAACACGCCAGTAATAAGAGTTTTTTTGCACACATACTAGTAGCAAATTTATTGCCCTTTCCGAATATGTGGTAAAATTTGATGAGACTACAAGGAAAACTGAACAATGATCATTTTAGTTAGGTTAGGTTAGGTTAGGTTAGGTACAAGGAAAACTGAACAATGATCATTTTAGTTAGGAAAAACACTCGAAATGTTTCGTGAAATCAAGAAATGTAAAAATTAAGAATAACTTTAGACAACCTTTCTTTTGTCTAAGAGAATAACCGTCAACATTTCGACCAAGTGTTATATAACATTTTTTGTTGCAAATCACTCGTACAATTCGCCCTTGAAGTATGACCACTTTAAAAGTAGATATCCTGTATAGTTAGTTTCATAAATTTTATTGATACAGTATACAGTGTTATTTCGATATCCAAAGACAAATGCCATTTTAATATAAATTATCGGATACCTATTTATTTCATTATAAAGAGGAAAAATGCTGTTATAAATAGTGGAAAATAACATCAGGCAAATGACCATCACGACCTGCTCATGGAATTTACAACTACCCAAATCGCTAAGTCCACGAATTCCATCTTGAATCGACGCTGGGCTGTTGACGTAGACTTTCTCTTTCACGTGGCCGAAAAAAATAAATTGCAAGGTGTTAAATCAGATCTCGGTAGCCGATTGTGATCCCTTCTACGAGAGATAACACGGCGCGGAAACTTTTCTCGTAAAAGATTAAAGGTTTCGTTGATTGTGTGGCAAGTAGCGCCAACTTATTGAAAATAAACGTTGTCCAGATCAATACCATCCGATCCGATCTCTCTATAACCATAGAAAACATGTCCAATGCCCAGGCCGTAGACTAATTTTCAAAAATTAGGTGCCGGACCATATACCGCACCAAACAGTCACTCTTCGAGGATAGATGAGCTCTTCAACAATAACTTTTGGGTTTTCTGAGCTCCAGAAACGACCATTTATTTTGCATGTTGACGGAGTCACTGAAGTAAAAGTCCCATACTCATCCCTCAAGATGATTTTTCGATGGAATTTCGGATCATTTTCATACATTTCAAAACGACCCAATCAATTCACTAATTCACTGGACTTTATGAGCCTTAAGACCCAAATCTTCACGCAAAATACGGTGTAATGAGTTCGTGGATTGCCTACTCTCGAAATACGACGAGGAATGGATAAACCTGAGTTTACTTCAACACTTTCGGCTACAACAGCAATATCACAGAATACTGCGGCCTGTGAGAATATTCTCGTCTATTCACTAACTTGTCCCAACAGGTGCTTCATAGCGACCCAAAATGTTCTAGTTTGGTACCCAAATGTGGCCGGTTAAGTTCGTTAACCAGCCAAATCGTGCAGAAACGAAACCAATCGAAATGAAATTTTGCGACCACTTGCAAGATGCTCATAATAAGCCTCCTGCATAGTGTCAACAGAACCACAGGAAATTCAATTTGAATATTGAAAAGAAGAAACTTCATATTTCCATAATAACAAGATATCCGATTCGAGTGAAATTTCTTTTGTGATTGTGATTGAAGACTGATACTGAATTTTCAATTTTCATGCAAAATTTTGTGGCCATAGTGTTATCAGAACCATAGAAAATTCAATTGCAATATTGATAAAAGAAATCAGGATATTCCCACAAAAGGAATTCAAGTGAAATTTATTAAGACTGATAATAATGCAAAATTTCAAAAGGATCGCATCATTAGAACCATAGAATTCAATTTTTTTTCATTATTTATTTTTAACATATTTAATTTTTTGAATTATCTTCAGAATATTATTCCGATTGTGATGAGATTCTGCATTTAAGTATATACTTATTCGGTATCAATCTCAAGTCACATATAAAATTTTGAGGTGGTAGTCTTATTGGTCCACCAATGAACGAGCGCTCAAAAGCTCCTGCTCAGGGCTTTTCCTAATTTTTTGAATGGTTTCCAGAATATAAAATTCCGATCGTGCTGAGATTTTGTATTGATATATGTATACTTAGCATAAATAAATCTCAAGTTCTATACAAAATTTTGACGTGATTGATCCACCAACATCAATGAACGAGCGCTCAAAAGAACCTGCTAAAGGCTTTTCTTAAAATTTTCATATCATAACATCGCTATAATTGTACTTTCAATTTTTGGATCATCTACAATGAAGAATACGTAAAATTCATAAGGCCCATTAGCTCAGTTGGTTAGAGCGTCGTGCTAATAACGCGAAGGTCGCGGGTTCGATCCCCCCATGGGCCAAAATATTTTACATATTCTTTAACCGAATATGTCGATGTGTAACATAAATAAGAATGTAATTTTGAGGCAATACAATCAATCAATTAAAAATCTTGACCATACAATGAATTCATTAATACTTACACAACTGCAACGTACTGTAACAGATTGAGTACTTTCAGAATAAATTAATAAATGATATAAATATTGTTATTTATCCATGACTCTTGTATAATTCACCCATTATAAATCTGTTTGCTCGGTCATAATAATACCAATTAATCATAAGTGAATAATGAGTTATTATTCACTGCTGTCAGATGCTTCAAAGATTTAGCTTTAGTAGAATATTCTTTAATTTGATATTTCTTAAGTATTCTTAAGTACTCCAACTAACAAATATGGGTACCTATATTAATCGGAAAAAGAAATATGTAAAAAATAAATAATTGAAAAAAATTCTATGGTTCTGATCATGCGATCCTCTCGAAATTTTTCACGAACATTCAGTATATCAGTCTTGATTAAGAAAATAAATTTCACTCGCATGGGATATACTTAATGTTATGGAAATATAAAGATTCCTCTTTTCAATATTCCAATTGAAATTTCTATGGTTATTATTTTATTTATTTTATTATTTATCTTTAGAACTATAGAAAATTCAATTGGAATATTGAAAAGAAGAATCTATATACCCACCATTGAAGCGATGGTCATTTTAAGGATGTAAATAATGATATTTTGAAAATATTTTTTTGTGGTGAGAGTAGGGTGACCAAAAGCACAATTTAAAATTATTTCTATATATACAAGGTGTTCCAATACAAAGTTACATATCAAAGTCACACTTTTTCAAATGTGACACCATATAATATGACCTCAAAAAAGGGACGGCAAGCTCCAATTAGGATACGTTTCTTCAGATCTCTCTGTACATTTAATGCACCATTTACGAGAAAATCGCAAAAAAATCAAAATATGGAGTCATTTTGAATAGTAATTTATAAAGGAACCAGTTACGTAAGCTATACCTTTGTTTAAAGTGAGTTAAACAATGGCTATACTGACAATATTTACATATTAGCTAGTTCCATAAAGAGAAAAAAATTGAATTTTGGAAAGCACAGAGTGCACAAGGCTTTCCTATACCATTGTTGCCTATACCTAAACCTGATAGTTTCCCAGCAATTTTCGATTTTCATTCAAAATTGGTAAACCAACAATTTTATGTATAGTCCGTTCACGAAAGTTTGAGCCGTCGGTTGGACATGACAATTTGGCATATTCCACTGTGTATATGAAAATTTTAGGTTTTATTGTTTATTTTCTTGTCAGATTGATACGCAATGTTGTCGATATTGCATAGAGTTTTCTGATAACTTGCAAGCTCGTCCGACGAGGCCGGGTACATTCGGCAACGTCATAAAGATAGAATAGTATAGAGCTGCTATCAATGGAAAGTGGTATCAGATCCGCCATATTACTGCCAGTATACGTCGAATTTTGACAATCATTGAATTTTTTCTAAAATTAAATTGAAATTTCTTGTGCTTAATAAACAATAATAAAATGATATCGTGTGCTGTATGGCTTTGTTCAAGCAGGGGCGAGATAGATAAAAAGAAAATTACAGGAATAACATTTCACAGGTAAGGATGAGAGTGAACAAATCCGCATTCGAAATTTTTGCATGTCTGTCTTGGTAATCTGATATCTTTTTACATGTGTACTTATATTATTGCCTGAAGAAAAATTGTTTATTTGATATTCAATTGACCTTATTTGAACAGGATTCCTAAAGACCCAAGACGTCTTTTTTTTGGGTGAAATTCGGAAACAGAAAAAACTGGCAACTTCATTCAACCCTGAACTTTTCGCCATATTGGTATGCGACTAAGCCCCGCCCAGTGGTTCCATTTTTCCTCACACAATTGTATGTCTCTTCTCTATTCTATCTCTATGGGCAACGTTGACTTTATTTTACGTTACGTTACGTTACGCCTACTATGTGCTATACTAGTGATAATTATAGAAAAAATTTCTATGATTAGTGTGATTTGACAGTTGCAGAATGAATCTCAGAGAATTACAGTATTCGTTTTGTGGAGTTTCGTGCTCCTGAGCTGTTCCAGTACTTGTCAGCAGCCAATGGCAAGCCGTATTTCGAGCTTTTGAGTTACTCAGGAGCACGAAATATCTCAAAACGAATAGGCTAAATTAATTAATCAAATACCAGCTGTTCAATGTGAAGTGAATTGAAAATCTAGAATATTGCTGAGAAACTAAGGGATTTATGTAGGTATAGGAAAACCTTATGAAAAAAGCTTCGAAATTAATTTCTGCCTGCCATTTGAAATGAGGCATAGAGGAAAACCCGGATAGATGCCCCACTTTTTGAATTTGCCTCATATTTTTGAAAATATTGATTTTATATGTGTAATTTCTATTGGCGTTTTCTGAAACTTACTCGATCACTAACTCGGGTTACAAATTGACGGATAAACAGTTCAATTGCTGTCAATTTCTAATCTTGAAAATAGTACTGACAAACGTCAAAGTTTGTTTACAGTTCGCAGCGCCACCAACGTAAATTGGATTCGCCGTTTGTCAGTACTATTTTCAAGATTAGTATGGCGAGATAGAGGTTTTTGTACGATTTTCTTGAAAATCTATATATTTATTGAACATATTGAAAGTAAATTAGTGGATTGTGGTTAATGTTGTATGAAGTTATAAAATTAAAGTGAAAAATTGGTTCCTTCAGTCTAATCCTTGGCGGAATAGACCATAATTCAACAGGAACAATGGTGCACTATTTGAGCTTGAATACCGTTTTCAATTATTTGGGGGCTGCACCCAATAAAAGATGTATAATAGAAGGTGAACAAGTCCTCATATTAAAGCACCTAATATTGGTGGGCATTGTAGTTATTGGTCCTTCATCAAAAGAAGAATACCTCTTCTTTATAGTCAATTACTATAGCCACTATAAAGAAATTCACATAAAGCCGGGTTCTCAGAGCTTCGACGTGTAGCTCGCTACACTTATTCCAACCAATCAGAGAATATAAACACAGTGTTTATATTCTCTGATTGGTTGGAATAAGTGTAGCGAGCTACACGTCGAAGCTCTGAGAACCCGGCTTAATGCGATAAATAACTGCTGCTAATACCATAATGATATTGAAAGAGATTTTTTCAAGTTTGGGAAACCCTCTGTCAATTAACAATTATCTTATTGTTGAAAGGAAGAGATGTAGTGTATGGATTGCTAAAACGTATTCAGATCCCGATGTAGTTGAACGAGGTATAGACTCTTGAAGTTGAGAGATGACTATAATAATATAATAACTGGATTGGAAAGTGAATACAGGTTTGACAGAACGTAACAGATTTTTAATTCGTATACATATGTATAGTTCGAATGGGAAAGTAAATACGGAGTTAAGTAAGGGACCCCGCAGACTGCAGACTTTTAATCGGCCGATAGTTCAGTCAGGTTGGGCTGAAAATGCGCATACCGAGCCAACTTAACAAGTTTGCTCGGTGTGCGCACTTTCAGCCCAACCTAACTATACTATCGGCCGATAAAAAGTCTGCAGTCTGCGGTGTCTCTTAGATATAGTATTTTATTTCAACCCTATCAAATAAAGTGTATAAAAAGTGTGATTCTACAGGCATAATGGATGAAATAATTAATAATGGTGTTTTTTGCTCCATGAGAATAATGACACCTTGCCTTCAAACTAGTGCTTTACTAACTGGGAAACCCCATGATATAATATGTGGTTTGTCAACATTTGTTTATCCAGCCTTTCTTGTATCAACTTATTCCAGTACATTGGCATTGGTGATATGAACTGATGCTGCATTTTTCTTAGGAAACCTGTGAAAATGTATAGTCCTATTCTTGCTTTTTGTCGATAAACAATTGAAAACACAACAGTTACAGTTATGCACTGTTCTTTTACGATTAGAAGAACTTTGTCCCATTTGTTCACTCATGATGCACTATGTGACTGAAAATAATGTTTATTATAAAAAATTCTAGATTATTGTAGATTATATTAATGAATTAATGCACAAACCAGTAGTTAAAAACTATGAAATTGCATTTCTGAATCGTGAACTGAAAATCTTAGCTCCAAAAAGAATCTTTCAACCTAAATCTCTACATATTCACTAATATAAATACCTTTTCGGATATTTTTTCTGACTCAATATTTCTGCTGGTAAATCCAGTACAATATAACAATAACCACAATATAAATACTCCAAATTATGATAAAAAACACTTCGTAAGTCGAGACAACCAAAACTAAACAGTAAAACAGTACTGACAAAGTAGGTTCGGGAATTAGCCACTAGAGGGCGTCTAGATTTTTGGATTCGCCAATTTGATTCTCGGGCGGCTGAGCCCATTACTCCTTAGAGGGTTAGGCACAGAAGAAGAAGATGAAATAGAAAATGTTATGTTATCTTTTAACCTAAATGTTTGACATTTATCTTTCTGGAAGCAGTGAGCTGTGAGACAGTAAGATACTTTTTCCATAGGTGTTAGGTAGATCTAAGATCTAATTGTGCTGTAGATGTGTAAATAGTTGTTATTTTGTGCAACCAAGAAAATAGGTGAGTTAATTGTTACATATTAAGGTGCTTCATGCTTCTGAATTTCCAAAGAAATCAATGTTATCTGTATTCTTCTTTGGTTTACATTATTATTATTTTTTTTTCATCACTTCGGCACAGCTTAAAAAAATGTGACTTCAGAAACTGAAGGCATGTGTAGCTAGTCTTAATTTTGATATTTGTGCTATTTGTGGTAATGTGAGGACTTTACAACTCCGATGTTCGGTAATTATTTAGAACTAAAAGAATGGTTCTGCAGGAATGAAAAAAATTGTACTAAGTTTGAGTCCCAGATCACGAAAATGATACCAAGAAATCTGCAGACCTCTTAGTTAAAAAAAATTCCAAAGTTTCAGTCAAGTAAGTGAGGTTATGCATAGTTCTAGCCTGTTTTCCTCTATTTTCTCAATCAATACTCGTTGGAAATGTTTTATTTATCAATTTATGAGAGTATCCTGCAAAATAAAGCCTTCATTCAGTCGAAATCGACGATTTTATTCATTGTTTATATAGTTACGGCAGCCATGATAATTTGCCCTTCGGCAAAATTTCGGCTGTCAGTGTCAACCATAGCGAATTGTACAGCCTTGCCAATGTCTCAAATCGAATAGCCAGTTACTTTAAAATTATTAGGATGGGATTGGGGTAGCCCATTTTTGTAAACTTTTTCAATATTAGTATGAAAGGAATTATAGAATAGTTTGAGTTAGGTTATTAGGAAGTATTAGGAATACCAGGTATCGATACTACTTATCAGCATACAAGTACGTGTACCTGGTATGGGGTGATACTTGCAAAACAAGTATTGAAATACTTGTTACGCCGCAAACGTACCGGCAGTCAGCGCTTCTCAGAATTCGGATCCTTTCTTTCTACGTAATAGTACGTACGATGAGGGACGAACTGGGCGCAGGTAGTATTACTAGTATTAGGCCCAGTATTGTTACTTTTTGTGGCCATTGAATTATGAAAAAAAAATTTTAAGTGCCATGCCATTCCGTTTAATACGAGGCAGATCTTTTTTTTGGAAAATAAGTGTTTTTGAGTTATTCCTACTCTTACTAATATTTGGCACTCCTAACTCAAGCTATTCTATGATTCCTTTTAAACTAACATTAATAGATATTCTTTTTCAATATTCTCGGGAAATATTAATTTTCCGGTGCTCAAATTGTAATATTTTCCCTAGGGTATAGCAAATTCATTCTTGCCGAGTGCTTCACCAAAAAAGGGGAGCGAAATGAATCATTTCAAATGATAACACCCTCAATACGTCATTCTCGAAACTATTCGAACTAGTCACCCTAAATTTAACTACAAGCTTGAAACATTGGCAACGTTGCACAATTCGGGACGGTTGACAGCCTAAGGGCAAATTATCATGGCTGCCGTAACGAATATAAACAATGAATACAATCGTCGATTTCGACCAAATGAAAGCTTAATTTTCCAGAATACTCTCAGAAATTGATGAATATGAATATTGCCAAGGAGTATTGATTGAGAAAATGAGGAAAATTGGCTAGAACTATGTATAACCCGAGGGGGTACTCACTCTATGAAAAATGTACAGCGATTTCGGAAATCATGATGATTTCGGATGATTCCGAGTGATTTCGGATGATTGCGAATGATTTCGGATGATTGCGAGTGATTTCAGATGATTGCGAATGATTTCGGATGATTGCGAGTGATTTCGGATGATTGCGAGTGATTTCGGATGATTGCGAGTGATTTCGGATGATTGCGAGTGATTTTTTGTGACTTCGAACGATTATACATTATAGCATCGAATGAAAAACCGTCAAACAGAGTTCAATTAATTCGAAAAGTATTGCTTCTTATAGAATATTGAACAAGTAATAAATAGGCTTGTTAATAATAAACTTCTATTCCTTAATAATTACCCCCAGTACCGCCCCCGTAAATACGCGACTTGACATTCTGCCATTTTGGAGATCCAGGTCCGGATTGACAAAAATTTCATATGTTTCGCATCCCGAAATAAACACGCTGTATTTTCGAGATACGGTTTGATATTTTGAAACAGCGCAAAAAACTGAAGTAAACTATGTAATTTTCATTCTCGCGCTTGTTCTTTGTCTAATATCTTTTTAAATAATACACTTCTCAGGTTTATGCATGTTGACAATAAAAATAGTTGATTTTCTACTTGTGTGTTCATATATTACTAACTAACCGGAATATTTTAATGAAATTTGCTAATCATATTCAAGTATTTCTACACCAGCGGCCTGAGTTTCAATAACGGAAAAAATCCAGGTCCGGATAAACAAAAAAAGGTAATGCATGAGAATACTCAGAAAACATCCTGTATATTTGGATTCTGAGATATATGTATTGAACTTTGATATTTGGGAATACCAGAAAAATCTGAAACCAGCAGAATACTACTTTTTATTTTCCCGCGTATTTTACATCAACTAACTTACTTGATTTGAATTAGAAATTTCAGACATTTGAATATTTACAAATTTTCGCTAACCAACATGGAATCAAAGAATATATGCCATATTGTATGAATACTCATGGTCGAACTTTCATGACCCTAAATAAGTAGGGTGTAATATCCAGGACCGGATTCGCCAAATCTCAATATATTATTGGGTTCAAGAAACGTCTGGTATTTCTCAAATTTCAGAATCTTTTATAATATTCGATATAACATGAAAATCTACGCAAACAAGGTATTTATTCTTTTATATTTCTAAATCCGAGTCTGGACTTTTGAACTGACTTAAGGATAACAATCGATGCAGATAATGCACATTTTTTTTCATGTTTATAGTTGAAAACCTTCAATAGGTACATATACAGTGTGTTTGGTTATGACTTAGCGATAATTTAAGGTCATCAAATAAACCTAATATTATCGACAAAAACACCCACTGTAAGTTTACCCCCTTAGTTTTGGAGTAGCACCCATTTTAAATGCACTTTTTTTAATTTCGTTGACTCTTCCAAATAATATCGATTTCTTTGGACATAAAGATCCTACAGATGTGAAAAAAATGTTTTTGGAAAGATGATACTACCACCTTTCATTGAATTATAATATAACAACATTCAACTTGAAAACGCCGAAAAAATATTCTTTAAAAAAGTTCATAGTAAATATATGTACTGATTTTCTCACTAAATCCGCAATAGTACAAGAATTAGCACATTGAAGTATAATTTTTTTCTCAATGATTTAACACGCAAGGATATCAGCTTCAAAACAACACTCACATCATATCTGTAAGTTACATAATTTGAGAGTTATTGCTAATTTCACTCCAGAATATAGAACTCGAGGTAAAACTGTAGGTAAGATATGTACCATAACCTAAAAATACTCAACAACTGTAGAGCACGCACAAGATCGAATACGTTAGTGCGCACACTCTATTGATTGCGAGAAGGGCGATTTCGGTGATGATTGCGAGATTTCGGAGAAGATTTCGGGATTTCGACGATGATTTCGGGATTTCGGTGGATGATTTCGGGATTTCGGAGTGATTTCGGGATTTCGGATGATGATTTCGGGATTTCGGTTCGGACTTCAAGTACATCGATTTCGGGAGTGAGTACCCCCTCGGTATAACCTCACCTACCTGACTGAAATTTTGGATTTTTTTTTAACTGAGAGGATTGCAGAATTTCTTGTTATCATTTTCGTAATCTGGGACCCAACTTGGTCATTACAATTTTCTTATGGTGTAAAAGTAACGAAAACTATCGTACCCGTATGTAAACGTTACTGAATCAACCAGGGGTGCTATTCTTGACCGTTCGTAAGTTTCAGGGTCGTGCGCAACTCCCGACTTTGCGAATGGAAGGGACGTTTTGGTATTCTTGACCGTTCGAATACCGTGCGAACGTTCGCGTTTTGCAACGGACGGTCTTGAGCGTCCGCAGTAGCCGTGCGTACGGCGCAACCATCGACATGAGTCATATTTTACGAGTTCTATGAATGTTGAATCCATAATTTTGACAACCAAATACGAAATGAGGTGCCTTTTTCGTGGCAGAAATAAGATGGAGATTTAAGTAGTGACATATTTAAGGGTTGACATGGTTTATGGATGTTTTGGAAAATATGTTAGCATTTGTGAAATCATTAAAAACCGATGCAAAGATACAATCTTGTGAAAGTTGACATTCAATTTGTGCAAATGTTCTTAGTAACGATATCGAAGGTTTTTCGAATTGATATTTTTTTATTGAAACATGAAGTACTTTTGAGCGTGTTCAGAGATTTCTTTTTCTTAGCATAATTCAGCATATGTATGTCATGCTTTGTCTGAAAATTATGGAGAATTCATGATTGTTTTCATATTTCTCTAATAAGATGTCCTTTCTTTCAATACACCGGCTACACAACTATATTTGAGTATTCATCACAAAATTTGCACATTTTTCTTGGAGAATCCGGACAATTTTCTTCATTAATTTTAACAATAACTATGTTTTCTCTGTACTTCTACTAGAGCACTACTTTTTGGAGCCTTACTTCTACTGTCGTGGTGCCTTCCATTATAAATTGCAATCTCGAGTATTACAAATATAAATGAAAATAACCTCAACAAGCCTATTTCAAATTCAAAATTTAACGACTATTCACATAAGTAAACGGTTGTTTGCTAATAGCCTCCGGCGATTTCATCACAGCGCAGGATGCTATTCGTGTATTCTGTGTTGCATTTCATCCAAGTTTTACATTTTGTTGCCGCCTTCAAATGAATGGTCACGTTCGTTCATCATTGCGAACAGTGCTCAAGAATACCGTTCCTAGTGCGTATACGCAAATAGCCGTTCGCAAGTGTGCGTATGCGCAAAGTTGCGAACGATGTCAAGAATAGCACCCCAGTACTCGTTACTTTCGTATCGTTACGTTTCTCGTTACTTCGGATTCCTCATACAAGATGCTACTCATAGACAAATAATCTATGTATGATGCTACTCTTTATGTTCGTCGTTCGTCATGCTACTCGTATGTTATGCTAGAGCAGAGCACCGAATCTCGAGTTGAGTTCATAGATAAAATATACTATAGATGGGAATCTCAGTGCTAAATTCTTGTTCTTTCTTATACATATATATACAAGTGGTGTCTTTGGACTTTGGACCCTGTGCGTATTTGACGGCAAATTTAAATTTATGTAGTACGTGCCCGCCTAGCCCCTGTACTGAAAATATTTTTACTGAATTGAAAACTTGATGTTATAATTCTTGATTTCACAAGAAGTATGAGAAATCAACAATTATGGTATAAGGAAAATGGTTTTAGGGATGAAATTATAAGAAAATTTACGATCAAAACAATTTTATTAAATATATGTATATCAGATACAATATAAAAATTTATCATTTAAAAGTAATGAGCTGTATTGAAATAACATTATATACAAAAATATCAATAGATGAATTAGATTACTAAAATATCAATTAGCAAAAAATTAAATGTAATAATGAGAAAATTAGGTATTGTTAACATCAGAAATATTCACAATAAACAAGTTCTATATTATTTTTGAATTATGGCTATAAATTGTTAGAAAAAATTTACATAATATGTATAAAATGTCTCGATTGAGAAAATCAACAATAATATTTACAATGATATGTATTGAAAGCTTAATTTTTCAAGTATAACAGGAGTATATGCAACATTGAAGAATATCGACACAATTTTAATCTTAAATAAAATATGAGAGGGAAATGAATTTTTGAATTATAGCTGTGAATTGTTTGAGAAAATTACATAATATGTACAAAATGTCTCGATTGAGGAAATTAACAATATTATTTACAATGATATATACAGACAGCTTCATTTTCCAAGAATAACAGGAGTAAATATATGCAACATTGAAGAATATCGACACAATATTAATCTTAATAAAATATGAGGGGGAAATGAATTTTTGAATTATAGTTGTGAATTGTTCGAAAAAAATTACATAATATGTACAAAATGTCTCGATTGAGGAAATTAACAATATTATTTACAATGATATATACAGACAGCTTCATTTTCCAAGAATAACAGGAGTATATTATGCAACATTGAAGAATATTGACAGAAATTAAATCTTGAATAAAATGTGACAGGGAAATAAATACTTCATGAGAAATAAAAAGAATTTAGGCAAGCTTTGACAAAATAGGCCTCACCTGGACAGTTTTCTAGAAAATTTCAGATTTTTCTTATATTTTTCTACTGCCATGATTTTTATTTTGTCAGCAGTCTCACCTATACTCTTTTTTCCTTTCAAAATGCACTTAGTATTTTTTAACCATACTTTTGTATAGAAATCAATAAGATTGGTCAAAAAAATATCAATTACATTATGATGTTCACAATGAAATATTATATCCTCTCTACATACATGTTTTAGAATAATTAGCAGAATTTTAGAGATATTTTCATTATGGCATAAATCATAAATCAGGAAAAGGCTAGACAGCATAGAAATGCACTTTCAGAACAAATTGTTGAAATTTGTTGAGGGGGCCAAAAGTGCATTTGCAGAATATGCTCTAGCTTCTATTACAAAATAATCCGGATGGGATCGATCACCCCCCAATAATTGACCCCGGCACTGAGAGAAAGATTTAATTTTCCTCAATATTCTTCTCGCTACATAACCTGCAATATATGTCAGAGTGCCTCTACTTAGAAGAGAAAATATTCTGTTCTCATATTCGGGAACAGAAAATTCTGGTAATGTAACTCGTACATCACCAATTTTCTCTTCTACTGAGGCGAACATATGCTTGAGGTCTAGCGCTTTAATTGCATCATCCTCGCAGTTATTTCTTGGAGAATGTTGCGTGGAAAAATTTGAAACTATAAGAGATTTAAAACTATTTACAAATTGGGTGGCGTTAGGATTTATGTTCCTAACGCCATGACTCCTAATCCTCCCAAAAAAATTTTCCAAGGGAACCTGGTTCAAATGCCTTGGAAGCAGAACCTTACCTTTTCCTTCTCCAAAGTATCCCACAGATAGGCAAATCCTTTCAAGGTATAGATCCAATTCTTCACGGAAGGAGGAACAATTTTGTTCTTCCTGTCCAGCCACAGAAACCTTCATTTTTTGGTATTCTCTATGTGATGAACAGATAGTTTCTTGCAATATCTATAATTGAAATCGTCTATATTGTCCAACTCATAGAGAATTCTCAAATGATGCCAAGATCCTACCTCTAAATGATCCTTTCGCCATTTAAACCTAACATTATTTTTGAAAAAGTTGTTCCGTATACCTTTTAACAAATGAGGAGGATCATATAGAGGTATGATTTACTCAGAGCCAATCAGAACGCCAAACAACCTATTTTCTTTTGCCTCTCTAATGTAGTGATCTGCGGTTTCTTTATATAGCTTATTGATAGCAGCTACATTGGCCGAACCCTGATCACAGATTAATGCTTTCACTATCAGTCCAGAATCTTGACCACAGTTTTAATTACTGTGGCAAGTACGTCACTATTCATTCCACTTTCATTGAAGAAATAGGCTAGGGGTTGTTTCCATTTTTTGAAAATCCCTCTAGCCATAAACACCATCACCTTGTCTGCAATAAAAGGGCACCGATTTACAAGACTTCCATTGTCCTGGAAGCCTTCAATCAAATCCTTGCTCGAATTATATTGCAGACTAGGGTCAATTGCCATTTCATCAAAGAGAATGGAACAACATTTTTGCTTCTCATCCATTTTTTCTACTTTTCTTTTAAGCGAATTCATTATATGACAATTCAAACCTGTCTCAAATTTAACTTTATTCAATAATTTCATGAGTGTCCTTCTGGATGGAGCCGCAAAAATGCCTCTCAAGAATTTGTAACCCTTGGGACTTTGTTTTAAAAGGGACAAGAATAATATTTTCTCATCAAGAGTATATCTTCTCCCTTTCAATGCTAGTTTTTGACACCTAATTTGTGACAAAAGAAAAGTACGTGTTGGTGCGTTCAACTTGCCTCTGAGAAAATCAATATTGAGAAAGTCGCTTTCTACTTCTCTGATAAATTGTTTCATCGATAGTTTTTCTTTTTCCAAGCGTTTAACTTTTCTTCGAAGATCGGAAGCGACTTTATAAATATGTCTTGCATCTTCTGAAAGTTCTGCGACTTTCCTGGTCTTAGAAACATTGGATAACAAACTGAATCGCTTTCTCCGACCACCTGTAGAAAACAAACAAACATTTAATATCCAGTTATTTCCTTAACAAAATTACTATCTTCTTTGAAAAAATATTCTCTAGAGCAGTGGTTCTCAACCTTTTCACCACTGAGGACCACTTGTACCTATCAGAATTCTTTGCGGACCACTTAGATATTTATCAACATTTCCCAATAATAGGTAAAATGAGTTCAGGCGCGTTTGGTCGTCTGGTGCTGGTCAACACAATACTAAAAACGTTTTGAGTTAAAAAAAAAATTGGCAGATGCATCAATTTACGTCTCAAGAGGCAAGATTTAAATTGATTATTTTATGACTATTCTTTTCGCGGACCTCATGAAAACCTTTCGCGGACCACAGGTTGAGAATCACTGCTCTAGAGAAATTCTAAATAGTGACAATATAACAACAAATTATAGATACTCTAAAATTATTACCAATTTATCTAGCTTCCTTATCCTTGATGGTTAGGTGTTTCCACTGAACCATTTGAGAGAGAGAGCTTTGTAAACAGCAACTAAAATGACCTACAGATTAGTATTTCATATGACTACATACAATATATAAATAATATAATAATATATAATCATTACCAATGAATGTTAACAAAAAAAAAATGAAGAAATTTACTCACTTGGAACAAGGATGGGTCTTGAAACCATATCAGGTTCTTGTACATCGGTACAGACCTGATACTCCACCTGTGTTTCATCTGGGTGTCCAAACAGATTAGAAACATCCAGCTTTTCAGCATTGTCCTCTATATATTCAGGTTCCACTAATAGACCTTGGTCTTCATCCTCAATTTCCACTTGGTCTTCATCCTCAATTTCCACTTGGTCTTCATCCTCGATTTCCAGTTCGAAGGATACTAGGAAAAAAAAATTAACATCCAAGAAGAATTGTGCCTCCAAACATAAAAGTTATTCTCAATATTGCATATAGCCTATTCGTTTTGAAGAGTTTTGTGCTCCTAAGTGTCTCAAAAGCTAGAACTACGGGTTGTCATTGGTTGCGCACAAGCACTGGAACACGAATCTCTTCAAAACAAATACTATAATGATGTGGTATCCTACCTGGTAAAAAATTGCCCATTTCTTCACCATCTAGCTCTATAATGGGACCCCCAAAAACTTCAAAACCAGATTCTTCTTCAGGGTTGTCCACTATTTGATCCTCTTGAGCCGAGGAATGTTCATTCTGGTTAATGTCTTGACCTGGATACATTCAGATATGTGAATATTATTTGTATATGCTGAGTACTTTGACGTGATTCCTACTTCATTCATTTTTTTGAATAGATAGGTATGTGAAAAGCTCAAGAATTGAATTTAGGTGTAAACACGTAAATTACTCACCTGAAGTCTCAGTAGGTAAAAACAATGTCGGTATTGAACCTTCCCTCAATAAAGAATTGTTCCTTTTAAATGGGTACAAACATTCTGGCCCAAAATGTATATTGCATATTCTCCTATTTTTGAGGATGTACTCCTGCTGGCTAACCATATCCGAACGTCCAATATTGATTATCCATTTTATAAATAGCTAAATATAACCAAAGATTATAAATATTCAGAATAACGATCTAAATTACCAAACTATCTAACAAATCATTTCATGAAAAGTTTTTAACTCACCTGTTTATCTTTCGGAAATCTATGCATTTGAGCCATACCATATTTGTTTTCACATCCTGGTACATAGCATTTCAACGTCATTTGTCTATTATTGAGTTAATATCATAGACATATTATGTCTATGGTTAATATTGCAAAAAAAACGATGAACTTAGATTTTGGTAGAACAGGTCAATTCACGTGAAACGCTGGAATCAATATGGCGTTACGAAGTTTGTAAACAACATTCTTCGAAATTGTGACGCCTGAGACCTCACACGAGTGGCGGCCTAACTAACTGCCCCCCACCACTCGCAACAGAATGTAACGAATTTAGCAAGGAGATTGGCTTCTGCTGACCAGCGATACGCACTCTAGCGGTTGAAATCGAAATAGAGCTAAGATGGTAGTAAACAAAGCGTTGAACGTATTTAAGTGTAATAATTTCGTAATTGTTCATAAACTTTTGTTTAGAAGAAATATTCAAGGAAAAATTGAAATTGTTATCCTCTTGATTATGATTTTGATCAGAAATGACTACAGTTGTGTGCCCCGATGCAATTTATGGGCGAAAAAATTGCAAACTTTAGGTTATAGTTATCACAGCAGTGGATGTACTATTTTGAAAATTTTATCTTGCTTATGTTATATAGCGTGCGTCTTACCTGTAAATATCTTTTAACAGTGAATGCCTGAATTTTCTTTGTAGTTTCTTTTGGTTAAGCCTGGTTTGAAAGATACAGAGTGTTGAAAATATAAAAAAATAGGTATCTAAAATAATTTATAAACAATAAAATTTGAAAACTATTTTCTCGATAAATCAACATACAAATATTTTTTAGGATAAATTTAAACTTTAAAAAATTCAGTATAACATATTCTACACAAAATTATAACACACAACCACAATTTTTATAGTAAGGGTTGGTATTTAAACTATTCAACATATGCGACCTGCTCATCACGCCATTTCAATGTAAAAAACATTTTATTGCACGAATCTCTGATTCATATTAAAAAATAAAATTTTTTCCATGCGCTTTGGTTGGATACAACTGCGTCTCTCGTTTAATATTTGTCTCGATTTGGAAAATGTTCCTTCAGATGGTACTGAGGTAGCCATCACTGATAAATATTTCTCAGCCAATTGTGATAATTCAGGGTAGAGAATTGCCCGCGCCTGCCACCATTTCAAAGGACATTCATTTCTAGGAATAATCCTCTCTTCTAAATACGGCCTCATCGTGATTATGCTGCTACTAACTATGGTGTTCGAAGCAGACGCAGACGTTGCCAATGCGTCAAAATCTTTCCAGATTGAATCATCAGCCTCGGTGGGTCCAGTAGATGCAGCTGACCTTGATTCATTCTCATTAAGTTCTATTGGTTGCTTGTGAGAATTGAACTCGTTTTGCAACTCAATTTTTAAAGAATCTTTCGCAGACTCAAAGCTTGACGTATCAAACCTAAATGCCAGCTTCTTGAATCTAGGGTCCAACAGTGCTGCTTTGGATAACACTGGGTGCCTATTACAGTTTTTAAATCTATTTTTAAATTCTGATGTTATCTTTTCTGCTAGTTTTTTCCCATTATCTGTGATTATTTGTGACTCTCGGTTGAAGCCAGAATCATTGAGATCGTCACTTTTTTTTCTGAAGACATTTCTTCACTGAGTTGTTTAAATGGCTTCAAAATTTTTATTATTTCTGGCAGTGTCTGCCATTCACTCTCTGAAAGATTTTCTACGGGATTGTGTAAAATTCCAAGAGAAGCTTCTAGAGGTTCTTGAAGCGAACAGATCCTTTCAATCATGTCCCGGGTACTGTTCCACCTGGTCACTACATCCATTTTCAGCTTCAATGCCTTCTGATTTGGTCTCAGCTGTTCTTGCATGGCAATTAGCTTTTTGGTAGCTATTGCACTTTTATGGAAGTGTTCCACGATAGCTTTTATTTTTTTTATAAGTTCCCCTAGTCCACAATCTTGAAGTCCTGCACGCACAACTAAATTAAGTGTGTGAGCGATACATGGCAAATGTTCAAAATTTTTTGATCGTATCGCCGCGCCGGGCGCTTCATATTCGCTGCATTGTCAGTAACGCAGACGAATATTTTTTTTGAATGCTCCAACCATCGGTGGTGATTGATATATATTTTGCAGTATCCAATTCTTCTTTTAATTTTTTTTGGGCTTTTGTGTTACTGCGCGTCCAATAAGGTGTTGCTCAATACCTTGAAGGCATTTTGTATCCCGGCTCTAAGCAGTTAATGAGGTCCTTAAAACCCGCGTCTTCAACAACAGAAAAAGGCTGGAGATCTTTGACCACCATTTTAAAAATTAAATCATTATTTTTTTTCTTTAACTACAGTAACTGGTCTTGAAAAAGTCACTCACTTTAGTCTGCTGTGGATTGGTTACTTTTGTTTTAACTGTCGAGATAGCAGATTCTGTACATGATGAAGTTGAGGCTATAGAAGCCTCCACAACTGCTGCATCTATCACGGAGCTTGGAAAGATAGTTTCATAAGTTGGTATGTGCTTCTTTATGAGATGCTTTTTCAAATTTGTGGTAGAGCCGCCTTTCACTGAATACAATGTATTTCAAATATCACATTTTGCCTTATCATCTGAAGTCTGCGTGAAAAAAACCCATAGTTTACTTCTTTTCATATCCATTGTAGGTAATTCGAACTGTAAAGTAGGCGATATAAGAAAAAGAACTAAACTAAATTAAAAAAATACTTTCTTACCTTATTTCTGTTTCTCAAACTTTGTCTACACATTGTTTCTAAACTGTTATAAAACATAAACGATGACGATGACGACGAACGCTTTCAAATTCACCGCTTGTTTAAAGTTTATAGTTTATAGAGTTTTGTGTGACTTGTGAGAGAAGCATAGATTTAACAGTTACAGAGGAAATGCGAATTTTTCTTCTTTATTTTTCCCCTCAAAAATTTTCAAAAGTATACGTCTCTATATATTCAACATTGTTCAATCATATATATTCAATTTAATTATATATTACATAATATATTATGACTAAATACCAAGCACTATACAGGGTGATTTTTTTAAGTGTTTCATTAGACGTTTTCGAGAAGGAATTGTAATACAGATTCAAAATTTTGGATTTTCGTTTTAGAGTACATGAACTTTAATTGTAAAATTTTTCAAGAGGAATCTACTTCCGGTTTCACCGGAAACGAATGTAACTTCGTTATTTCAAATGCAACACCCTGTATATTTATACATATTCGAATTCTTCGTTCAATTCTACACTGATTTGATGTATGATATGTGCAACCACTCAAGCGGTTCTTGAATTATAGGCTAATTTTCAAATTTTTTGAAAAAAGGGTTGTCACAAATTAGTGTCCATTCTTCTTCAAAATCCCTCATTACAAGAATTTATTTTTGCGAAAGTGGAACAAAAGAAAGTACGCTGATACTATTTCTTGTATAACTTATGAGGAAATATTATACAGGATGTCTGAAAAAGGCCCCAAAGTGAGCCTCAATAAAACAATGAAATCTCACTTTTTTCAAATGGCAACCCTATAATTTTGTAATTCCAATCGATGGCTCGTCAAAAACCAGTTAGGGTGTCCCGAACATTTCATGCCTCTAAAATCAGTAGTTTTGCCGTTATTGATAAAATTCGAATTTCAGGATTGAATCAAGGTTCTTAGTCTAACCATAGATTTATTAGGATAGAAGTTTTCAAGAATTCTATGTCTGTTGATTTATAATGCATTTTAGAGAACTGTCATTATACTTTTTTGATTAATCGGGCACTATGCAAAATATGAATTACAGTAACAGTGATGTATTGAATATGTTCTTCATTTATGGTGAATGTAACAAAATATTAGAAAGGGCAGTCAGAACTTTCAACGAAATAAATCCACATTTACCACCTTTAACAAAAAAAGTCAGTAAATGTGAATTTCGTTCGTTGAATTTCTAATTACCTTTTTTAGAAATTTGTTACATTTGCCGCAAATAAAGAACATACCCTTGATATATCATTCCAGTGAAATTATTATTGCATGTTTTGCTTAGTGTTTGATCTGTAAGAAAAAGTAAGAATGACAGTTCCTAATAAGCCTACTTCAAAAATGCAAGCTTACAAACTGTGCCAAACCTGTCTTTAATCGTGAAATTCGAATTTTATTGAATAACGGCAAAAATACTGATTTTAGAGGCATGAAATGTTCGGGACACCACAACTGGTTTTTGACGAGCAATCGATTGGAATTACAAAATTATAGGGATGCCATTTGAAAAAAGTGAGATTTCATAGTTTTATTGAGGCTCACTTTGAGGCCCTTTTTCAGACACCCTGTATAATATTTCCTCACAAGTTATACAAGAAACAGTATTAGAGTACTTCTTTTTGTTCCACTTTCGCAAAAAGAAATTCTTGTAATGAAGGATTTTGAAGATATGGTCACTAATTGTGACAACCTTTTTTTCAAAAAAATTGATAATCAGGCTATAATTCAAGAACCGCTTGAGTGGTTGCACATATCATACATTAAATCAGTGTAGAATTGAACGAAGAATTCGAATATGTATAAATATACAGGGTGTTGCATTTGAAATAACGAAGTTACATTCGTTTCCGGTGAAACCGGAAGTAGATTCCTCTTGAAAATATTTTACAATTAAACTTCATGTACTCTAAAACGAAAATCCAGATCTTGAATCTGTATTACAATTCCTTCCTTGAAAACGTCTAATGAAACACTTAAAAAAATCACCCTGTATATAATATATCCAACACGATTCTTTTAGTTCTGTAGTGATAATCGGGCGTGACTAAAATAAAACACTAAACACTGGTTGTTTCTATTTTTCTATATTTTCCCACACAAAATCTCATGAGACACACTTCGGTCTGATCTCCAACTCTCCTTTTTCAACTCTACTCCTCTAACCAGTGTTGTTCTAAAATTTCCAAACTATTCAATACATCATCATTGAAAGTGAACTTTTTCTTAATTTGGCTGGCTAATTCAATATAAAAATCTAATGCGTGTAATCTGAAATCTTTAAGTTCCTTTTTTTCAATAGCACCCTATTTCTGTAGGATAAATAATTCCCATTTAGTCCCAAAATGAATTTTATCTAATTCTTAAAAGTGACGAGGATTTTTGACGTCTAATTCATTCAAATCAGGGTTACCCAAAAATCACGTCTTTTTTCAAAAAGTTTTTTATTATGGTTTTGTATAATACTGTCACTCTTTCTGACAAAACATGCAATTTGATTGTTTCACTTTGAAATTCTAAATTTAATTCATTTACCATTTCTAAAACATAACTCAAAAACAAAAAGTATAGTTTGAATACTGGGTTTTTCAATGCAGATATAATCAAGTCCGGTCTCTGTATTTGATCTTTCATAAAAGATGCATTGGTGAATAATAAAATGAGAGCATCATATTGTTCTAAAATGCGATCAATTACAGCATTTTATGTGGTTCCAGATTGAGAAATGATTGACATTCTTTCATGTGTACTAATCTTGAAGAACTATTGGAAAAATAATTACAAATATCCCTTATTAGTTGTTCCAAGCTTTTTGGTAACTTAGTACAAGTATCAGAAGAGCATAAACTAAATGAATGGCAAACACATCCTAAAACAAAAAGATGAGGAACTAAAGCTTTAAATTTAGCTTGAACACCGTTAATATTGCCCATCATTATATTGCAATTGTCCGCTGTAAATCCCATTTAATTGTGAACGTTTACTTCTTTTCTTTGGGAAATTCGAGTATGCTATTGAAAATATTATCTGGAATCTTTCATTTCGATGAGCCCTAGAAAACGCTCAAACAAACTTTATAATACCTGAGCACTAAAACTAAGAATTTTGTCGTACTTATATCTGTACTCTCATCAATTAAGAGAGTAATATGATTCATTAAGATCTTCCACAATTAATGTTAGCTGCTCTTCAGCAATCACAGTTTCACACAGCAAAGTTCCCTTCTTTCTATTCAATTTAATTTGTTTCGCAATTTCTGAGTCTGGACACACTGAGCTCAAAAATTTGACCAAATGGCCCAATATTAAAAATGGTAGTTATGTTCCGCAAGGAACGTAACTAGTAAAATTTCTGCAGTCTTTTTTTCTTTCTCACTCAACAAGCAAAAGTGTGTGTGTGTACGAAATATGAGTGTACAAGTTTACTTTACAGCAAACGTGCAGATACTTAACTGCGCATTCTTCCTTCCTAGTGAGTGGGCCCCTTTATATTTTTGTACATATAGGTTTGTTGGACGGTTTTGAAGATTCGAACTGCCTGCCGTTTCTTGTTCGCTTTCGTGGTCCCTATGTAGTAAGTAAAGAAAGTATTAGCCAATGATAGATTGGCGTTTATTTATTTATAACGTGCGTTCAAAAAAATTCGTGGTCAAGTAAGCTGTGGATTCTATTTTTCCTAAGAGTCTATGAGGGGAAAAATAACGGGTGGCCCATTTAAAAATTGGAATTTAATTTTGCTATAAAAAAAAACTGCTCAATATTTTTCAATGGTTGAACATTTATTTAAAAGGTTGGTTCATGACATTTATTTATGAAAAATAATTTCGGCCAAATGACCACCACGGCTGACTTGGCAGTAGCCTATTCGTTCCACCCAATTTTTTAATACATTTTCGATTGTTTGGGGCTCTATTTCACCAATAGCAGCTTGAATTTCGGTCTTGAGGTCTTGAATTGTTTCTGGATTGTTGGCGTAACACTTATCTTTCACCGCTCCCCAAAGATAATAATCCAATGGCGTCAGATCGCAGCTTCTTGATGGCCAATTCACATCAGCATTTCTGCTGATTATTCGATTTCCGAAAATGCGGCGTAAAACATCGATTGTGGCGTGTGCTGTATGGCTCGTTGAACCGTCCTGTTGGAACCAAACATCGTCCAAGTCGTCAGCTTCAATTTCTTGAAAGAACCAATCGTTCAACATTGCGCGGTAGCGCTCGGCATTGACGGTTACGGCGATTTCTGCTTCATTTTTTTAATATTTGCCAACTTTCTTCAAGCGAATAGCGTCCCATTTCGTAAACTTCACACTTTCAACTAAATATTAGTCACGTCAAAAAGAATAGTTGACGTTTATAAAGTCAAATAATCGGTAGTTCAAATTCCAAACACTAGATGGACCACCCGTTATAATCCACAGCCTACTTGACCACGAATTTTTTTGAACGCACGTTATAAATAAATAAACGCCAATCTATCATTGGCTAATACTTTCTTTACTACATAGGGACCGCGAAAGTTAGGTAACAATTTCTTATTGACTCCGGACTTACATCAAAATTGGTTATCATGACATAATCGCCTTCTTTATATATATGCGGTGCTTTCCTTTTCTTATCGTACAATGTTTTATTATAGTTTTGAGATTTTTTAACGTTAAATATTCACGGAGATTATTATGTATCTGGCCTCTTTGTTTTATACGAAATAACAACATACTTGGACTAAATCCGGTAGTTCTCTTAACACTATTGTTTATTGAAAATTCGACGCGATATGAGATTTCATCCCATTTCCTGGCTTCAATTTGGCCAATCGCTCTTGGCACACCGGTTGCAATCAGAATATGCCGGATTTCATTTTTTTTGGATGAATTCCTGAAATAATTCGTTAGACTTAAAACAATTACCTCTATCGGAAATGATTTTCAAAGGTCGACTATGTTCAGGCCCGCCGCTAGCTGTCTTAGCGCCCGCTTGCAAATACTGTTATGCCGCCCCCAATAGGGCGCTACATCAAGGGCGTATCCAGAGAGCAATTCGGGGTGGAGGGGTGGCTTGGTAGTGACAAGTTTTAGCGAGGGACCTGAACTGATCTTGAGTGAAAAGCGAAAAAAGGCGGGGGGGTTAGATCGTTTCCATTCGAAGATTTAGTATGAAAAACTCTTTCCTGGGGGGGGGGGTTAATTACTCCCAGTACACCCCTCCCGTAAATACTCCCCTGCGCTAAATATGCTGAGTCTTCTCTAGAAAGGGTTCCCCCATTATGGTGGGAAAAAAATAAAAAACCTTTTGAATTATTGTTATATATACATATATTATATTATATTATTGTTATCTCTATTTATTAAAATGGCAAATCATATAGATACCCACTCAAATATTTATCTAAAAAAATTTCACTCTTGCCGCTTTTATATTTGCGAAATCTTCTATAATCTTAGTCATATCCAATCTATCCAAAATTTGGTGTTCAATTGAAATTATAGCTAAATTACTTAATCTGTGTTGGAGGATAGTGAATCTTAAATAATTCTTGATAATTTTTAATTTTGAAAAAGATCTTTCTCCAGATGCAACTGAAACCGGCAATGTTAGTAGTATTCTTAGTGCTATTGTTACATATATTCGGAAAAGTAGAAATTAAGTCATTGCCAAAAATATATTGTAACAGTGATTGTGGATCCTTCGATTGGTATTCTGCAAAATGCGATTTTAGTGCAATAATTTCATTAAACAAATCAATACCGTGAATGTCTGATTCATTAGTATCATCAACTTTAAGCTTCAGATTCAAGTCTTGACAATACTTCATCAAATCAACATTGGAATAGTCGAATAGGTTGTCGCTAAGAAACCCAAACACGTCGCAAAATGTTGTCAACTCTTCGAATCAATTTTTGAAAGAATTGATTGTTTGATCTAGTATCCTAGAATAAAACTCCTTTCGGTATTTGGTTTTTGGGTCGGATAAAATTCATCACTGTGTTCATATTGAAATTGTGTTGGTCTGATTTTATTCATTGGTGGAAAATCTGTTTCTACATTGAGTTCGTGGACCACTTTGGAAGATTCTGCTAACACAATTTCAAAATGTTCAGCCGTACGATATTGTTTGAACTTATCAATCAACGTCTTCAACAAATTCATGTAAATTTGGGTATTCATGGTGGGGCTCTGCATCATTTTACTCAGGGCATTAATTTCATTTAGGATATCAAACCAAATTACTACCGAGCAAATAAATCTATAATTTTGTACGTTTAAGGCCAGCGAATAAGCTTTGTGGGAAGTAGTACAATCCCATTCTGAGGAAATATCAGATATTTCTAGCAAAGCATCAAAAATTTTCGAGGTGATAACGTAAGGGTTTAACTGAATCGATTCTGCTTGACCATCGCGCAATACTTAAAGCTTTTGATTTTAACCTTGGTAAATGTTTACAGATAACAGACCACCTTTTTGTAGATTGAATTATATTGAAGAAATTCACAGTTTCGTGCGTAATACTTGCTGCATCATTCACTACAAAATTAAGACTCCGAGCCGAACACGTAAAATGCACGGTTATTGATTTCCAAAATTTTTCTTTGTAGTCCACTGTGTTTTCCACGCATATTTGAACCGTTATCATAACCCTGGCCTCGTAAATTTTGAATGTTGAGATTCAATTGCGAAAATAAATCCGTAACAAAATTCAATAAACCTTCGCCTGTGGAGCTGTTGATAGGGCAGAAATCAAGGAAATTTGTACATATCGTAACATTTTTTGTCTCATTATCTAAAAGAACGTGCCCGAGTATAACTGTAATTTGTTCTGTATGACTAACATCTGGTGTGCAACCTAATATGATGGAGAAATATTCTGATTCTCTGACTTTGTTCAAAATATAATTTCTTATGGTTGTGCCGAGTAAATCAATTATTTCATTCTGAATTTGATCTCCTAAATAGTGACTTATGCGACTTGAATCTGATTGCGATGTTTGAATTCTATGAATATGTTGCCGCATCACTGAATCAAAGGATGCTATCATTTCGGTTGCTTTTAGAAAATTACCATTATCATGTTCATATAATGTTTTTGACGACCCCCGAGAAGCCAGACATTGACGGGATAAAAATTTTATAACTGCTTTAATTCTTTCTAATACATCACACCATTGTTTTTTTATTCTAATAGTCTCAGTTGCGTTCTTGATTTAAGCCCTAATTGAAGCTTCGTCGAAATTTTGTGGACATTCCGCTTCCTTATTTTCTGGCCATTCCGCTTCCTCATTTTCTGGCTTGCTTAACCCATTAACTGCCAAATTTTTTATTTCGATATTTTATCACGAAATAGGTTGTTTTAAATTTACAAATGTAATATATAATAATTCTAGTGACAAAATGCTTTTAAATTTTTTGTTATGGTGAATTTTTGGCTGATCCCCATTTGGGGATTATGGCAGCTTCAACCTATTTTTTCGCCATGCTATAAAGCAACCCACGTGGAGTCCAACATTGCATTTTCCGCATTGTTTCTGGCATTTTTTTTGCACACACCGCATTTCCTTTGCTTTCCATCATATGTCCTCTCAATGAAATGACCAATTGGCGAAGTTCTCACGTCAATAGACTACTTTCCTCCTGAATTGAAGCATTGATAAATGATGTTGATGACTTATGTTGTGAAGCGGATGAGCATTGGTTAGCGTAACATCTATAGCAGTGTGTAGAGGAAACAGGCGCGGATCCAGGTCCGACATTTGGGGGGGGAACTTTTGGATATTGATAAGTCAAAAGGTACTTTTTGGGCAATGGTAATTGACTTAATTGAGTAGCTCCCAATCAAAACACCACGTGTAAAAATATTCGAAAAATGTATTTATAGACATTAAACATCAACCTTACACACAGTTCGATTTTTGAAAATTTGAGCTGAGTACTAAAGATGGAAAATTTTATAAACAGGAAATGTCTCACAGTATCTTGAATTACCGGTTACCAGTTATGTTTTATACTAAGTAAATAACACAAGAAAGATTGAAAAGATTTTATTTATTTTCAATTTGAGAGGGTGAAAAGTTTCAATTTCAAAACAGGGAATTTCTTAAAATTACTTTGTACATTAAAAACAACTCACAACACAAATAGTGAAACAAAAATAGGTAAACACAGAGGTAAGTAGATCAAAGAAATGCAATAAATAAATGCGAATTAAAAATTGCATCCCATTTGCACTAGTATGCTATTAGAGACATAGACGGTGAGTTTTTGATTTTGCAAAACGATCAATAACATTTTTGGTTCAACTATGATGTCGTGATGAATGTGCAAAAGTGCAAGTCCAACCAGTCTCTTCTGAACCATCGTTGATCTGGTCCACGACTTTAAACGCCGCAACGAAGAAAACGATCTCTCTGCACTAGCGTTGCTTACTGGCAATGTACATAAAACTTGAAGAAGGATGTGAATCGTCGGGTAAATGTCCTTATCACAGCCATTCAAAGCATCAATTGCTGAAATGCTTGGAGGGATTTCTCCAATGTTCATTGTTCCGTTTTTCCACTTTTCTTGCCACAAGCTAATTTCTCCCTTCAACTTCATAGTTTCCAGGATCTTATTACCACTCAACAAAGAGGAGAACCTATTGATGATACAATGAATAATTTCATCCAGCTCAACACCTGACAATTTTACGATGGACTCAGGTAGTAATAATGGCAATTTGAAGGCGTCCAAAACATCTGAAGAAAACCTCATGTTCAAATCTGCACACACACTATCTAAGAGTGGTACATATGAAGAAATCCTGAAATAGTCCTCGGGGATTTGAATCTCATAATTTGCTCGTTTGGTTTGACGGCCACAAGTTCTGGGTTTTCTAATATCAACATTCAGAGTTTTAGCCATTTCCTCAATGTCCCTGAAAATATTTTCAAAATGTGATTTAGCCTCTGATCTTCTTTTCTCTAAATCACTAATCAAACATTTCACTACTTGAGTAGCTTTTGCCAAATCAAGGGACTCTTTTTGAAGAAGAGTACTTAAGGATAGAGTACGGGCCAAAACATCACTCAGACAAAACAAGCCTACTAGGAACTCTGAGTCACACAAAGCCCCTGATAGTATGGCTGCTTTACCTGCGGAAGTTTTATCCTTCCACTCGCTTATTTCATCTAAGGTTTTTACTATAGAAGGCAGGGTTGACACGAATTGTAAAATCCCATCATGTCTCTCAACCCATCTTGTTTCACAGAGCCGTTTGAGTTTTCCTCCAATATGAGTATTCAGTACTGTAGCTCGTTTAGGGAACGAAAAGAACGACGTCACTTCCTTCATCAAACAAACAGTTTTTTCAATGCTGGTTATTTTAGCACATTGAGAAATACTCAAATTGAGTTTATGGTTGTAGCAGGGTGTCCTTATTGCATTTTTGGCTGTGTTTTGTATCTCTCTCACAGCACCCATGTTGTCTGATATCATAACTGTGCATCCATCCGTTCCAATTCCTACACATTTCTCCAGAGGAAGTTGTAGTGCTTGTAGCTCGCCTAAAACAATTTGGCCTAGGGATTTTCCTGTCAACGATAACTCATTTCTTTGTATCTCTACTGCCTGGTCTGAGCTTGAATTGTTTCGAAGCCCACCTTTATCGACAGAGTCAGAGTCATCACTTTCATTTTCGTCAGAATTTACTTGTTCCTTTCTTTTCCTTGCAGATTGCAAGCAGCCGAAGGCATCAATAAACGTCAAAAAATCTTCCCTAATTTCAAATTTGTTACTGGTGTCTATCACGTTTATATATCTAACAACCAAGGTGATCTGCTCTTTTCCTGAAATATCAGGTGTTTCATCGAAAATTATTGAAAAAAAAAGTGATTTCAAAATACGATTGATGATTGATTCGGTTATTTCTAATCTGCAGCAGTCGATAATATCATTTTGCGTGGATTTACTGATGTAGGTTGCTCTACTAGAAGAATTTTTCAAATGACTTTCCAAATCAGTGTCACCTGCATCGACCCTGAAGCGAAGCAATGCTCTAAAGTTACCTTCATTCTGTAATGGTGTTTTGCCGACTTCAATTATTCCATCATCCCGATGTCCTCTGAGGGGAATATTTTGTCTACCAAGCATTATTATAGTCTTGACAATAGGCAACAGCCTTTTTCTATTTTCTTGTGACAAATTGAGTCTGTAGCCATTGACAATGTTGCTCACGTCGTGCTTAGGGTTGTGATAGGTTTTTAAAAAAACCTTTCCAGCCAGTACTGCATCTTTATGGTATTGGAGAATGCTGTGCTTTTCGAGAACACCGTCAGCCCCTGTAAGCTTTTTGAAGTTAGTAAGAGGAACCGTAACTAAAGTCTTTAGGGTAACATTTTTGCAGAATCCTCCTTGGTTGCGGTTGGTGAACCATGGACAGTATTTACAAAAAAGCCCCCTTTTTGATGAGGACAAAACCAACCAATCATATTTTTTTAAATGGTGTGGTCTAAGAAAATTTTTTTTCACTTGACCGGAGACGGTTCTTGTTGAGTGAGGAAACTCGTAGTTGTCAGGAGGAGTCCAAGGATTTTCTAGAAGGACAGTTTTTGTGTAGTCGCTTATATTTTGGCCTATGTAATCGCCAATATCTCTCGAAGGAAGACCAGAATCTGCTTGTTTCAATTTCGAAGTAGAAGGAAAGTCAACTGAAAGACCACTTGGTTCGGCTGGGTCAGGGTGGTTATCCTTATTGGACGGATTCAAATCTGAAGTTTCTTCTAATTCACTAGACTCTCTAACAACTGAAGGAGAATTTTCTTCCCCTTCATCGAGACGTACTTTCTTCACTGTTAAATCTTCCTCTTGGGGCGCGAACCCAATAGCAGCAGAGTCCTCGCTGGGTCTCTTTGTAGGTTTAGTGAAGAAAGATGAAATGAGCTTTTGTCCTTTTCTGTTAGCCTGTAACACCAAACATTAACTTAAGCATGCGAGTAAAATATCAACGGAATCGAACCAAAGTAACTATTTACCCCGATATCTGCAAAATAAAACAAATCCAAGTAAATACAACGCGGAACACCGGACTTACAGCATGTTCGAACAGTTTGCCTAAGGCGGACAAACCTATTTTTTATTGCAGATTTGGATTCAACATGTCTTGAAACGCAACAAGCAAGTTTGAGGTATGATTATAATAAAAAAATTGGTTCGATTCCTGAGAATGATCACCCAAAAGTTGAATCAATAATTCAATATAATTATTTTCTGTTATTAAAGCATCCTGTGAAACATTATTGAATGCATTCTCAAATTATATTCATTTAACATTAATAAGATGAATAACAATGAAATGTAATATTTACTTACCATTGTACAAACAAATAAAAAACAACTGCTACTTCTGATCGTCTACACTCCTAATACAGTCAATAATTCGAACGGGAGATTATCATAAACTTTCGTTAATTCGAAGTCACTCGCGAAATCGAAAAATCACACTAGATTAATCGAAGAAAAAAATATTCACACCAATAGAAACACAAATACAGTCGACTTTTGATAACTCAAAGTTTTCAATTGAAACTGTTTTCAATTGAAACTGTATTTATATATTTTTCCCTCATCTTTCTGATTGGTGAATTGCATATAAAAACAATTGCTGAAATAGCAGAGATAACGCCTGAGGATCTAAGAAACCGATCAAAGAAGCCGCACTTCATATTAAAATAAATAGTATAGGGGTAAGCAGGGTAAGCGCGACAGTCGGTAATATTTATGACCTATTTGCGGCGCCTTTGAAGATGCTGCCGCCCGACATATATTTATGACTTGAATGCGGCACATTTGGGAAGTTGAAATTGGTCAACATTTATATCGTTTCTGAATTTATTGCATTTTCATTTCCTATTCGTACTTCCAACATCGTTCTTTCAGAAATTGAGTCAAATTAAATTTTTACCCATCTTGTAATTATTTCACATATTACCCTCGGTATGTCAGTAAAATTTCAAGTGTTCATAGTCCGGGAGGTGGGTGTCAATATTACCGGACTATTTCAGCAAAGTTCATTTTTTAATACAAATTATTATAGTACAGATTATCGAAGAATCTAGTGTCAGCTGGTCCAAAAGCGTGGCCTAAGCAGACGAGAGGCTGCGTACCTCGTAAGAAAAAATTGTTTTTCGTACTAATTCAGCAGAGCTAGAAATGTATAAATTGTTAGTTTATACTATGTCCATTATGAAAAATGTGTCAGCTACATAGGGTAGGTGGAAAATCTTGTTAGCTGCCCACTTAAAGATGTATCAGATTCAGTTCATTATCATTTTCTTTCTCCAATATCTTGAAGAGAACTGATTTATCAGTCTTACAAATGGTTCCTTCTATATGACATAAAGATAAAGGAATCGTGTCAGCGGGTATGATAATACAGATTCGATATTCAGACTGTTTTCTAATGAAAGTCGTAATAATTTCCAAACAAATCGCGCTGCATTCGAGCTTCTACAAGTTTCCCATTAACAGAGATTTTTTTTTTACTACTGCATCAACAAATGATGAAACTTTGTTCCTCTTTATAGCCTTTCATACCTTTTTTCATCTTCGGAACTTTCTTTGATGAATGTCTCTCTCTGTTTATTGCCTAAATTTTGAGCATCAAGCAAATATTTCTCAATTGTTTCATCTACAGCTTGACCTGTGGAAATATTGTATAAGGACTCCTTATCAAGATCTTCTGAAAAAGGATTATTATTTTGTTCTACATGACGTATAAGATCTTGTAATTGCGTACTGTGCTTTTTTAATTCTGTTTTTTTTTTCAAGATCAGCTGTAATGTCTTGATATTTGCGTAGTCCTGCTCGATCCATTACGTAGCTGATTATAGATGATCGTATACTGTGGCTTTTACACCAACGCTGACGGGCTGAAATGGAATCGTTAAATGGCTAATTCCTGTTAATTTATTCGCAGCATCAGCGTTAATAGTTTGTTCGAGTGTTAGATCGATTGGTTGCCTTGAGAATGGCTTGTCAGTTCGTTTGACGCCAAATGAACCTTCGTTCAATTGAAGTTCTAAGCCATTATCATAATATGTAATACCCGTTTTTTCCTAATAAACGTATTCTCCTCTTTCAATTTGAAATTTTATGCCAGTAAAGTGATATTAGCAGGTGTAAAAAAATTTATTTAATGATGTATGTTTTGAAAGAAACATAAAATTGTTGTAGCTGTCAAGAAAACGAGGATTAATATGTTAGCTGAACCGTTAATGCACTGTGCGGGCGCGCGAGTAAAAGTTATACGGTACACTTTATCAGTCCAGCTAACAGGTTTAGTTACATTTTATACCAGCTGACAGTCATAAACTGACTTTTTAGTTAATAAACTATTCTATAAAAATTTCAGCTTTGCTGAAATCACTAAAATTTTCATGTTTTCATACATCTTTAAGTGGGCAGCTAACAGATTTTCCACCTACCCTATGTAGCTGACACATTTTTTCATAATGGACATCGAATAAACTAACAATTTATACATTTCTAGCTCTGCTGAATTAATACGAAAAACAATTGTTTTTCACGAGTTACGCAGCTCCTTACGCCCACTCGTCACAGGGTCGTGCCAGCTGACAATTCTTTGTGTTGTTTAACAAGTATAAACTACTATTTAAAGCACAGAATAATCATTCTGAAATCACCCATAAATTTTGACACTACCTCCCGGACTATCAAGGGCCATTTGGGGGGGGGAACGTTCCCCCAGTTCCCCCCCCCCTGGATCCGCGCCTGAGAGGAAAGTACCATTTTTCCTCTTATTTTTGTTCTTTACTTATGAACATTCCAATTCAGTTTCTTTACGCCTCTCATACCTTTTTGTATTCTGCTCTAAGCTTGGGCTATGGAACATGAACAGTGAAAAGTATAATCGCGATAAATTTTTTCATACATTCACTCCAGAGTTGGAAATTATGAAAATTGTTTTGAGAAGCATAACGCTAACTTTCTGTAACAATTAGTTCTATGATTGTATCATCAAAAAGTTCTTCAAAACACTGAACTGGGCTTTAGTTTTGTAGAGCAATAGTGAGATCAGTTTTTCGTTTTTTGATTCTTCCAGCATCAGTGAAGTTAGAAGTGTATGTAGCATACATTTTGCGCCACTTGGCAACTTGTTATGCAGGTTTCTTCCTTTTGTTTGGGGGTTCTTTGGAGAACTCACTTCCTTCCGAATACTCTTCTTCCGCTTCGTTTGAACCATGAAGTTCAACGGAACCTGTGGCATCCGCTTTTCGCAAATGGAATATCTTAGTAGGGCTTTTGGTTGTGTGGTCCTTCACAGAACTCGCTTTCTTCTGAAGACTCCACTTCCGCTTCGTTTAGACCATAGAGTTCAATGAAACCTGGAACATCCTTAGGTGGCGAAGACTCTTCAAGTTCATTTCTTCGATTTCCTCCTCATCTGATACCACATCAACACAATCAGGTGGAAGTTCCACAACATCGATCACATGGGGGTCTATATCATCGAAATCGAGAAATTTGGGATCATTTATAATCTCCTCCATCTCATTGAGAGTTAACGCTTTGCTCCAAACTCATTTTTATCTGCTAACAAATACATACTAAAAGTATGCTCGACACATGCCATGATCCCCAAATGGGGATCAGCCTTTCTAGTACCGTTGTTACCAGTGTACGACATAAAATATGAAAATGCATAAAAATTGTAGAATATACACACAAGGCTACCTATGGAACCTAACCCCTAATCAATTTTGTCTGATGATGATGAAAATGAAGCTATTTGAAAGTTGTGATTATTTTACCACATCAAAAACGACGATATGGCCAAAAGAAACTGCTCTCATACTCACCTAAGAAACAGTAGAGCACTAAATCCTTCAAAACTCACTAGAAACAAGTTATACAACAACATCTGCGTGATAATTGTTAGATGAAAATAAAAATGGGTCGCTAACAGTGCTCCTGAGCGAAATCCCCAATTGGGGATCATGGCAGCTAATGGGTTAAATATTTCACTGAAGAACCAGACAATTTTACTTTCTTTGCCTCCCTTTCTCGCCTTTGCCGCCGAAATTGAGCTCCTGAAAGTTTTCTCTTTCTGAAATCATTAGTAAACGTTAAAGTTCCATTTTCTTTTGAGTTTGTTTTGATACGACGATATGCCCGAAAAGTTCATACAGGTGAGATTCGAATCTGCGTAATATTTTCTACTTATAGTTTGTTTATTTCAATCATAATACAACCCATTTAATCACTTTCAAAATTACTAAATTAATGTTTTATATACTGAAAAAGTCTACTTTTCAAGTATTCAGAGCCCTTAATGTTCCTTGCATAGTAATTATTGCTATAAGTTGATGAACAAACGATGGTTAAGACGTGATACCTTGTATGTACATTTGGACCAATTTTACAGGAGAGATAAAAAACTGTACTGTATCTTGAAAACGTTGAGATTTATATTCAGAATTAAAATATTATTACAAGATAATCATCTCGGATAATAAGAATTTGAATTCTACTCGATTATAGTCTCTAACAAATTTGCACTGTACATACGGGGAATCTCTTTCACTTGAATTAGCAAAAGTGCTACTTACGTGTTGTCACATACCTATACCAATAAATGAAATTGCTCCAAAAATAGGTATTTATTCAAAAATATATTTGAAAACAAAAATTTTTCATGAAGACATAAACTCTCATTCCCAAAATATAAATAAACTTAAAAAATAATTCTTTGGTATTCAATTTTTTGTGCAAAAATAATACTTTATTCAGTTTTCGACATGAGGCAAGTTGTCGTAAAATGAATGGCAGTCTTTCGGTATTACACTCTTCAGTTGCTGAAGATGTTCCCATTTTTGTTTCTTTATTTTTATTGATTCCTGTCGCAGTTGAGGAAAGGCTAACAAGTCAGGTACAGGTTTTCTGTTTCTCTTCTGTGGGAGACTTTGAAATTCTTCTTTGAAGCTTAATTTCACTTCTATCGTTCCATCTGGAGTGTATTTAATTACTTTGATGTCATTAACTGTTGGATCGTTGGTTTTTTTTCCTGGTCTTATTGAGTCATATTTGGGATTGAGGGAATAATCTTTGACAAAGTCGTGAGTGACGTTCATTACCTTATAGGGTTCTTTTCTTTTAGCTTCTTCTGTCACTTTTAAATAATCGCTAGGAAGATAAATGGATCTATTCTTAAGTTTACGCTCGATGAGCGCATGAACAGAATCAGCTTCCATCTGTGTATGGCCTTTTTCCAGAAATTTTTGATAGATAGTTATATTTTTATGAGCACTCAAACTTAGTAAAGCGTTTGACAGTACTGAATTTTTATTTTGGTAACAGCATCCATCACTCCAAATTATAACAGGCTTTGAAGAGTCTTGTAATTTCAAAATATAGTCCACTAAGCAGGAGGCGAATGTGTTTGCAGTTAAATCTGCTTCAGTCTCAGAAAACCAGTAGCAACAACATTGATGCGTGTTGACATCAAAAATGGTAAAATTATGGCAAGCCAGCTTGTTTTATAATATAGTGCGGAGGCATTCAAATAGGGACAAACTTTAACAGCTTGTACATCTTGAGTCAATACAATAGCCGAACCCTTTTCCCCTATTGCCTTATCTTCAGATTTTGCTTCTCTTGCCAAATTCTTGTTTTCTATATGACGTTGATAGGAAGATTCGTCTATATTTTTGGTTTCAAAAGCACAGCAAATATCGCATTTATCTTTTTTAGGTTGTTGAAATGATATATTTTCTCTTTGATGATGTAGTCAAATGTATACCTACAAATTGGTTTGAGATCAGGATATTTTTCATTGCACATTCTTGTGTATTCCCTATAGACCGATGACATAGAGTCTCCATAGATTGGCTCAATATACATTTTACTCGTAGATTGTCTGCAATAATGGGAAGGAAGTTTTGGCAGAGAATCCAAGAATTCTATGAGATACTGCTTTGTGAGGTCAACATTTTTTGAGGTCTTCTTCCTTGTTTCACGTCTAGATAAATTAAGAACAGCTTGAGATGAGTGCATCCCTGATGAGGAATTAGAGGCCCAGTTATTGACGGTCCATTCTTTCAAACCAAATGTTGATAGGAAAAACTTCTTACAGACAGAGAGAACTTGCCTATCAGGAGTTTTTATAGTGTACTTCAAACTTCCAGTTCGTCTTGATTTTTTTTCCGATGTTGTAGACCTTGCAATGGGTGATTTCGTAACGAGGGATGAAATGTAAACTTTTTCTGATCCCAGGTCATATCAGACCAAAACTTTTTAAAAAGTTCCTGTCGAACTGATTCTGATATGGTGAAGCACTTTCTAGTTTTTGATTTCGAACATAATTTAGAAACACACCTCGGTCCCAATGTTCTTGCTTCTCTTTCGGTTCCACGTTTGGCACCTTCATTTTTTGGTCTACTCCATCCTATATAAGCTTTACCTTCTTGTCTTAATTTCTTATTTTTGTTATCACTCCATTTCTCTTGCATCGGTAAGCGATTCCTTTCTTTTCCTCCATTTTTGGCCGAACCAACTGGATTTTCATAATCACTACTAGAATCATCATCATTCATAGCGATAATATTATCTTGCTTCGGATCTGATTCATCAGAGTGTAAATTGGAAAAAAGTCTCCACTTTGATTCACTAGTGGCGGCTCTGTGGGTAACTCGGCTAGAAATAAGTCGTCGTTCCCGATAGAAGATGTTAATAAAATTCCATCGGTTGTTTCTTCAACCGCTGGGCTGGGCACTTGAACGGAAAAAATGTTTTTCTCCAACAGAGTGCCATCATTAATGCCTAATATTTTTCGGCCAGTTTCGTCGTAAAATTCACATTCCTCGATTTCAATAGGTATAGTTTTTGATTCTGTGTAAACACTCTCAGGAAAATCAATCAATTCTCTGTGATGTTTTTCAGATTTTCGAAAATCTTAAGAGTTCTTGCCGAGTAAATTTGCTCTTTCGAATCCATATTGCGATTGTTACTCATCTGTTAACAAAATTATGATTGAAAAATGAATTGCAAACAATAGAATTAGGATCAAGAACATAATGTAACAACAAGTATCTACACAAAATTAAATGATATTTCCGTTAGTGAGAACACGTATCTCACTTTGGAATGAATTAATCTCCTAACTCAAAATAGATTGCAATAGAATACATGATTATTGTGTAAACGACTCTAAAAGAACTGTTGGTGCAATATTTCACAACAATAATTCATAATTTCGAATAAAATCTCATAAAAATCGTGTACTCACCGGTCAACATCATCACCGTACAACAAACACAAGGCAAATACTGTAGATGCAAGTTCTCACACACATAACCTTAATGTCGCAGTTGCTAGAAGTCACAAGAATCACTTTTACATCAATAAGAATATGAAATGAAGTTCTGAGGTATCACAATCTAGACGTAGATTTTTTTCTGCAAATTTCGGTACTAATAACTGAATATACGTGAAAAGTGTAGATACAAGGTATCACATCTTAAACGTCGAAATAAACTTAGATAAGTACTTACCATTATTATTATCGATCACCTTGCACTTATCTATTTTGCACTAATTCAGGTAAATTGAATTATTATTAAACTCTACAAGTTCAAATATCAATAATTATTTATTGATCCAACTCAGGAGAACTATTAACAAAATAATTGGAATTTAATTTTTGATCGTTACTGTTCACCCAATAGGCAAAAATGGTCCGGCCGAACTACGGGGTTCCTTAACGGGCCATCGTCGGGTACCTGCAACGGGCCAGCGCGAATGTGTCGCACCGGCCAATGGTCGGCCTAACGTATTTTACGGTCCGGCGGCTTCGATTTACCGATGAATTTTTTTTTGAAATCTGAATAAAAATCGTATTCAAAAATTGAAATATTTATTAGTTTCTTTAATAACAGAATTTGAATGAAATATGTATATACAATTTATATAAATGTGCTCAAATATAATTCATCTGCATATAAAATGGAAAAATTAAGTTTTTTTCTATAATTATTGGTGTTTCTCAGTTTCTCTGTCCCTAACTGAAGCATTTCTCAGCCAGTTTTTCATGGAGAGTTCGGTTTCCTTGCTTGTGCAATCTTTGAGTGAAGGATTTTTCTCACAGTTGCTGAAAAACCAAAAAAACATGAATGAATTATTATTATTATTATTCTAGGAAACGTTCAAGTTGATGAGACTATGATAAAATTTTTGTATTCTGGATTATTATGAAAGTCTATTCAAACAAATTTTTAATTCAATAAAGAGAAAACATTTCATCATAATCTGCCATTCATGAGGTGAATATAGACCTTGCAATGTAATTCATGGAAAGAACTGAATAGAACTGACATTATTGTTAATCGAATATTGAACATAGGAACTAATTTTAAAATGTCATTATAACGAAAGCACTATTTTATCAATAATTAAAATATAAATACTGATTATTCAGAAAACTTGCTCACCTAATATAAATTTGGAAATATTTTCCATCCTTGAAAAATTGAATTTCTCATATCTCCCTGTCCAATTCATCCGAAGGGCCAGACTGTTCGAAATAATTTTCCCAAAACTCTTCTCACATTTTCCCTAATAGAACTTCCTCCAAGTACTTGGAATTGTAAGATCTGGACAAAAAATTATATGAGTGGATTGAGAAGCCAATTTTACTAGCATATTGAAAAGTATCTATTCATCAGTTTATCACTTCTTATATACAGGGTGTCCGGTAAACCTTGTACAATATTGAAACTGGTGATAGACCAGGTCATGACTGTTCAGAATATCATAATTTCACCTTAGTAAAAATATCACCATTTTCGAGATAATGGGCATTTTCTAAATATCTAGAAAACCGCTACCTCACCTTCGATTTTTGAGTGCTATGTCTTCAAATTACGACTAATTCAAATATCGTTGTTGCTGTAGATTAATGATGAATGATGTTTTCAGACGTACAAAACAGTTTTTCAGAAATTGATACATTTTTCAAGAAATAGAGGTAAAATGCCAGATTTGAATCTCACCATTTTTATTAACAAAAGTTTGACATTATTGTCTGAAAAAAACATAACCACGTGGAGGTGTACATTCATAACAAAAGAATGCCCATTTTGTCCAGACTCTAAAATGGTATGAAAGTAGGTATAATTATTTTTAGAAGGAGTGGTATTTCGATTATATTAGAGTTTGGTGTTATTCTGAGCTAAATCAACTCTTACGACTTTGTCGATAATGAGTTTTATTTTTATCTTATCAAGAAATGAAATAATTATTAGTAATAACGAATCAATTGCTCAGAAGCATTCGATGAAATTTAAAAAAGTAAATACGAATTCAACGTTTTCTTTAATGATCACATAATACAAACCACAATATCGATTATTCGACATCGCACTGAATAATATTACAATAAATGTTCGAATTGTTTCCCACCTGCTCGTATGCAGAGACGACATCTTTTCAAGAAGGATCTTTTCAAATGTCTTACAGCCCCCGAATCAGCGATTTGCTGAGCGGCAGTGTGAATACGTTGTCTCAATTGTTCCGCGTCAGTTATAGGTGAGGTGTAGACTAGTTCTTTCAAACAGCCCCAGTAGAAAAAATCCAATGGATTCAAGTCAGGTGACCTGGGCGGCCACGGGATTGGGCCACGGCGTCCTATCCATCGTCGTGGGTACAGTTCATTCAAATATTGCCGAACTCGTACGTCATAATGCGCCGGGCAGCCATCATTTTGAAGCCACATTGTTTGTCTCACTACTAAGGGTACATTTTCTAAAAGAAGGGGCAGTTCATGTTGCAAGAAATTTAGATAAATGTTGCCATTCAAAGTTTGTGGCAACTCATAAGGGCCGATTACTTCGTTATTTAAAAGTCCCGTCCATAAGTTTATCTTGAACTCTTGTTGTGATCTGTCCTCTCTCATTAAATTTGGATTTTCTAGGCTATAGCTGTGTAAGTTATGCATATTCGTATATCCACTCTTTTGCATGAAGATTCATCTGACCACAGAATTTTATTAAAAAAGTTCGGATCCACACGGTTTCTTCGTAACATTTCACGGCAGAATCGTACTCTTACCGGGTAGTCCCTCCTAAGTAATGCTTGGACGCGCCGTACATGGTATGGATGATATTGGTAACGTTTGATAATGGAATGAGCCGTAGATTTCGAAATACCCGTCCGTCGTTCGATTTCTCGTACAGAAATACTTGGGTCTTCATCAATTTCTTGCAGTACTCCTTCTTCATTATCGTGGTGCGGCCTACCTTCTCCACCTCGATTTCCAGGAATTCTGCCTTCCAAATAAGAGTTGTCTTGTTTATGCTCCTTCAAGCTCAAAGATGTTCTGAGCTGCTGGAACTTTCTTAACCAGTCACCTGTCCCAGTGCAGATAAATAGTCTTCCATCTGGGAATCTCCGTCCAGCTCCAAATGGAGCTGTGTCATCTAAGTTGTTTAACTGAAGCAATGCTTGTTGTCTCTGCTCAGTTATGCTGAAGTTAATCTTCCATATATTTTTGAGAGTGGCCATCAGTTGTCCGACCTCATACCACTGCATAAATTCGTGCAAAGAAGCACGGCTAGAATAATTAATGTAACAAGGTACATGCTGTTGTTGTTGTTGTTGCTGAGGTAACGCCATCTCTATATCCTCCTGGTCAGATAAACTGGTTTGATTTGTCGTAGTAGGGGTGTTCGTCTCTGGCGAAACTAACTCTGAACTGGAATTCAAGTCGGTCTCTGATTTAGTTCTTGTCTGTCTGGTGGTGTATTTACGCGATGATGCTCTGCTAACTCTCCTGACGCTACGCGATCGTGATCTATTCATTTTAACTCTAACGATAGCTGTGAGTTAGCTTTCTCGATCGATTCACGTATGCGTCACAAACTCCCAAGTGTGATCCTTTCTTACGGGTATCACACTCTCCTCCTCGCGCCTTTGGAATACTTGGTGGAACTGTTCTTCGTCTATATGCGATATGGAATTTATCACGTCAAAACAACTCTGCATCTCAGCGTAACCTGTCTTGTAATGGACAGTGTTTAAAGCAATGATCTTCATGTCGCCTAAGTTGGTAATTAGTTTGACCCAATCTCGTAATGATGCTTGGTACTCGCAGAAATGTTTGTAATCTCGAAACCGATGTGCGGAAATCTTATTTGCCTTTCTGGGAATTGACGGGAATAATTCACCGTCAGCAAATGTTAATCCACAAAACTCTGTACTCTGTCCAATGTCCACACGTAATCCCAACGCACAAGCAGAGTTAACTTCTTCTTGCCTCTCCGTCACGTGTGTTAAATTGTTTTGGTATTTTGTAAAATCGTCCCCTTTATACACGATAGCCACTGGACCGTCACCTCTTATGACGTAGTTTGAGATGACTTTCGTTACCGCTTCGTTGTTTTTTAGCGTGCCAGGCTCACCACTAGTCTTTTGTGTGCCGGCAAATCCAATTGCTATTGATGAGATAACTTTGTAATCTTTTCTAAATGAGTAATAGAAGTCTAAAAATTCCTGTGGCACATCATAATTGCGCCAGTATATCATCTCAATCAGTTGTGTAAATGCGTTCTGATTAGCGTCAAAAGTGACGCCGTCGGTAGTGGCAAAGAGTGCTGTGCTAGGTATTTTTGAAAACGTACTCTTCACTCTTCGCATAAAAGCAAGTTCAGGGGTGTAACTGTCTGTAACCACAAACTGTGTCTCTGTTTTCATTATTAATCGGCCCAGTATCCTAAACACAGAACAGAACATGGCGCAGGCGTCAGTTGACCACGCCGAAATACCCTGTCCAGCCTTATAAACATCGGGTACCCCAAATTTAGGCTTGAAGATTCCTTTAAGGTGGAATCTGATAACACGCCCGTCTGGGTTCTCCAATGCACCATTCGCTTTAAAGGACTCTTGGTAGTGCGATGCTGAAACTTTCTGAAGAAATTCTGTTAGTACTTCCTGGATCTCCGCGTCGTCCATAATAATTCTGTTCAAAATTCTAGGACCAACATGTTCTTTAAACCATAAGTTTACCATCTTCTTAGCCAACTGTTCTTGTTTATCGCCTAGCATGAAAGTAGGCTGCCGATTAAAGTACCTAGCCTGTAATACCTGGAGCACCTGAACCGGGGACTTGGCGGAAAAGAAGTTGCCAATACCGGAACTGTGGGCAAAATAAGTGGTTTTTAATTTTTGGGGGTGCCCTCGTTTATTTACCGGCATAATCAGTAAATCAGGATTGAAACAACCGGTCCTGAAGTCCTCTGGGACGACCGCGCTTGCTTCCAAGTTTAAAGATGTTGTTAGATCGTCGTAAGCTGCTGTGGGTGTGACAGTGCTAAGGAGCAAATGCATGTCCCTGGGTGGTTGTTGGGGTTTCAGCACAACTTCGACGTCCAAATCAGCTTGTATGTAAGGTTTCACATTTTCGTTAGGGAATGTCAACCACGTCTGCAGATGATCGTAGAATTCTGCGTCAAGCTGCAGTTTTTGTTGTAATTTAACTGCCTCGTCACAACCATCGGTAACAATATATAATTTCTCTGTGTGTCTGCTAAGTCCGACGATCTGTAGTTCTTCCACGGACGCAGTCGTACCGTCCGCAATGGTGCAATATAGTACTGCAGTCTTAGTAGTGCCACCCTGGTTAGCCCTAACTGTGTTTTTCTCTTCCTCGGTCTGGTTTTTCGCCGACAACTTAGTGAACGCCATTTTGACGGCTGTCAAATCTCTGGGTAAATTTTCTTGCGTACAAAATTCGATGGATTTCAAGATACCCGACCTCGCCTGCATTCTATAGCCAAAAATCCTGTTCAACATTGCCACCGTGTCCTGTGGGTTTCTGAAATTCACCAACAGTTCGTGGGTGGAAACTTTTTCAAGGTCTATATAGTTCCCAATGTAAAGTCCCTCTGTGGGTTCTTGGACTTTAGTCTGTCTGTCATCTCCAACGAGGAATATCTCTTCTGCTCCATTCAAATAAGCGACACATGCCAGGTATTCATACGGCATACTGGTAAATTCGTCAACAAAAACCCTCCTACAACCCCGTGTTTCCATGGCACGATGAGTAGTCTTGAACAACAGGTCGTAGGCTTCCCCTTTATCATCTTTTAGATCAACATAATCAGGTCTTAACTTGGTGAATGGTGCCATCACAAGGTCTTCCTGGGTCGCCAACTGTCGGATTAAGTATGACTTACCGCAACCTGGACCAGCTTTTATATAGTAGATTTTTGGCCTCAGTGTAAACCCGGCCGTCGGCAAGTTATCATAAGCCCTCTTCTTTACGTTTGCTAGTCCCTGTGGGTCATTGTCTGTATCTATAAGCTTACCCTTAAGATCATTGAGTTGTTCAGTAGTAAGCGCCATTTCTACCTCTGAAGGTTCTAAGTGCTTACAATCGACAATCTGGTCACCAAGTTTGCCCATTAATTCAACGCAAACAGGGCAACTAGGCAAATCTCCCTCGTACGGGTTTGCTAAGTGCAAACCGACATCAAACTCTTCCTTTGTAGCTCTCGGGGTTACCTGAACGAACTGAAAGCTCGCATCCTCCCCGTCTAAAACCAACTTATCGACCAGATGTCCGGCCATGATCCAATCCCACAGCATCGTGATGGGGTAACAGATCCCTCTACCAACTGTCCTGAACATCGCCACAAATTTCTCCGCGATCGATCCTATATTTATGTTGTCTTTCACCAACTCCGTTTGTTCCATCAGCGTCTTAGCATAGAAGTAAATTGTAAGTGCCGCTGGTGCCACCATTCTCTTTGGCAATTGCCAAGGTTCTATCAGTTCTTTAGTTATCAGCGACATGCCACCCATTCTCCTCCGCATGTACGCTATAGTGTTAGTGTGAGTCATAGACCTTGGATCCAATGACAGTAAATAATTTAAGGTGTCCAAGAATTCACTCTCATTCATAGAGAAATACTTAAGGGGTTTAACCATTCTCCCAGTCCTCCTATTGACACAAGCCATCACATCCAGTAACTTTACATACCTATCTCTTTCCGGCAACTCAACACTACGCACTATGCCTTCCACATTTCTGCACCTATAGATCTTGAAGGTACACATAGGCCCAACTCTAGAAGAAATCTCGACTGCCAACTGTATTGGATGGTTCTTATTTGTGATAAGTGGAGACCTCAACAAAGTACTCCATGATTTTTTATCGTGGCAATACCCGTTGCAAAACCCGTGTCGGAAAACCAAACAGACTTTCCCGTCGCTACGAGTAGTCACACTATACACTGGGTTTTCAGGCAATTCCTCAAATATAAGTTCTAATGGTAACAAACCATACCCATAAGCAATCTCAGCTCCTGTTTTCAAAAAGATATCGACGTAATCGTCGGGCCCAAAATTATAGAAAGAGTCCTCAAAAACCAAGGTGTTCGCCGACACTGGCTCCAAATGTATCGTCTCTGGTAGCTTATTCAGTGTCATATAATCTTCGAATATCTCTTTCATACGCCAATACCTCTTAACAAAGGGTCTCATCTTCTTGGCGGAATCTTCCGCTGGCATGACAAAAATCCTCGAATCAGTCTTCGCTGCCTTCTGCCGCAGCATCTTGCATATATCAGACAACGCCGGTCTCACTACACGATCATAATCTTTGTTCTCCTTCCCGTGTACATAGTAATGTATATGCATGTTGTTGTTATATTTCCGGATCTCGCGCGCCGAAGCGCCAACTATAAGGGTCTTTTCGTTAGTATTAGTGACCTTAAACTCCAATTCAAAGATGTCTCTAGTAAGGTCCCTCGCTGCAACCAACAAAGGGTGGTCATTAGTCACAGATTTGCCTCCGGTAAACACGACCGGGAAACCCAACATTTTCCTCAAAATAGCCTTCTGGCTAGTAGTCAGTTGTACATTAACTCGTAACGAGTTAGCTAATTGCTCTCTAAAGATCTTCGCTGCTTCTGGTGCTCCCAAATTCGCTGCTCCAGTCGCAAGGGCGACATCCAACACTTGCTGGACGTCCATGGCTCCGCGCACACAAGTTTCGCTTTGATTGAATTTTTGTGCCGACCCAGGAATTTATCTGAAAGTCAGGGGCAGCTCGCTAATTCAATCGCCGATTCCACTTAAATGAGCGACGCACTAATTTTATTTTGTTAGTGTCTTTCAACTCAGTAGCACTACCTCTACATTCACCATAAATGTAGTGCATTTGAGCATATTCGCGGGGAGTATAACGTGTGTACGGCATAATGGTGAAATAAATACTACCGGATGAAACAAAATGAGTACCTATAATTTTTATCTTCAATACACAATACAAAAGTCTGGTACAGCTGGTACAGTAAAAAAGTAAGATGCTCGAAAAATCCATATGCAGTGGCAAGTTTAGAGAGTGACCTGATCTTGAGTGAAAAAGTGGAGGGGGGTTACAATTCGAATTCACCTCGAAGATAACTAAAGGTGATGTAGAATAATACGTAACTCCTTTCGAAACAAATAAATCACATTCCATGAAACAATATGGGAGGACTCTCATCAAGAGGTTTTAATCGTTTGAGGTCCTTCAATTGGAATATACAGGGTGATATTCATTTGATGGCTGAAATTTCAAAGTTGAATAACTTTTGAACTATTGGACCGAATTATTTCAAGTTTGCAAGTTTTGTCACCCTTTACGATTGCCATCTTCCAATATTTCAGAAATTGAAGTAATCAGATCCGGACTAGCAAAATTTTGGACTTTTTCAATTTTCATGAATATTGGAAAACCCTGTACGTGAACATTATGTTCTTATTACATTTTCGTAACCACAAAGAATCAATTATTGATAAAAATTCAAAATCTCTGCTTGGCACGGTCATACAGGGTGATCAAGAAGTGAGCAAAAAACATTACCTCATGAGTGAAATTTCAAAGTTCAATAACTCTTGAATTATTGGACCGAATCATTTCAATTTGGTAGTTTTGTCACACTTTATGATTGCCATTTTTCAATATTCAGATCCGGATTAGCAAAATTTTAGACATTTTCTATTTTCATGAATATTGGAACACCCTGTAGGTGAAGACTTATGTTTTATGAAAATCAATTGATGAGAAAATTCAAAATCTCTGCTTGGTACGGTCATACAGAGTGATCAAGAAGTGAGCAATAAACATTACCCCATGAGTGAAATTTCGAACTTCATTAACTCCTAAATTATTCGACCGAATGATTTCAAATTTGAATGTTTTGTCACCCTTTACGATTACCATCTGTTAATATTTCTGAATTTGAATAAATCATCCGGACTAGAAAATTTCAGACATTCTCAATTTTTCTTGATAGTGTATCACCCTGTACGTGAACATTATGTTTTTTTTCATTTCAGTAACCATAAAGAATCATATAATGAGAAAAATTTAAAATCTCTGCTTAACACTGTCATACAGAGTGATCTAGGAACATTAACTTATGAGTTAAATTTCATAGTTCGAGAAATCTTTTTGCTCACTTCTTGATCACCCTGTATGACCGTGCCAAGCAGAGATTTTGAATTTTTCTCATTGATTGATTCTTTGTGGTTACGAAAATAAAATAAAAACATAGTGTTCAATATTCATGAAAATAAAAAAATCCAAAATTTTTCAAGTCCGGATCTGATTTCTTCAATTTCTGTAATACTGAAAGATGGCAATCGTAAAGGGTGACAAAACTTTCAAATTTGAAATAATTCGGTCGAATAGTTTGAGAGTTATTGAACTTTGAAATTTCAGCCATAAGATGAATATCACCCTGTATATCCCAAACGAAGGCCCTCAAACGATTAAAACCTCTTGTTGCGAGTCCTCCTTGATGTCCTTGATGTAAGGTCTCCGTTTGTCGCATTCTTCCCGGGACACCCTTTATATAAAAAATATGGATAACGGAATGCAATAAAAACGAAATGACAGAGGATTGCTCCAGATAATAAAAACAACAAATATATTATAGAAATTAACAAATTATAAATTGAAAAAGACATAACACATAAAAACCTTATTAATTACCACAGAGTATAGGTCTATTTTATTCCAAACTAAAAATCAGCCTTCTGTTACTCTTACAAAATTCGTCTAATATTAAATTTAAAAAATTAGGAAAATTCAATATCCGATTTCGATGAATACTCAACAACGCTAAACCAACAAGACGGTCTTGTCCCATTGTAGCTCTTATCCAGGTTTTAATTCTGCGCAAAGTGCTGAAACTACGCTCTATAGTACAAGAAGTACATGGAAATGTAGGGAGAAGCATAAGGCATTCTTTGACCGCAGGAAAAAATTCACAGTGTCCAATGAGATCTTCAATTTTAATGTTTTCATCCATTTGTGCTTTAGATGAATACTCAGTCCAAATGTTCAACTCACTTTCTAAATTTTCAATATTGTACATATTGCCGACCTTAGATGCGAAAGATTCAATATCTAGTAATTTTTAATTCTTCGGCAAAATATTGAACAATGAGAAAAGCATTTGATGTTCCTTTGAGAATCTCGTCTCAAGGGCTGAAATCAAATGATCTAAATATGGGATGAATATAGATTTTTTGAAATAATCTTCAGCTGAATCTGCTTCATAATTAGATCTGTATATTTGTCTACCACAAATTCGTGGTTTTACAATTTCTATATCGGAAGTCTGAGCTATAGATGATGCTTTGGCAAAAATTTCACCGAAGCATGCATTACCGGAGCGATGTTTTCCACATATATCTATAATTAAATTTATATGATGATGAACATCTACAAAATTAATAGAAACACCTTGTAGCGTATTTGCTATTGGTTCCATATCTCGTATTCGAATATTTACTTGCTAACGTCAAAAACCACAAAAGTGAAATAGTTTTATTGCAGCCCCTAACGGAGCAGCTCTTTTCGTTGTAGCAGAATTCATTGGAATTTCTCCGGATTTTATGGAAAAAGAGTATTGAATATAGTTTTTAGCTAAAACCCGCAAAGATTTATATTTCGCTGACCAACGAGTCTAACAAAACAAAGGAATATTTGAATCAGATTCCTTTTTAAAGTACTCTCTCGAAAAAATACGATAATGTCCTTTACGGTTCCAATGCTATTGCGTATTTCGGTAATTTTACTGATGTCATTGATCACTAAATTCTACCTATGGGAGGCACAATGGAAATAAATTGCTTACTTGTACTTATCCCTGATGATTTTTGAACCCCGTGAATTTCACCAGCCATTGTTGAGCCTTAAGCTACAAGTTTTCCAAATTCAAACCAGATTTTTCTGAGAACTCTATTATGAAGCAGCTATGCCTTCAGCATTCAATTCCACGAATCCAAGAAACTCTTCTTTCACTGTTAAATCTTCATTTTGCTCATGTACATATCGTATTCCAATCGATAACTGCTCATGTTCAGAATATCAGCAGATTCCTCAGCCATTACACTGAAATACTTGAAAGAATTTGCTTCTTCTACAATATTTGTCATTACTACTTGCCCAGCTATCGAAATTATCTCATTTTGAATTCTATGAGAGGTATACTTCGAGTTACCAGCTGCGTTCAATAAACGGATCTCTAAATATTTATCACCAGCGTCTACTCTGAATTTCAAAAGATCACTGAAATTGCCAGAGTTCTTGTTGCTCTTTCGTAAAGCCATATCATGGGTTCCGCAAAAAACTATAGTTTGTATAATAGGTAAAATTTTTTTCCTATTTTCTTCAACACTTTTTTTCTTGCCTTCATCTATCAGAGACAATATGTCAGGTTTTTCATTTGACAGCACATCAATAAAATTTTTGGCACGGATAGTTGAATCCTTATGCCAAGCGGAACTAGCATGATTTTTGGCCTGAGTGTGTAAATTTCTGTATTTCACGAATGGTCTTCTTATGAATGCGCCTAAAGTACCACCATGGGACACAGTTGGTGGAAATATTACACAGTATTTACACAGTGCACCATTAAGGACTCTAGAATAAACCATCCACTCATAATTGATCAAGCCATTTATGAATAAATGGTCTCTTATTTGGTCCAACATCTTGCCACGGCCCCCCCTGACCCCCACCTGCGGGCGCCCATGCTAGGTCTGAAGTTGAAGACACACTTTTTTGATTTTTGGGGCACGAGGAATTTCATCATTTCCTCCACGAAGAATTCAGACGAAGAAATTCTTCTACTCCTTACTTTTCTCTTTTCTCACTTCTTCTCCACATGATGTTTCTGAAAGTTCTGTATTGGTGTGTAAACTTTTCAGTATCCACACCTCGAATAAACATCTGAAAAAAATAAAGATATTTTTATTGGCGAAAATGAATCATATTCTATACATACCTGAGCGGTACAGAATTTTATTGGACGTTCCACAAAAGAAAATTCTGTTGATGACGTGTGGGCCAGGAGAAGTTTTTTTTCTTGAGAAGGACCTCATGTTCGGCCAACAACAGAAATCCTCACCTTCCCTGCTGAATACCCATGAATGAGAAATGATCTCCATGGGCACACTACCATCTAATTGTTTTCTTCGGAAAACTGAAGAAAAAAATAATAATAATAATAATTTCAATTTCCAAAACAACAAACACATAAAATTTCAAGAAGAATCTCACCCATGTATTGATATGAATTATGAGGTGCTATGATACAGAGGTGTACATACAAAGCTTTCATCATCAATGGAAAAATGAAAGCTTTTGATTTTATAATATCCAAATCAATAACTTCAAATGGTTCGGCACTTTTCTTTATTATGAACCAACCAATAGTGTCACTATCCTCTGCCCAGCAAACACAAAGTAATGGCAAGTTACATTTTTAACATCGCGTAACCGGCATTCCTGTAAAGGCCATTCGCTGGCTGCCATTGACGGCGAATTAAAAAAATGACCCACCGCCGGCAGACGGCCAGCAGTCAGTTTACCATTAATGGCAAATTTTGAGAGTCCCATGCTGCCATTGCTTTCATAATCATTACAGGTAATGAAGGCTATAATCGAATTCAAGCGAATGACCTAGTCATCATTGCAAATCACCAGTGTGACTTTCTACAATTAAAAAAATAACACTGGTAATTACCAAGGATAACCAAGTCATTTTGCTTGAATTCGATTGATGTCTTCAATGCATCGTTAGAAGGTTTGAATAAAATTGGCAGTTTGAAATATAAATATCACATATTATATTAAAAATTCAAATAAACAAAACTTTTAACAAACTAAAACTAATATTGCAGTATTCTTATAATACACATATTTCATAAAATAACTAAACAAACGCACAAATTTCATAAAATGACTAAACCTAATGAACATAATAGAAAAAACGAACAAATAATTATATACAATAATACCTATCCATTATACACAGTAATACCTATGTAATTCTTTTTTCTATTACTTCTTCCTCCCTCTCTGTCAGATGCACCCCTCAGCCAACTCTTTATAATGTTTTGTATCGAGGAAGTTGTGGCTTCGGAGCCTGACAGCGGATTCGCCATGACTGCATCTATAAAGAAGAAAAATACAATTATCATTTTAATTTCATCTAAACAAATTCCTAGCTGAAATAAAAACTGGTGTATCAATATGTAGGTACCTTCAATAAGCTTTATAACTCTTTGGAAGGAACTGAAGGCCGGCTTCGAATTCCTTCCTGTCCAGTTACATTGGACAGCAACTCTGTGGTCTATCAGTTGGGGCATTACCCGTCGAGTTGTGTCTGCATAGTTCCGGCCACCTACTCTCTTCAGAACATGAAGCTAAAATATTACAGTTGAGATTAAAAAATTATTCCAGTTCTGTTATCTTATTTGAAATTTTAAATTTCTTTTCACATATTCATATTTTGGAAAGCCTTAAAGTATATCTGCCATTTTGCTCATCATCAATAACTTACAAACTTCTGGTATTCCGTCTCTTCTTTGAGCCTCTGCTCTTAGTTTTCCAACTCCTCGAATGACAGCACTGTAATAGTTGAAGTAAACCTAGGAGTGCTATCAACTGAATTTGACGCAGCGGCCCCCTGTGATACCATTAATGTGAGCATATCCAATCTTTCGTTCACTTCTGCTGCCATTTTTTGTTGGAATCGGCAGAGTTCCTCCACAGTTTCTGAAACAAATAAAACATAATATAAAATTTTTAGACATAAAGCAAGATTCAACCGTCATCCTATAGGTACACTAGTGGACAAATTCAATATGATTCTAGAATTTCCTGAACAACTTTTGAAATAAATAAACTACTTCAGAGACAACTCTGAAAATATGGAAGTGTCCATACGAGTCAAATATATGTACTGCCAAATAATTTAAAGAACAATATACAGGGTGAGTCTTTGACTTGTACATTATTTTAACCGTAGATTCCTGAGGTCAAAAGAAACACTTTTTTCCTCTACCATTTTTTCCGATTCGGCCTGGTTAAAAAGATACAGGCTGTTGAAAATCCATAAAAAGCATACATTTTCAGTAATATCTCGCAAACGATTCCTTCAAATGAAATGATTTTTGAAACATAGTTTTTCATGAATATGATTAATCTTTTCCGACTACAAAATTCCGAGTACTTCGATGTTAAAAGAAAAAAAAATCTTAGAAATTCGAAAAATTGGGTACTTTGGCTGAATGCAACTCTGTCGAAAATATTCACAATTCAATTTTCCCTATGTGGTCACTTTGACAAATTTCAAAAATAATTCGAGAATTTGTTATCTGGAATGATGAATGGTAAGAGAACTAGCGGATTTTCTTTAAAAATGGGGTTACAATGAATAAGCTCACCTCTATACTTCTTCAGTGTAAATCCTTATCTATTCAAGCAAATTTCCACACCAGTTTCGAAGTACCTATTGCAATTTTGTTTCGTTGAGCTTTGACATACGTTGATCCAAATTTACATTACATTAGAATACGATCATTTCTCATTTATTCATAATATTTATTACTACTAAAATGACCATAATAAGTTATTATTCATGAAGTCGTATGATTTTGAAAAACAAACTAACCACAGAACACCGATGTCAAAGAATCTAGTATTACGTCTGTGACTTTCACCACAGAACATAAATATGCGGACACCCCTTGAAATTCAATCGCCCCAACTGGTGTTTATGAACGTGAAATGTCATGCGTGTTATGGTTGAGTTGTAGTTTTGATTTCGGAAACTCTGGCATGGAAGATTTCAAGAGATATTGGAAATGAATGCTATAGCTAGAATAGGTGGTTTAAAAGTTAATCCGATATAATCAAAAATGAAGTATACATCAAGAAGAGATTATTCTGGTTTTCATCACTAGCAAAATTTTGGATGAATCAATCATTGCATTAGAAAATATACAACTGGTATTGAAAAAGTAAGTTCATATTTCTTTCTTTAATACAGCAGCTTATTTGAAAATTTCGAATGGTATATCTACTCGTTTCTTAGATACAATAGCTTATTTCAAAGGTTTGAATGCTATATCTCGTACTCGCAAAAATTCAGTGGTTAGTTTACCAGTGGCGGCATAGCTTATTCTGAAAACAAAAAGGGCTATATCTTCTTATTTAGGCCGAATCGGAAAAAATGGTAGAGGAAAAAAGTGTTTCTTTGGACCCCAGGAATATACGGTTAAAATATATGTACAAGTCAAAGACTCACCCTGTATAATTACTTTTCAATTGATAGCAGTCGCAATTTTTGCTCTGCTGAGTCATTTCGTCCCCTTAGTTTGGCTTCCCTGATGAGCTTCCACGTAATTTTGGATCCAGAATTCTGTTTTGTCCTTAACGTTTTTTTGACCCTTTTTTTGGTTGCTTCGAAGATGGGTATTCCTGGCAAATCCTCACTCTCCGACGAAATATTCAGATGATAGTCCTCATATTTCTGGGTATTGTTTCCTTTCTGTCGGGATTTTGAATAGTCTGACTCAATATCTGAAGTGACCTCCAGCTGCCTGACTTTTTTTTGAGCCCTTTCAAAGTCATCTGCAAAAATTGCCATACATTTTAATCAAATATCGAAAATTCATTAAATCAATTAATGTAACAGAAAATGTAATCCGACCTATTATGGTAACACTTTATCTTTGCTTAAAATTATATTTCCCCAAAAAAAATAATAAAAAAGGCAAATGAATGAATCTTTTATTGATAACAATTTAGTACAATTATTTCTCGTTACTTTTATTCAATATCATTTTCAAATTTAAAATCTGGATTTTGAAATTTAAACCTGGCTATTTCAAAAGCCAGTTTTTTCTTTTCTATTTCATTCTCACAGTGTTTACCCTCTCGTAAATTCTGCAAAATTCCGAAATATTTTCTGTCATCTTTCTGAAAACATTATTGCTTTCTTCGTAAGTCTCTTGTAACTCCTCACCTATTTTGTTCAACGGCTTCGGTGTATAGTTTCTTTTATTTTTTTGAAATAAACCCTTCCTAGGTGTTTTGTTCGTTGAGAATAGGAGCTTCTCAATTCTGTATTTTCTAGAGTAATTAAGGGGGAAAACAGAAGGGCGTCCTCATTGTCTGCACTATCCTGAACTTCAGTTATTACTTCAACTTCAACCTCTGGTTGAGACAAATTCCCCTCTTTTATATTTAAATGGCCTAAGCCTCCAACAACCTGTACTTGATGATTTCCGGTCACAGTTACTCTTCCCCACACCTCCAAGCCACGTTCCTCTAGAGGAGTCAAAAACATATTTGAAACTGTTCCTCCTCCTGTAGCTGTTTGGCTCTCCTTTATTCGTCTATATTTTGAACGAGTAGCATTCTTCCAGTCTTTGAATCTCTATGAAAGAATAAAAATGAAATTTACATATTGTGATAAAAATATTTGCATGAGCATACCTTTTCCATATTTCCTTCGACAAGGCAGGACCTTGCCCTACTGCATTTAATCTATTTGCTAACTCGTGCCATTTTTTCTCGATGTATCCATCTTTCACAGTAGGATCTATTGTTCCACTTCTTAGGATATAATCCCCTTCTAAAGCTTCCAAATACAATTCATACTGCTCATTCGATGTATTCAGAGCTCTTTTTCTTTTACTGAAAAATAAATACTTATTATTACACCCTATCCAACAGTAATTTAGAAAACAAAAAGTGTAATTCAGAAAAGCAAACTGTATTTCAAAAGATGGAAATATTGTAATTCAGAATAGTAGAAGTTGATACTTGAATTTCAGGATAGTTATATGTAATTCAAAATATATGCAATAATAAAATATAAATTGGAGTTGAGATTTGGTGATTTGAAATTCTGACAGTATATTGTTGATTGTTCATCATTTTAATTTGATTGCTATTAAATAAGAAGGGAAAAACTTACCAGCCTGATTGTTCCATTTCGAAAGACTTTACTGCTTCGAATATCTAACTCAAACTAAAAATACGTCCCAAACACAGGTCTAAACTCAAGTGTCCGTTGGTTAGGTTATGAAATATAGCATAGAATAACTTAAAATGTTATTGAAATCTCATATTCTGTCTCATTTCTGTGTTTTTTGCGCTATGAGATATAACTTCCACGGTATCTTTTACAGTCGCCTTTATAGAATACAAAAATCAACGCCGATGTAACTGACCTACTTACATCGCGATGTATCCTTACACCGATGTAAAGTTACATCGATGTATGCTGATTTTACAGAATAGGGCCATAAAAGTCGTTGACCACTTTTCATTGAATTTCATAGAAATACCAACGTGATTACTACAGCAGCGTTGCGCTCAATTCGCACCAGCAGAAATCGGAACTAACTCTCAGCGGATTCGCTCAGGCGGCAAATTTGAATCTATTCATAGGTTACGGTTGCGCGTCGTAAAAATACGGGAGACTCATTTTTATTGTAAATGAAAAATTAAGTTAGTTGTTACTAATTTTTTCATTTACAATAAAAGTGAAAAGTCGCCGTGCTTTTACAACGAAGCGCAACCAAAGGAATACATAACTGTTTTTTAAAATAACACAATAAAAATGAGAATAAGAAAATAAAACGTTATTAAATTTTTCATTGAATTTTTAAACTATAAATAAACTATATATACACAGAGCTTGTTAAACATCTTCAGCTTCTCTTCTTCAGAAGTCGACGGACAATAAAACCAGCGACATATGCAATTGATAATGCATCTGAGTTCCCTGAGACATTTTCTTCCCATTTCTTCATTCTTTTTTTTAATTCTCTCTAATTTCCTTTTTTAAAATTTCAAATGAATCGTCATCGCTGGTTTTCTCATCTTCCTCACAGTTCATGGTTTTAGCATCATGAATAGCAACTGTGTTGATGATAGAAGTTTTAAGTGCACCTTCAAACTGAGGAACAGTTGGATTTCGATTTCCTCCACATAGAGCACGCAAAACACCATACAAATTTTCTAGTGCATCCTGATTCAATCTTCGGGGAACAAGAAACTTAAAACCTAAAGATTGACACTTTCTCCAAACAAATTCCATACCGTTTAAAGTGGTTATCCAACCAGATACGGAAAGGGGAGTACTGTTGTCAAACTTCCAGCACCTGATCCGTTTCTTTTGCTCAGCCCAAAATTGAAGGTGTGGACTTTTTTTGGTGATGCGGGTTCTTAGGAACTTCCCTTCCTCAATATGGGATGTACTTCCATTGAGTGAATTGAATAAATTATCTATTTTGTTGTAAAAAAAATTTTTAGGAATGCCTTTATGTAGTGGTACATATATGCTACAATGAACTTTAGGTAATGTGAAATGAAACATCTAAAATCTATGTACATCTTCACTGGAATAAAAGATCATAGATATTTTACTTACTTCCACTTATGTATGACAGGAGGCCAACTCCAAAAGAATGGCTTAAAGTTTGAGCAGCATAACAACTCTCTTCTTTTGAGAAAACTGAGGGTCTATATGCGCTTTTGTCAATTTTGGAACCCTTCGACAAAGTACTTTGGAGCTGTCCACCTCGTACAGTTTTACCAAATGCTTCCACTTAGCAGTACCTTAAACAAAAAAAGAATGAAAAATCACGAAAAGCAGAGAAAGCACATAAAGTACACTGTTGTAGAAAAATAAAAGATCATTTGTTTATTGAAAAAATATGAAAATTTGCATAAGATCTAGGAATCTACCTAACACATTTTCTTGACCGTTCAATTCAGCCATGATTATACAAGAGAGGTTATGAGCTTGAAGCAGGTTGCGGAAGCATTTGAGTAGACGTGGGATGTGGGTAATCAAAGATGATGGCAATTTCTTCACCATTTACCTTATAGAAGCTATCATCTTCATTTTCCTTTAAATGTTTGTAGCAAGCTACATTATTTGTGCCCATATCTGACACAGAGGCCACCACTTTCAAATTGACGGACTGCAACTTCTGTATAGCTTCAATCAACAGGAGCCTCAACCGGGTTGATGAGATTGCAGAACCACCGAAGTAGTGTGCCACAGGTTGCTTCCATTGTTTTCGAAGCCCGGTAACCATAAAAACAATGGCATAAGGAGCAACTTTGGCTGATCGTCCTTGGGTGCCATGATCTTCACACCTATCGATAATATCAGCTTTTTGATTATAAGAAAGATGCTTCTTGATGGACATTTCATCAAACATTATGGCACACACTTCATCTCCCTTTGTCATAGGTTCCACAGACTTTTTAATAGTCCGTAAAACCTCTTCACTGATCCCAGGCCTCAAAAAAATACACTCAGAAGGTTGTTGAGAGTACTGGGACTTGGCAATTCAAATAATCTTCGGAGAAATCTATAGCCTGAGGGGGATTTCTAAAATATCGTCAGTGCTAATAGTTTCTCATCCAAGGTCCACCTTCTTCCTTTTGTCTTCTTGCTAGAAACTCTCAGCTGAGCTTTAAAAGAAGTAGCGGCTGCTGGTGTCATTCCATTCAAAAACTTATTGATAAGGGAGCTGCTACTCAAATCACCCATCACAGCTTGAGGGGTGGAGTTTTTATGTTTTTCCGCAAACTCTGAATTTCTTTACCCTGTTTCGTGCAACTTTCATAAATATACTGTTCTTGCATCAATTTGTCGTAAATAGATCTATGCATCTGAATACGCTTAACGCGAGGAGTATAAAGTGCCTTACAACATTCACTATTTCATAGTGCGACAACCTTCTGAATTTAATACATTTTTTGACATTTTGGCAATTGACTTCGTAGGTGCCGGGAATTGTGAGGGTCGCTTTCTGTAGCAAGTATTTGTTGTTTTTAAGAATTCAATAATCTTTTTCCTACTTCGGAAACAATATTCAACATAGATATTCCTGGTTAGGTTAGGTAAACCTTTTTTCAAATATGCTTCAGAATTTTTATTCACTCAAACAAAAACTTAAAAACAATATTTATTTCCCAAACAATACTTACAGGATGATCAATATGAAATTAGTGTGGATGTGTGCTTTCATTGAAACTAAATAGAGTTTTTTAATGTTTTACTCCAAAATAGTGCCAACGACATATGAATAGGTATTAAAAATGAAACAGTGAGAAAACACAAACAATATTTTTTATGGTGAATTCCTTCAGTTAAAGTCTAGCCGTCTTTTTCTAGCGAATTGCTCAACCACTTCATTTTCATCAATTTCACACTGTAATGATTATTCATAAGCGCCAACCCATTCAATCTAGTTTCGCTAGAAGAATTGCGCAGGTAATTTTTAATTCTCCTCAAGCTGGAAAAACTTCTTTCTGGAGTAGCAGTAGATACTGTAATCGTATAGCTAAAATTTGTAGTAGGATGTAGATATTCGGATACATATTCTGATTGCACTCATCTAAGCATTCTAATGCCGAATTTGAAATGGAGTTCATTGACATTTTCCATAATTTAAATTCTGCATTAATTACGTTTTTATTTTTTTCTGGGAGTAGTGAAAAATACACAGACCAGATAAGGCTGATATTAATTTTCGGTGTTTGGTACATCTATCAGTTAATTGTTGGATAGTATGTTCTAGAAATGGAATGAAGCAATTAATTTTAAAATACGTTGTTGTATCTAAGGCTGGAGCATTTGACCGGTTCTTCTGCCTGCTGACAATACGTGGCATCTGTAATGTTCCTCCGTTTGCTTCTAGTAAACACTTGGTTTCGTCATAAAGCAGTTGAAACTCATCATCGACCTTATTTCTCAAAACCCCCAAAGCAGAAAGCACAATTTTTATTTGGGGAAATGCTGTGATGAGATCAGTATTAACTGCCTGCAGTTGTTTGGAAAGTGACAATGTATATGACATCACTTTTGTCAGAATCGCTAAACATTTAACAAAATTTGAAGACAAGGATTTTCGGAGATAAGTTGGTTCAAGTGCAAAATGAAAGATTATTTTTGCAACAAAAAACAACTGTGAATTTAGGGGGGCGGTTTGAACCCCCAAAACCCCTCCTGGCTCCTTGATTAGTTTACTTACGTGTAGACTGTTCCAGATCCTCTTCGGTTTCTTGAGTGTCTCCGTTTATATTGCTACTACTACTGCTTTTAGACGAAGAAGATGTTGATGCTGTAAGTTTTCAATAATTTCATTATACCTACATTGACATATTTAATTGTTTTACTTACGTGATGGCGAGGCTACCACTGTGACAAGGTGATTCAACCGTCCCATTAAAGCCTCGAAGTCGTTCAATTCGAACACTTCTTCAAGTGGCGATCTATTAATTTCTACGTGGTGGAAAGAAGTCCACGTTGAGGGTATACGAGAGTAATTCCTCGCCATTACCATCAGTACTGCCATGTGGCTAGTTACAAATATTTTAAATTTCTGTACCTTCTGCGGAGCGATGAACTCCCTATTTATGGAGAAAGACCTTATGATAGCCTTAATAGTAGTAGCATTATTCAGGATGTCAAGTATTTCTAGATGACCCTTTTCCTCTTGAGACATCTGATAAACGAGCTCGATCACCACCTTCATAAATATCCTTCTTTTGACTCTCGCATGAAGTAAGCTTCATTAGATTTCCTTAGAGGAGCTTTGTATCCTCTCCCAAAAGGATTCCTGGAGTTCAACACATCGAATAGCCTGTCGATTATCCTAATGAATTCAATGGAAGGACCGGCATCTTTAAAATCAGGATGTTGCAAATCCTTCGATAGATATTCTAATGCATTTGCAACACTTGCACTCAAAGTCTGAGCGGCCAACTTCACCTAGAAGTGGAAATATTATTATTTGATGTTATTATCAATACATATTCTATTATGAATAGAAAAATCTCTTTTAATCAATGTGTGATAATGGAGAAACAGATGAAATTTTATAGTAATTACAGCTGCTTGGAAGAAGAAGCAGATCAACCTTTTATTCGTTAAAAATAGGAAATTAAACAACATAGTAGCAGAAGCAGACAATAATATTCATCAATTCAGATCGAGGAAAAAATATAGATATTTACTTATGAGCTAGCCACAGCATCTACAAAGAGTCAAGATTAATATAATTTTCTGCTTTCAAATAAAAATAAAAATACTCATCAGAACATACCTTCATCTTTTGAGACCTCCAATCTATATGAGTTCTGCTTATCTTGTTGGCCAAATTCAAGGATACCTGTTCTTGTAGTTCATGTAACTTGAGGATATATTTATAATCGATTTGTTCTCCTTTTCCATTGAGAAAAACTCCACAAGTTGACTAGTTATTTCTAACCAACTTGAGCATATGACAAGCATCAAATATAATAAAAATATCATCATTAGTCACTGGATGCTTGAAGCTGGATTGCAGACTGTTGACATTTCTTATGGTGCCACCAAGTTCCTCTGCCATTGTTATGTGTGCCGAGGGACCGTCACAAGTAATGGAAACAACCTGCACACCAACTTCATGAAGTTTTCTCAATGCAACTCTAACAACATTGGCCTTTTCAGATCCTGTCATTGAGCTTATCAGAAAATATGCTATGGGCAATTTCCACCCTCCATCCAATGATACCACCATCAAAACAAGAGCTTCCATAGCATATTTCAAGGAGTCACTCTGAAGGCCAGTGCCATAATCTTCATATCCCCAAGTCCTATTGTTTCTGACTTCTATTTGCTTTTTTATAGCCATTTCGTCCAGCATCAGACTGCATAAAGTCTGCTGTTTTTTTTCAAGTCCTTCAGCAACTAGTAATTTCAGGCTTTTAAAAGAATTTTCACAAAATCCTGGTTCGCAATTGATTTTGCTTAACCACTGTCTAATAGTTGATGGTGCAGGAAGAGCCAAATCAAAAACATTCCTCACATAGAGGTATGCCTTTGTGGATAAAAATTGAAGCGTCATTGCGAACGTCCTCAAATCTTCATTATATTTTCCGTAAGTTTTTTTTCCTTTTGATTGGGTTTTTTTGGCCTTCATATTTCTTTTGATCAAGGACAAAGGAACACCACTAATAGACTTCTTCAATATGTCCATTCCATTTTCTCAAATCATATCCTTCTTTTTTAGGGTTGAAATGATTTGCTTCATGCTGATAACTTTCTTCTTGAGATGAGCAACTTTCACTGTTAACCGCTTAACTTTTTTTTGAGCCAATGTTTTTTTACCACTCTCGTGATTCAATTTTCTATGCAGTGTTGATGTCGATGCACTGAATATATAAAATTTGTTATGGAAAACTGTTAACAGGTGATATGCTCTAATAGAATTCACGTGGGGACTGTTGTATTTTTTTCAATAACTAAAGAAATTAATAAATCATGTTAATTTATTTGAATAATATGTAATTTGTCCCTGTCGCACATCTACAGTTGTAACTTATGGTAAATTAGGAACAAAACTGAAATTATCTTCAAATTAACTTACGCATAGTTATGTCTAATTTTTATATCCCTCCTGATTCTCTTAATTGGTCCTTTATTACCCTCACTATCTGTTGATGAATTCCCATGCACTCTCTTGATACTCATGGGCGAGTCTGTCGATGAGGTAGCAACACTCCAAGGTGACCTGGAACATAATTGTTTTTGATATTGACTTGGACATGCTCCAAAGAAACGCAAAATATGGAATTGAAATACTATGATTCACGTCAATAAGCCATACAATATTCATATTCGTCACAGATTTCATTAGAGAACTACTATAAAATTATTTTATTCAAAGATCTTACCCGGCGGCTATTTCAATAATAGGAGTACCAGAAACTCTCAAACCAACACTTGGTGAATTCTCATCAGTGAAAAAAAGCATCTCTGCGTCAACATCCATTTGAACATTGCCATCTTGTGGTGCTGACAGATTTTCAATATTCATTGTATTCTGCACTTCCCGAAGTGTTCTGAAATTTCGTCGGTCACTAAAAGATCGTTATGAGCATTACTGATTACATTCATTCTGTGGTGTCACATCTCACATGTTTACTTACTGAAACTAAACTTCCAGCACCACATGCAACTCATAAAAAATTTATTTTTCAAAATATTCTCTACAGAGCCAAAGTAAAGATAAATGAAATATTCAAAATCTGAACAGAAAATATACAAGAAATAAGATATAATTATCAATATTCCGAACATATAGGTGCATATACCAAAGGTGTACTGACATGAACCTGGACGCAAGTTTGAAACATTGACACACTTCACATGACTGATCCTCTGACAACTATTGCATTTGATCTTGGGTGATGTTAAATCAACCTCAATTCCACACCATAGACTTTATAATGATGTTCTTTAAGCCAAGTCTATAATTGTTGATATTAATAGTATACCCAAACTTTCCCCATTGACAATTTTGCTGAAAAAATATATAATAAAAACCCCACAGTTGAATGAATCTACTTGCGTATCATGTTTTTTAACTTCTATTGCCCAATCAAATATATCAATGTTTTCGTCATTAATTTGGTTATAAAACTGCAAAAATTTTTATGAATCTATCGAGGTGTCTCGATGTTTCGTTTCTAGTGCTCCCCATTGGATTCAAAAAAAGAAATTTCTTATTGATGACATCTACTATCGCTAAGCAAAAATGATGAAGATTAGGGTAGCCAGTAACATCTGAATAATTTTGAAGAATAGGAAAACCTAATAGATTTTTTTCGAATCGGAAATTAATAATTGAAGGGTGCTTTTCCCCATTACCATAAAGAAATACTCTGGTCGCAAGCATGGTTGCAACTATTCGAAAGTCCGAAGAGGTATTTAAAATATTCAAACATATATCTACCATGAAATTCGTCAACCAAGATTTTCCCGATAATATTTCAAATTCTTCGCTTGTTATTTCTTTAACATCACAACTGAAAGATTTGAAACACGAAATATTGTACCTCCTACCAATATCTTTATAATAAGATGAATCGGAAACTAAACCGTTTGGTAGTATGATCAGGTCTTTTTCTGGTCTCCATTTAACAAAATTTGGTGACGCTTGAATTTCCGAAAGACAAGGCAACATAATGAAATAAATTTTTTTTTCAATTTTGGAAGCATTTTCACCCAGAACACTTCATCTCTATTAATCCGTTCTATTTTAATTCCCTTAAAGGTCCATATAACGGAATCACACCAGTCCCTATCAGTGATTTTTAAAAGACCTTGGACCTGATAATAGTATTTATGAGATTTCAAAATACACCCAGTTCTTTTATCACAATATTTAATCATCCCCTGAAAACATGCCTCATCTGGGTGCAAATTTCTGCACGAATAGGGACATTTTCAATCAGGCCATCGGTTGACACTAATCCATCAGGAGACCCAGCGATGAATTGAAAAATTTTATGAATTCTCAAACCGGACTTAATACACTTTCTGAGAGTGTGTTCTTCATAATTCGAAATGGCAATATTCTCATTATTTGTTCCATGTTTAATGGCATTGGATTTTAAAACTGATGGTTTATTACTTTCTTTAAAAATATTAATCAAACTCTGATTACTACAACTATTACAAATTTTAATTCGATGCGGTCACACGGATGCGTCTTTCTTCAAACCATTTATGAGAGAGTCTCTGATCTCTAGTTGAATTTTCTATTTCCATCAATTCCTGATCAGTTTTCCTGTAATTTTTGTTGAAATATGCAAAGCAAATATGTTTGTAGTCAGGTGGTATGTCCGAGGGTATGTCATTTAGCCCAATACTATTAATTTTACAAAATTTACAGAAGAAATCGCTACTCAAAGTTGTTTCCAATCTTCAAAACACACCAGATGTACCCAACCATTACATCCATCACATTGTACCCAATCGCTTCAAATTCCAATTTTCCCTTTTCACAATAAATGCATAAATTTGGATCAATTTTCTTCCGTTTGCTAACCAATGATTCGCTTCTTTCCAGAGCCCGTTTGAGTGTTGTTCCTGAAAAATTATCATAAAGCACCTTTTCCTTCTTTTCCCAGGTTTCTTTCAAAATAAATAAAATATATTTTCTGAGCTTTCTAATCAACCTGCTGCTTTTTTGGCGCATTAGTTTATTTGCTATTATGTTTTTCACTATGCCAAACCATCTCTCAACTGGCATTACTCACAAGTTCTTTGCATATATTCATTTCTAGGTAATGTATAATCAGAATCAAGCTTCACAGTTAATACGAGTTGTTTAAAATACTGACAAAAATTTGTATTTTCGTAGGTGCCACGAGTGTTTTTATCTAAATTAATTTTAATTTCTCCTTTCAGGGGTTCAAAATCACAGAAACTGTTTGAAGACAAAGTTATATTTAATAGATTATTGAAAGCTTTTCTAAATGTTTCGGTTTTTGTTTCGGAGTTGGTTATTAAAAATAGATTTTCAAACCAAGCACAAAAAACATCCCAGTCATTGATAAGATATCCAGTAGCTAGAATTTCTTTCATGTGAGCAATTACTTTCGATCTACGCCCTCTCAATTTTCCCTGGGGGGACCTGTTCACTTCCAGGGGGCACCCCGAAATGTACCTGAAAGAAACACTGCTCGCTTCAATCCTTAATTTCATATTATGTGTTAATTGTCAAATATACTGATTATTCCTATTAAAATTGTTCTAATGAAGACGGTGTTTTTGTCTTTACTACTGATGAATTTGCATAGATTCATAAGAACGAAAAATTCCTTTCAGAGAAGTATGTGTATATTATTGATAAAAAATTTTTTACTGTTAAAAACACCTGCAAATTGTATTATAAAACATATCGGTTCATTGTGTTTCTTCCGAACCACTGTGCCGCCGCTGTATTTCCCCGCCACGTGACTACCGTTGTATGGGCGCATATCCGTGGATTTCAATGTTTTCTGAAAAACCGGTGTTGGCTGTCATCAGGAGCATTTTGTTTTTCTTGGAATTCTATGAAAAGTATTTTCGATAATTCGATACCTCTCATTGGGATTCTTGCTTTTCTGAAGATTTTTTGATACAATTGTTCGATCATTTTGTTCGTGGGACAAACATTCTAAGAGAGGTTGTATTTTCCTGAAAAGGGATTTCAAACAAGGAATTTTATCGCTGTGGTAAGCCGCCATCACATTGTCGTTCTGTGTCAATTCATAATTTGTTTCGTTTCACCCTTTTTCAGCTTCAACGAGATTTATACCATCTATTATTCTCAAGCATGACGAACAAATATAATAATATTTTACCCTCATTACATATAAGAGGTATGTAAGAAATTTTCATTTGGTTTTCATTATTATTTAACCAAAATGGTTTCATCCATTTTAGGGTTCAGGTGCGGGACAATAGAGTCCACATTCGTCCTTCAATCTCTTACTTCTGTAGGTACAGAAAATATTCGAATATCAGGGTGAATCCAGATTTTGCGACGCCCAGGGAATCGACACTTAAATATTCCCAAGTACAACAGGAGCACTCCGCTAATCACTCAAGGTCGTACTATATTTCTTTTCCTTTCCTACTTCATAATTAACACCTTGTATAACTCTCCACCCTATCATCTAGTTTCTCTATTGATAATTTGATACATAAATTTGAAAATCTGAATTGAGTCTAAATATTGGAAAGTAATTGTTTGAAGTGTATTTGAAGTTAAAGGGGGCTATACCCCCAACGTTGTGAAGCGTTTGTGTACACATACGCCCTGAATCTATCTGTTCGATAATTCGGTGAAAATTAGTTCATATAAAGAACTCAGAGAGCATAAAAGAGATTTAAGTTGTCAGTTTTGTATATTTTTCATTACTGGTGAAAGTTCTAGATTTCCTTAATTAGATTTCCATTCTAACTTACCCCTTAGTGTATTCAAAATCTGGTGGCGCCCATTTACTATTTTTTCTTGGTTTATAACTTACCCTGCCCTTCTCCGACTCGAGCTAAGGGACCGCTTAGGGAGAACACTATTAACATTGTTTAAGGACTTAAACAATGCTATTAAGTAATTCCAGAGAAAGTAACATTATAACGAAAGCCAGAACGTTCGAGATATACGCTTATTGTATTCATTCTTTCTGTAAAGAACTTATACTCAATATCACTTCCCTTCAGGGTCTCAGGATTTGAATATAAGTGAAGGGATTGAGGTCGAATATCAATTTCAATCATATAAATAATAAATCGACTCAAGTGAGAGAAATTGAAAAAAAAATAGTTGAAGAAAGATATGTTGAATGTGAACGCTCAAGAACAACGACAGAATGATGTAATTAATTTAGATGTAAATACTTCGTGGATAAAAACTTAGTGGATGTGAAATCAAACAGTGTATAGAAAGTTCTATCTGAAGCCTTAGCCTAAATGATAGTCATAGACATGATTAAAATGCATAATGAACATCCAAATTATACAGTGTGTTTGGTCATGACTTAACGATAATTCAAGGTCATCAAATATACCTTATATTTTCGACAAAAACACCCAAAACTTGGAAGTTTACCCCCTTAGTTTTGGAGTAACCCCCATTTTAGATTTACTTTACTTTTTTATTTTCGTTGACCCTTCCAAAAAATATCGATTTCTTTGGGCATTAAGGTCCTACAGATGTGAAAAAAATGTTGGCAGAGAGTTATACAATATCTGTATATAGAGTGCATATATCGTCAATATTCCAGATTTCTTGAAGAAACTTCTGCAAGTGTCATTATATTTGATATTATTAAGTATTCTTATTGCTTTTTTCCGTAGAAAAGTTGTTTCATATTTCCTGACCCATAAAATACAATGCCAAACCTTAGTCTTGCCTCTATCATTGCATGGTAGACCGTCTTTATTACTCTGAATATATTGCTGTTGTTGTTTTTTCAAATAAATAATTTAAGTGTTCCTTCCAGTTAAGATTCTTGCCAATATAAATTTGGTTGACTCAACGATGTCGTATTTTAATTGGCTCAGTGTAATGGACTTATTTTCTTCAATTCCTGAATTGGTAAGTGAAAAAAGGATGAATTCAGTTTTCCCTTCATTAAGAAGTAGATTTATATTGTTATACTTCAATGAAAGGTGGTAGTATCATCTTTCAAAAAACATTTTTTCACATCTGTAGGACCTTTATGTCCAAAGAAATCGATATTATTTGAAAGGGTCAACGAAAATAAAAAAGTAAATTTAAAATGGGGGCTACCCCAAAACTAAGGGGGTAAACTTACATGTTTGGGTGTTTTTGTCGATAATATTAGGTAGATTTGATGACCTTAAATTATCGCTAAGTCATGACCAAACACACTGTATATCATGTGTAGTAGTACCCTTTAATTTTAAATTCATATTATTGAACAATTAAAATTGGTTATACTGAATTTGGTTTTAACTCTGCACCTGGATACAAAATATTCAAAATTCAGGAAGAATATTTCCTGTTGTTAAAATGATATCTTGTGAACTTGACTGTGGCAGCATAGGTGAATGGCTACAAAAAACTTTTCGTATATCTCCTAAGAAATCGTCGATTTTTCAAACAATCGTCGTCGATTTTAGCTTTGCATTGTTGAATCATCCATGGCTTTGAATTCTTTGGAACAAAGACAATGAGCTGATCAATACATCGAACAGTGATGATTATAATTATTTAATCAACTAGGTTATTAAAACAGCGACCAATGGTCAAGATATTTTAACGCGTGAGCGGAGTGAACGCGTTAATATGTAGTTCGTGACCATAAGTCGCTCTATTAATAATCGAGTTGATAAAAAGATTTTTTCGACGATCCCAATATGAATGTGTATGAATTTTTGATTGAAATACATCCTCATTTTGCACAAGATTTACATTTGACATAATAAAATTTCTATGTGGGTATCTATAGAGTTTTCACATTTCTCGTAGTGCTTCTGAATACTTTGTGAACGGATTGCACATTGAAATAGCATAAATTGAGCATTAAAGTGGGTCATTAATGATCAATTTCGTACACATTGAAATAACCTTTTATTTTGAGATGAACGGAAAAAAAAATATTATTTATCACAGCAATTAAGGACTTGCTATATATTTCAGCTTCCACTCATCGCGACGGTTTTGAACGGCGATGAAGAAATATGTTGAACAGATAATCGAGGAAGCTTCATTGTAGTAATACCATTCAATTGCTGTATAAATAGACTAGGTTATTAATCAGACCGACCAATGTTCAAGATATTTTAGTGAGCGGAGAGAACGCGTTAATAGTTCGAGACCATTAGCCGCAAGATTAATAAACGAGTTGATTACAAGATTTTTCCGTTGACCTCATTATGAATTGAGATTACATTTTCGATGGAAATATATTCTTATTTTGCAGACATAATAAAATTTCTATGTTCCAGTAGAGTTTCGACATTACTCGTATATTGCTTCTGAATGATTTGTGTTCGGTTGCCATACACATTGAATTTGCTAAATTGAACATTAAAATGGACCATTAATGTTCAATTTGTTACACATTACAATCACCTTTTATTTTGAGGTCGACGGGAAATGTTTATTAAATCACTTCATGCCTTTGTATTGATTTTTTTATTTTCTCTGTTACTATGAATGAGTCGTTGATGCTGATTACGTGAAATAAATAAAAGAAGATAATGGAAAATTTAAAGGAAATGAATCTTGATGTTGTCAATGTTGACTAACTGTCATGTCATGATAATGGTAATGTAAATGTTGCTTAAATAAAAGAGATACTATAGCACTGTTCACATCATTGTTAATGTTTTCAATCCAAACTAAATTTAGTACTTCATTCTGTCCGAAGTTCTGCTGTTCAGCGCTTACAATAAGAGAAAAGTCATGTTTATGTCTTAATATGATCCGAACGGGGGCACAAATTCATATAAGGTTAGATTTACATAAACCATAATATTAAGAACATTTATAGAAAAAAAATATTTGTGAGCAGACACTATTTTCGTTTGAAACTGTGGCTGGGTGGAATTTTCCATGTCCCATGATCCGAACGGGGACCCAAAATTTATATGAGGATCATAAATCATATATACAGGGTGATTTTTTTAAGTGTTTCATTAGACGTTTCCGAGGAAGGAATTGTAATACAGATTCAAGATTTTGGATTTTTGTTTTAGAGTACATGAACTTTAATTGTAAAATATTTTCAAGAGGAATCTACTTCCGGTTTCACCGGAAACGAATGTAACTTCGTTATTTCAAATGCAACACCCTGTATATTTATACATATTCGAATTCTCCGTTCAATTCTACACTGATTTGATGTATGATATGTGCAACCACTCAAGCGGTTCTTGAATTATAGCCTGATTATCAATTTTTTTGAAAAAAAGGTTATCACAGATCAAGCACTAAGCATAACATGCAATAATAATGAACTGGAATGATATATCAAGGGTATGTTTTTTTATTTGCGGCAAATGTAACAAATTCGTAGAACAGGTTATTAGAAATTCAACAAACGAAATTCACATTTACTGACTTTAACGGAATCAAAGTTCAGGAGGTGTCAAAACTATTTTCTCCGTACTGGAAGTCTTAGCCCTAAACGGACACGAGTGAATACAGTAATAGATAATGAATGATCTGTTACTGTATTCACACGATTCCGTTTTAGGTTAATGCTTCCACTACGGAGAAAATTGTTTTGATACTTCCTGAACTTCGATTTTATTAAAGGTGGTAAATGTGGATTTCTTTCGTTAAAAGTTCTGACTGCCCTTTCTAATATTTTGTTACATTCACCATAAATGAAGAACATATTCAATACATCACTGTTACTGTAATTCATATTTTGCATAGTGCCGGATGAATCAAAAAAGTATAAATGACAGTTCTCTAAAATGCATTTTAAATCAACAGACACAGCCTTCCTGAAAATTTCTATCCTAATAAATGCATGGTTAGACTAAGAAACCTTGATGCAATCCTGAAATTCAAATTTAATTCAATAACGGCAAAACTACTGATTTTAGAGGCATGAAATGTTCGGGACACCCTAACTAGTTTTTAACGAGCCATCGATTGGAATTACAAAATTATAGGGTTGCCATTTGAAAAAAGTGAGATTTTATAGTTTTAGTGAGGCTCACTTTGGGGCCCTTTTTCAGACACCCTGTATAATATTTCCTCATAAGTTATACAAGAAACAGTATCAGCGTACTTTCTTTTGTTCCACTTTCGCAAAAAGAAATTCTTGTAATGAGGGATTTTGAAGATATGGACCATAATTTGTGACAACCTTTTTTTCAAAAAAATTGATAATCAGGCTATAATTCAAGAACCGCTTGAGTGGTTGCACATATCATACATCAAAACAGTGTAGAATTGAACGAAGAATTCGAATATGTATAAGTATACAGGGTGTTGCATTTGAAATAACGAAGTTACATTCGTTTCCGGTGAAACCGGAAGTATATTCCTCTTGAAAATATTTTACAATTAAAGTTCATGTACTCTAAAACGAAAATCCAAAATCTTGAATCTGTATTACAATTCCTTCTTTGAAATCGTCTAATGAAACACTTAAAAAAATCACCCTGTATAAAGAACAATCCAGCGAAATATGCACTTCTTCAATTTTTTCAAAATACTCAAAAGAAAACTCTGATTAACAATGTAACACGTAGCTCCATAGTCAGCTATAAACTCTATTTTTTGTCCCTCATTACTGAGGTTTTTGATGCAGAGTATCTCCTTACTTTGTGACTCAGTGTACTCATCGCTGTTCTCTTGTCTAATTTGCTCATCATATTCAGTTCTTCTAGCTGTCGGGTTGTGACTTCCACCTCTATGACCTCCTCTCCCTCTAAAGTTACCCCTACTTTTACCTCAAGAGTTACCTCTGTAGCTGAAGCCACCTCTTGAAATTTTCGGAACCTTTCTCCAGCAGTAATAGTAGTAGTAGTAGTATTCAATGTCATCAGATACATGACATGTCAGAACACACTAAAAATATACTCATATAACATAAATATGAATATAGTACAATTTAATTTGGCACCTACGGAAGTAAACCACAACACATTATAGTAAACAAACCAATTATATTTAGGCAACTCAGGTTGAGTTAGTGAATTCTGAGTATAAGCTTTTTTTCCAAAAGCATGGTTCTCTTCTTTTAGAGAACACTTTCAGTGGTAGCTGCTTCATTCCCTCAGGTAGGTTGTATAAAATTTGTTGGCCCTTGTTCGTTTTAAACCTGGTTCTGATAATTTATATGATTGTAGGGCCTCTTTATATTTCTTCCACAGTTTTAACTGGTGTGATCTGTGATTTTTATGCAAGTGAAGCAAACCCACTGGTTTTTTTCATTCAATGAACATTCGTCTCAGTGTCCCCTTTTATTGCACCAGAAGCACCTGTCGTTGTTAGACTTGCCTCTCGTAACCCTTGCTTTGGAAATGGCTACTTCATTTTCAGTGGTGCCCTCCATCTGCGTCATTGTCCTATTCTATGCGATCATAGAGATAGAATACTATTCTATCTCTATGTATGCGATACATGGTTTTTCTCGACTCTTCCATGTTAATTTCTTTGCTAGTTGTCGAGATAACTGCTGAATATATTCTTCTCACTTCTGGCATGGCACCTATAATTGCTTGGCAACACGTTGAGCGTCTCTCTTGATCGGTAAATCTGTGTAGATCGTCGCTCATCTCATTACGTTTTCTGTTGTCTCTAACTCTAGCCTCGCTTTGTCAAGATGTTCCTGTAATCATCTTTGTAGACAAGTTGCCAGAATGTTCGTATATTCATAGAATATCCCCACAAGAAATCTGAAACGTTCCGAGAACATTCTATGAACTATCAAATGAGAGAGGAACTCTGATTCCACACACGTTCCATGAACATTCTCCCGAATATTAAAAACCTCCTAGGAACATTCTTAAGAATATTTCAGGAATATTCTTGAGAATATTTCGGGATATTCTTGATAATATTTTCGGGGATATACTCACATTAATGTTACTGCAAATACTCTATGAAGATTTCTACTCCTAGAAATATATATTTTACTTTTCATCTGAGGAGATTTAGATGAACTTATAAATTCATTGGTATGATTAATTCCTAAAGCGCACATAGCAGGAATTAATAATAGCAATGAATATAAATTCATTCAAGTATCCTCGGAATAAAAGTGCAATGTATATTCTGGGAATATTCTATTAGTCTAAACCTAGGATTCTATGAAAAACTGAAACAAATGTTCTCAATGATGAACTAACGTTATCAAGTTCTGTATAAAATTAATGCTTTGTAAATTCATTTATTTTTTTGTAATCACTTAATAAAGCATCAGAATGCTGATTATGTACACAAGCCAAGTTTTTCGACAAATATAATAATTATGTTGAACTGCACTCTAAGCAAATTCATAATAATAAAATGCATTGTTCAAGTCAACAGTTTTATTTCGGAAATAAAAAATATATATTTTCTTCTCTTTGAAATATCGATCCATCGCTTTCTAGTTTAAACATTACAGATTCTGAAAAAGAAGAGAAACTGATAATATATTACACCTTGAATAATTCAATATGCTATAATGATGAAAAAAACATTGCTTTATGGTATGAATTCTTACATTCAATTAATTAAATTCATTTTAGAGATTTCTCCTCCCTCTCTTTCGCCTTCACCAACCAGCCTCCAATTGCCATTTCGACATCAGCCCCTGTCACTTTTCTATGAATTTTCATCACAGATTCTGTAAAATATGAGAGGTAATTAAATAAAGGAATATTAGTATTTCAGTTAAGATACTTATTCCGAGTAAAGCTAATTCGTTACCATGTATTGACTAGTTATTCTATCGAACATTGCTTCTTAATAGACAAAAATAGTAACTTCTTCCGAAATTCTTACCTATCACCACTTAGACAAAATTAAGGCAGAAAAATTTTCCTTCTTCTTGAACTCTAGCCAGGTATAATTCATGGCCAGGGAATTCGTCAACAGCCTCTCCAGGAGTCTTTTGGACATCACTTTGTGAGTGGACCCCTCGATTTTCGACAACCCGCAAACCTAAAATAACAACCCAAATCTAACATAAATAATAATATGCTGGGGACGTATCTCCTATCTGTTAGATGGCAGTATAAATAATATGAAATAATTTCCAGGAGATTTTCATACAATAAACTGAAGAATTTATATGTGAAAACAAATTTGAATAACTTGATAAATTTTTTCCAGAGTATTGTGGTCGTATGAATAATTTTTTCAGAGAACAGAAATCATGTTTATGTAACATTTGGATACACCCCAAGTCGAAAGAGCTTACCATTTTTCTTTTTATTTTCGGTTGTTTCCAAATATTTTTCCATTTTCTGTAACTCTTCTGAATTTTTTAAAGGAAGATCATATTTTTCGAATATTGATTCTTCAATAATTTCTTCGAAATTATTATTTCTATCATTCATGGATAATCTGGCAATGTCCTCTGCCAATTGGTCCAATTTATAATTTAAACTAGAAAGCTGCCTCAGAACCTGTGAAGGTTTCTTCTAAAAAAATAAAAAGGTTAAATTATTGTTGAATAGAATTGAGTTCAAATACGTACCGGCAAGCGCTCTGGAGGGATCTGCCTCTTGTATGATAACAGAATTTGCTGAAAATTAAACATTATCTATAACATCAACTGATTACAAATCATTTATATTTCAATGTATGATATAATAATGCAGTTATTGGGAAAGGAATAGCTTGAGTACACATAAAGAAGAAATATTGTTTTTTAATCATTTGGATACTTAACCGATAACTGCATTTTTATATACATACTGAACTAGTCAAAACTACAGATCAAAATATGTAAACATATGTATATATTCAGGTTCAATACTATGGATAAACATACTGACATGGCGATTAAATGAGGAATACTCAGTCTTAAATTGAATTATTTTTGTTATACAAACCTGTAGTGGACATTCCTTCGGTAATCTGAATCGGAATATCCAGAGTTCTTGCTGAAACTGAGAAGGCATGTAATTATTTATTTGAAATGGAATTATTTTCAATTACCTGATTCGGATATCGAACTGACCGATGTGCAGCATTCTCTTACAGACTCTTTTATTTTATTTGAAACTGGAACTAAAAACGAAGAAGATAAAATAATAAGGGATTATATTGAGAAGTGAATTATACTTACCCAAGTTTGAAGAATTTCTTTTCATGGTGGGCATTTCTGGTGACCCTTGAATATCTTCTTCAGATTCGGATATTTCTGAATTTCCTCTTTTTCATCCCCTCTCAATTCATAATATGAATAATTTTCGTATTTCTTATTTTTCACCACCTTTATTCGGACAAATCCTGTTTGAGCATCTGAGTTCAAGTCGGATTCTTCTTCCGCCTGAACTGCCTTTATTCTTGCCGTAGACAAATCACCTAAAACAGATATAGTGAGATATAGTCAATATCGGTTTCCAAATATTAACTTTACTTATCAATTAGCGGTGTGCATGAAGGAAAAGAAAAAAGGAAAATTCTAGTGGATTGGCAAAAAATGAACTACAATGTTAGAATGTGCAATGAGATTTAATATAAAAATGAATATTTCTCAATATTTTACCATATATCTCTCATAATAAACGGCATTCGTGAATCGGCCAGCTTTCATCAGGCTGAGAACATTTATTTATGGCCGCCCGCAATTCAAATCCCGTGAAAGGAGGCCATCGGCAGGTATTTGAACTCAACACCCAGTGTATGGGAACAGCAGCAACCGTTTCTTCTTCAAGAAAATGAACTATTTACCACCTATTTATAGATATTTAGACCTGAAATTTGAACTGATTCGGGAATTTATAAATAAAAAATATACTCTCCCAACATTTTTTAACATTTCTTTTCATAGACATGTTGAATGAATGAATACTAAATAAAACCTTATATGTATATACCGCAGTTATAACTGTCCGTCTGTTTTGCGTGTTCATAAACTGAAGCAGACAAATTTTTATTCTAAGGCTTCTCTTTCATCACGTGATTATAAAAATCGATGAACTGATAAAATTTATTCATGAACAAATTGTTTTTTTCATATCGCTTTGGAATGGATCGAGAAAAGCGAAGGGAGATTGCTCGAAATTTATAACTGCTAAACAAAAGTGATTCTCATTTATCAATAACAGTAAGGTAAAGTGGGGCAAGTGTGACCGTGATTTGCATTAGTTCAAAATTAATTGAGTCCATCTAACGAACCTGAAATAATAGAATAATGAAAGTTTGCACGTATTCACTTCGAATGTCAACCTTTATAATACGCCACAGAAAAGTATTAATAAAAGTAAAGCATGAATGTTATTTATATATTTATATATACAAGACCGTAGGTCACACTTCCCAGGGAATTTGGGGCAAGTGTGACTCTGGCCATATTTAAAGTTATTGATGCACGTAAATCTCTCTTTGGGGCAAGTGTGAGTAAACAGTAACAGAGCTTTCACCACAATTTTTTTTTTTTGGGTATCTTTATTCAAAAAATATTTATGAACTTTTCAACTTTGAATTGGAAATGCCATATTGGAAGAACGCAAACAATACTCATAAAATTGTACATTTCCGGAGAAAAAATTACAGATGGAAGTCGGAAAAATCGAATGAGAATTTCATTGATCCCCATCTGCTGACGAATGGTGATGGAAGTATGGTTGTTATTTCATCATCAGAGAGTGTATCGATGTCTTCCACAACTGGCCAGGTGAACTGGTTGTCTCTGAACTTTGTAAATTTTACACACCACAAGTTATCCTTTGTCTTCTCTGTTATTAGCCCAACAAAATGTTTAACACATTTTCTGGTGTTATACTCCACCAAAACCCATTTATCTATGGAGAGCTTCAGTTTTGAATTTTCTTCATACTGTTCACCTCCTTCCTCTCCTTTCCCTGCTTCCTCTGCTTCCTCTTCTTCCTCCCCTTTCTCTCCTTCCTCTCCTTTCTCTCCTTCCTTTCCTTTCTCCCCTTTCTCTCCTTTCTCTTCTTCTATTTCTTCTTCTTCTACTTCCTCTTCTTCCATTTCAAATATCTCAGGGTCTAAGTCATCGTCGGAGTTAGCGTAAATCACATCATCTGATTCGTCTGAATACTCACCACTCGTACTTATACGGATTTTTCTCTTTTTCGATACTTTCTTAGGAACCACTTTCTTGGTTCCATCATTTTTTTTCTTCGGTCGTTTTTGCGTTTTATTTTTTGATTTCGTAAGCCTCTCCTTCTCTTCGTCAATGAGTCTCTGAATAACTTCAGGGTGAGTTATGACCTCCGCACCATATGCTACTCTTTTTCTTTTAGAAGAACCTGGTGTTGTTGTTTGTTTCACCGTTCTCAATAACAGTTGTTCGAACGAATGTTGTGGTTGAATTTCGACGGTACTGTCACTTCTCTCGTTAGCAATATTAGGAGCTGGGGGAGCAGAGCTAATAATATCGGTTTGTTTATTGATTGAAATAGTGTGGATACTGGCTTGATAATTGGAAGTGGATGGTACTGGTTCAACGGACCTCTGCTTATTTCTTTCATCTTCCCATCTCCTCAAAGATTCTGGATCGAATGATTCAGTAGATATAACATTTTTGTTGATTGGCACAATTCCTGCCTTCCGGAAACCATTTTTTATTACATCAGGATGAAGATTTTTCCATACTGAGCCCAATAGCTCTGAAAATTTTTTTTGGGGATTTTCAGACCAATATTTTGCCTTTGCCACATGACAAGTTCCCTATCCCAAGCATCTTTAAGAGATTTAAACACAGCCAAATCAAGTGGTTGCAAGAGATGTGAGGTATGCGGAGGTAATTTAAGTATTATGATATCATTATCTCGGGCTAACTCCACTAACTTCACATTTATATGGGTACTATGACCATCATATATTAGTTAAATTGGTCTTTCTCGGCCTAGTACTGGAATAAGAGTTTTTTGGAAATAGTTAAAAAAAATATCCGCCTCCATCCAACCCTTGGCACTCGCAGCATAAGCCATCCCCTCGAAACTATTCCTATCATCAGCTATCCAGCTATCCCAAATGTGTTTTCCTTTAAAAACTATGAGTGGTGGAGCCTTCAGACCTGAAGCAGAAATAGCAGAAAGAATCGTCGTGTTTTCTCTGCCTGGTCCGCTTGTTGTTCTGGAACTAGGTTGACCTCGGGCTCCCACAACTTTCGATTTTTTTGGATCATGTGAAAAGGACGATTTATCTAGATTCCATATTAACTGTGGTTTCAGGGACAATTCATTGTCCTTAATTGCTTTCTCGAGAATCTCAAAATATTCATAGATGACAAACGGGTCTGTCATTTTCTTTCTAGCATATTCAACACTCTGGGGTTTTTTGATACTCAAGCGATGTCTAGATTTGAACCTTAAGAACCAGTCCTCCCCAGGGAGACTGTCTTTGAAGGGCGTTTTGATATTATTAGTGATAACATACTCGGATACAATACGTAAAACTTCTTTTCTTGTAATTCCGAAGCCCCATTTTTCCATTATTTTGAGGGCACTTGCTAACCTTTCTTCATCTTCCAACGGTATCGCGGGTGCTCTTCCCTGAGTTTTACTAATTTTGCCTCGAACCCCCTTCATGTGATAAAACAGAGTGGTCTTGGGAATATTATACTTTTTATGTGCACGATAAATCGTTGAAGTACCAGACTTCACCTCGTCTAATGCATGTGCTAAGGCCTCCGTGGTATATTGTTTGGCTCTCTGAGATTTCCGTATATAGTTTCGTACCATAGCTGAAACAATATCATTGTTCAGATTGGCCAAATGAAACAGGTTCACACTTGCCCCGACAAATAGGTCACACTATCCCCAATAACATTTTATCACGGGGCAAGTGTGACATGCATTCAAACAATTTTAAAAAACAATTTCAAGAAAAAACGGTAATCTTATAGACTAATTCATTGTTTGAGCAGAAGAATCGTATATAAAAATGGATCCTTACCTTCGATTTCAACAATAAACTGACAGCTCGAAATATACACCTCGTACTCGTTCAGGGTTATGAATTGTAGGTTAGGAAAATAAGGAATATATTTCGAATTCGCCAGATCTCTTTTTCATTTTAAATGATTGTTATGGATCCATTATAAGCATGAGCTATTCCTCACTAGATGGCACTAGGCTGTCGCCTGGTTTAGCAAAGATATTAGGCAAATTCACACTTACCCCAAATTCACACTTGCCCCACCTTACCTTAATGCGAGATATTTTTTTGTATATTTGAATTTTTGACGAATTCTTCTGTTAGCGTAAATGGATCAAAAATAGCGTTGGAAACCTTGCAAAATTATTTGAAATTTATTTTCCAAATTGATCGAATTCAGAGTTATATCAATCACAAAACTAGTCATCCACATCCTATCGTCAAGTGATTGAAAATTTGAAATATTTATTGCAATGAAGCACTTCAAATTGCCAAAAACTGCCACAACTTGATCTCTGGTACATTTTTTATTATAATTAATGTCATTTATTAATCCATATGCTAAAAACATCATATTGGTCTCCTCCTGGGTAAGTAAGCATCATTTTCTTAATTTAATGAACCAGAAAGATAATAAAAATAGAAAAATTTTTTTAATATCGGCAATATTTTATTTTTGAAAAATTCACATTTCTAATTATTTTCTGATTGACTTTAATACCTTTGAAGGTGTACACAACAAATGCACACCATTCCCTATTCGTTATCTCTAAAAAACCCTTAATTAGAAAATAGTAATTAGAGTTTGTTGTCACTTTTATCAAAGTAGTCTAATTTTTCGATGGCTTCTCCTGTTTCGCAGTTGCGCACTTTAAATGGACCTTTGATCTCGACAAGCCCATCTTCATCTAGAAGACCGTCAGGTGAACCCGCTAAAAAAGAATAATCTTTATGTATAATGAGACTACTTTCTCTTTAGGTATAATTAGTTTGGTTCAGGAATTGTTGAAGTAATATCTTTTCGCAATCAATGTCGTGGTTTTTCTTTTTATTTCTGAAATTTTCTCTCGACAATAACGATTTTATCAAATTCATTTTGAGGTTGAATTCTTAGTTGTACATATCTGACCGAAGTTGAAACTATCAATCGTTTTCTCCTATCATGAAACCACATAGGAGATTGTCTTTGACTTCTTGTTTTCCTTTCAATTACTTCTTTCTGTGCGCTCTCATCGTTCAATCTTTTCATTGCCGTTTCAAATCGAGATTTGAATAAAAATTCCCGTTATAAGATTGTGTTTTTTGTGTCGCATATTTGGTGAATCCATCCGTTGCATCTATCACATTCTACCCAGGCTACTGTTTGATCTAAATCACCATAACCTCAATACATACACTCATAATTTTTATTCTGTAGTCTATGGGTCGAACAATTACATAAAAACGTACCTCTACAGGTTTTATCACCAAAAGATGGATCACAATTTGTATGTATCCAACGCTGACAACTGTCGCAAGTAACCCAATCGACTGTTGCATCTAGATTCTAGACGTCTGTATCCACAATATAAACATTACTCCTTTTTTGTTTCTTTATCGCCCGCAATTAATAAACAATTTCGATTTTCATTCAAGGAATCGATATTTGATTTATCTCCAATAATGGATAATTTTTTCTCCAAATCTCTTTCTGATTTTGTTACAAACTTTTTCAAAAAGTTACCCGAAAAGTGGGATCTTGCTGCTACATTTTTCTTTTTTTTCCATGCTTCTTGTGAGTTATGTTTGTCAGCAGGGTCAATTGCTTTCTTAGGTTTTTAGTAAGGCGTGATTTGGTAATATTGAAAATGAATTCATTATAGAGTGTGAGTACGTTTTCCCTGCTTTTTCTCAAATATCGAGTGCATTTCAAATTTCTCTCGGAATCCAAAATATTCTCTTTGACGTTACCAAAATAATTTTTCACGTATGAATTATTTACATGAGAGTCGTCCGTTCTTCCTTTCAAAATTATTCTAGTCCAAAGCGAACAAAATGGAATATATTTCGATAAAATTATGTCCAAGAATTTCTTACTGCAGAATTCCTCATTGGTCCCTTATATGAAGAGAATGTAGTGTTGTTGATATTTTCGAAAATTTTCTTGAAATGTATGTATAAAGCACTTTTCTTATGTAATCCTAAATTTTTTCCTTTGGGTTCAGTTTCATCGCCACCAATCATATTACATTCCCGAAATACGAGATCTAAATCGTTCAAATTGTCAGTTACTGCAAGATTCAACAGTCTTTAAAAGAATTACGTCATCATTGTAAACTTGACTCAGAAGGAGTACTGCGACTTTTTGAAACCATTCCTCAATATTCTTCAAACATTCCATATTTATAACTGACGGCATCATGTCTTGAAAAAATTCGCGGACCTCGTTATCACTAAAACACTCATTTATATCTTTAGTACAAATTTTATGAGATGGACACAACATAGATGAATAACTACCCGGTCGCAATATTCAAGGTTAATTTAAAATATTCTAATAATTCGCATTTATTGCAAGTCTGTCACTACAGATCGAAATATGGGTTATTTATTTTCTTCTTCACAAAAAAAACTGAAATTCATGAACATAAAATACAGGGTGAGTCTTTGACTTGTACATATATTTTAACCATATATTCCTGGGGTCGAAAGAAACACTTTTTTTCCTCTACCATTTTTTCCGATTCGGCCTAAATAAGAAGATATAGCCCTTTTTTGTTTTCAGAATGAGCTATGCCGCCACTGGTAAAAATAACCACTGAATTTTTGCACGTACGAGATATAGCATTCAAACCTTTGAAATAAGCTATTGTATCAAAGAAACGAGTCGATATACCATTCGAAATTTTCAAATAAGCTGCTGTATTAAAGAAAGAAATATGAACTCACTTTTTCAATACCAGTTGTAGGTATAGTTCATTTCAAAATGATTGGCATCTCGGGCGGCTGTGAGAAGTCGAAAATATGTTGGTATCGGTCCGTTCGGTGAATTTCGATTTGCCGATTTTAGGTTGGTGTTGAAAATATCACTGACTTTGACTTTTCCAAATTTGTAAATAATCTAAGAGTTAACCTATTGAAAATATTTCGAATTTATTTGTTAATATCAGTTTATATACTTGATTTAATCGACAAGTGGATTTAAATATCTCTTAAATCTACTTTGATTTGATTACTGAATTGAAAGAGATTCCTCTCATCTTACTGCAAGGGAACGCCAGGCAGTGTATCGGTGTTAGCAGATATTTCTGCTAGTATTAATGGCATTGTGCTCGTTTTTCAGGTAAACGATCATGTACAATGTGTTTTCTGATTAAGTAAGTTTTAAAATTTCAGATTTCTCCTAGAACTGTCCGAAGAATTTCGGAGAAAAAAGTAGAAGGCAAGTTGCTAGAGCCAGAGTTAGCACTGGAAGGAAACCTATTCCACATGATTATACCTTCAAAGAGACATTAAACGACTTTATTTTTTCTAAAATCAAAAACAATGAGTGTATTTGATGGATTTTTACCTGGATGTGATCTAATTCTTGACAGTGGTATCAATGATACGGATTAGCATAAAACAATGAATGGGGAACTATTTCATTAATGGATTACTGAACAATTAATACCTTCTCTGCAGTTATTCGATACAAAGTGTGTCATTATCATGGGTAATGCACCATATCATTCAATCAGAGTTGATTATATACCTACGACTGCTTCTCATAAAAAAGTAATTCGGCAAGGGCTACAAGAACATAAGTTTCCTATAAATGATAAACTTAAAAATACTTGAATCCTTTGTTGGATTTTATAGAAAGTTGAATTGTTAATACAATTTTGATGTTTACTCAAACAGTTATTTTACATGTTATGTTCGCTTCGGAGCACTGTATTCAGAAGATAATTCTAATATGTAAATAAATAGTAAAATGTATAAGTCTATAAGTATTCCACTGTACTTCTAATAATTATTTTCAATGAATCTATGATTGCATATGATATTTCTGTCTCCAATTAACAATAAAATTTTTGAATAATGTTCTGAATGAATTTTCTCAATTTTGTACCGAAGCTTATTTTAGTTTTTCACTGTAAATTGTCAGTTTTAAGCAATGTTAAGTGTGTTCCTTACCCATACGATAAGGATTGAAACAAAATTTTAACTTTTGCTTCCTCTGAATTCCAAACACTCAAAGGAACTTAATCAACTTTTATCTAAAATGACACCGACAAGACCTACAAAAGCTAAATTGACAATCGTTTCCAATAAAAGCCAAAATATTCACCATTTCTCTATTCTAGACTTAGGGAAAACTGTGTTTCATCTTTTGGGGATCTGAAGAAATAGTACTTAATTAATATAATGGATATGTTAAATCAACAAACAAATACTAAATTATTCATATCAAACGTAACCAAGGCATATGAATGAATGAAATCATTATTTAATCTGTGCAATAGTATATTCTAAAACAAGTATGATTTTCATACAAAAATGATAACATCTTGTGGTCCACATGTTTCACTTTAATTTTAACACCTTTGCCACACACACTCGGTTCATATTTTGGCTATTCAATGAAATATTCCTCTTACTAAAACAGACAGAATCGGTGATAAGTTTATTAAAGTTATACAATGTGGTACAATTAATGTACATACTGAATAAATTCTTTAATTTGTGTTTTTGTCTTATTATGTATGACAAATTGGTCCACACCTTTCAAAGTATCAACAAGTTCTTTTTGTTTCGTTTCACCAGTTTGGCTATCTCAGTTGAATTTGAGTTGAACACACTCATTTCAAGTTATAATTACAAATAAATTTGTCAGAGAAAAGAAAATATATCTTAATTATCTTCAATAGAGTCCCAATCTTCATCGGTGAATTATATGAATGACATCTCATTAGAGTACTTTGGTAGTTTATAGTTTTGTTTATTGAGGCAGCGACATAGTAATAAAACCTGAATCCCATTGATTCAACTGGACTGAAATATAAATGACTGTGTTTTATTTTTCATGATATTCACAAGCTTAGGGGCTATACCTATTCTTTCTTCGCTCTTTAGCTGCAAATGATGGTAAATACGAAAATTTGTCAATACAGTGTCAGAAATTATATACTGCTGGTAGGTTTAGAGATTTACACAATCCTTATAGTATTTAAGAATCAGGAACATTCTCAAGCTCAGAAATTTGCTTTGGAAAATAAAAATATTGTATTAAATATATTTCTAGGTTATGTTTATTTATTTCCCTTCTCTGACTGATGAACCCACAGAAATTTTTAGTGACTTTTTAGTAACTAGAAATAAAGCCCCGACTGGACTTTCATGGCTTGCTCTGATGACAATCATTTTGAAACGAACTATATATTTCTAGTGCAATGATTGATTCATCCAAAATTTTGCTTGTGATGAAAAGCAGAATAATCTCTTCTTGATGTATACTTCATTTTTGATCATATCGGATTAACTTTTAAACCACCTATTCTAGCTATAGCATTCATTCCCAATATCTCTTGAAATCTTCCGTGCAAGTTTCCGAAATCAAAACAACAACTCAACCATAACACGCATGACATTTCACGTTCATAAACACCAGTTGGGGCGATTGAATTTCAAGGGGTGTCCGCATATTTATGTTCTGTGGTCCGCATGGTGAAAGTCACAGACGTATATAACACTAGATTCTTTGACATCGGTGTTCTGTGGTTAGTTTGTTTTTCAAAATCATACGACTTCATGAATAATAACTTATTATGGTCATTTTAGTAGTAATAAATATGATGAATAAATGAGAAATGAACGTATTCTAACGTAATGTAAATTTGGGTCAACGTATGTCAAAGCTCAACGAAACTAAATAGTAGGTATGTATGTAGTATGTATGTATGTAGTAGGTATGTACTTCGAAAGTGGTGTGGAAATTTGCTTGAATAGATAACGATTTACACTGAAGAAATATAGAGGTGAGCTTATTCATTGTAACCCCATTTTTAAAGAAAATCCGCTAGTTCTCTTACCATTCATCATTCCAGATAACAAATTCTCGAATTATTCTTGAAATTTGGCAAAGTGACCACATAGGGAAAATTGAATTCTGTGAATATTTTCGACAGAGTTGCATTCAGCCAAAGTACCCAATTTTTCGAATTTCTAAGATTTTTTTTTTCTTTCAACATCGAAGTACTCGGAATTTTGTAGTCGGGAAAGATTAATCATATTCATGAAAAACTATGTTTCAAAATCATTTCATTTGAAGGAATCGTTTGCGAGATATTACTGAAAATGTATGCTTTTTATGGATTTTCAACAGCCTGTATCTTTTTAACCAGGCCGAATCGGAGAAAATGGTAGAGGAAAAAAGTGTTTTCTTTTGGCCTCAGGAATCTACGGTTAAAATATATGTACAAGTCAAAGACTCACCCTGTATATTGGTTCGGAATAATGTGTTTCCGAAATCATTTCGAAAATTGGGAAATTCGGCCTGTAAAAAGTGGTAAAACAGCGCAACATAAATATACCCTCTTGGTTTCTCTTGTTGGCTTTCTTACAATTTCGCCTGTACCATCGAAATATATTATTATATTATACATTAGGAGGAAGAGTGGGAATTGTTGTTTGGCTTGAGCTTGTAGGCTCATCATTAAAGTTTACCCTCAAGAAAATTATTGAATTATTGAGGATACCATCTGAAGTATCAATTTCACAATTTGCATCAGGAGAATGATGAGACATGTAATTATTAACAAGTAGAGCCTTGAATGATGTTTCAAAAAGGAAAGCACCAGGAGAATTATATCTGTCACTATGACTCCTTATCGCACCGAAAAAATTCTCCAGAGCATCCTGATTGAATGCTCTTGTCAAAACATAATCAAATTTATGTTTCGACAAAAGATTTTTTGTCAAACGAATAAATCCTCTCATTGTAAAAATGAAATATTTCAATGAAAGTACTAAAACCAAGCAGTTTTTTTAAGGAAAAAAAACTTTATATTATTTCAATGCTGTTCTTGCAAAACTCTACGTGGGGTGAATCATTGGTGACACTCCCAGTCAATGGTTTCTCAGTCGACCCCAATTTATTCTTTGCGTTGAGGCTGTCGGATACCTTGTCCATAAGGAGTATTGAAGCACCAGTGTCCACAGCTTCTGGCGGCAACCTATTCTCATCTTGTATATCTGTAACAAATCAAACATTTATTGGTATTTATTTCGTGTGGGATAGTTAATTATGAATGAATTTGTTTTTATTTTGACGTGACATGTAATTTAAGAATGTTGAATATACTAATTATTATAGTTACTTATAAATGAATGAATATGAAAATAAACAGTATTGAGTTTGTGCTAAACTACCAACTATAAAGCTACATTATATTTTTTTGAGGGTTAATGTTTTCTACATAGGCTATAAATCCTCAGATTATACTATGTATGTTATTAGCAAAATAGGAAAAATCATATTTACTCCATTTCGCAATTCGTGTTATAAGAGACCCAATTTTATTACTAAACACTTGCGTACAACAAGAAACCTTCATTTTCCTTATTTTACCCCTCAAAACATGTTAGTCCGTCAATTTGGTGCATATTCGCATAGGCTCTGCAGTATCCAAATAATAAAATTTTTCTATATGTGACCACTTGGCCACTTTTTCTTCACCATTTAGGCGAAAATGAAGGTTCTTGGTAAGCAAGTTATTCCGTATTCCTTTCATCAAGTGTGGGACATCAAAAAGGGGAATTATTTCCTGATCGTTCACCAGAAAACCAAAATATCTGTCCTCAATATTTTGTCGAAGGACATATTCTCTTCTTTCCTTAAGGAGACCATTTATTGCAGCCTAATTTCCTCCTCCTTGATCACACACTGTGCACATGACCCCGAGACCAATATTTTGGCATTCCTTTATCACCTCTTTAAGAGTTTTTTTTAAATTACACTCTTTTCAGGGCCACTGCTTAATGTATAGAACAGAATCGGCTGTTTCCACTGCTTTCTCAAACCTTTAACTAGAAAGACTGTTATGTGGTCGGCAATATCTGGTGTCCTTATATGTCCGTTATCTGGCACTCCTTTAACAATATCTTCACTATAGTTGTACTGCACACTTGGTGTTAAAACCATTCCGTCAAACATAAGTATGCAGTACTTATCCGCCTCTCCCATTTGCACAACTGTCTCCTTCAGAGTTTCCAATTCAGTTCATCATTCTCACAACTGAATGTCGATTTGTACATCGATATGCTTGAATTTATAATCATTGTTTTGAAAGTTGTGAGAATGATGAAGGTGTCGGATTATTAGAAAAAACTCCATGGCCCCTAACTTGACCAAAAAAATTTTCTAGTGGATCTTGGTTGAACTGACGCCCAAGCATGTACTTGAATCCTTCACCCTTCAAATAATTCCAAATGTTAACAAAATTATGTAGAGAAAACACCCAGTTATTCAAACTAGGTGGTTTCTTTTTGTCTGAACTTTGAAGTTGACAGAATTCCATAGACTGCAAAGTTCTCACTGCCTGGTGCTTGATTCCAGAATTCGATGTGGGGGCTTGAATCCGTGATGCCACATCGGAATGATTTCCCACGATCTGCCTTCTCTCTATTCCCATTCACGGAATCGAACAGCTTGTCGAAGAAAAGCAGCAATTCTGCAGTCTCACTAACGCCCTCTCCAAAAGACTTCATGATATCTGTAAAAATTTAAAATATTAAAGCGATGATTGTGGTTATAACAAATCGTGGTTGGAAGAAATGTCAGAGGGTTTGCCTATTGCAAAATCAAGTCAGAATGAGGAAGAAGACATTGTAAGTGACAACGAATACAAGCCTATCAATCCCCCGGTACAAATAAGAAAAAGACTATCAAACAAAGAAAGACCCAAAAAAGGATCATGCTAGAGGAACGATCAAGGAAATTAGCCAAGATTGAAAAAAGAAAATTGGTGGACTTAAACAGTCTCAAAGCTTTGGAGAGTTATTTGAAATCACATGAAGCAGAATTAGCAAAAAATAAGGAAAAACGAGAAAAATATTTGAAACTGAAAGAAAAGCTAACGAAACGATTAGGTTTCCATAAGTTTGAAGAACAAGATTTGGAGTTCAATATGCCCTCGGAAATAACTGGAACCTTGAGGGGTGTCAGAAAGCAATCTAACCTGTCAGTAGACAGATTTCTCAACTTGCAAAAGAGGAATTTGGTTGCGCCTTCAGTCAGAATTCAAGCCAAGCGAGCTAAGATCAAGCGCTTTGTTAAAAGTGACCATAAAGATGATTGGAAGAAGAAGGTTGCTGGTTTATCTTCATAAGCTATTTTTTCTGTATTGAAATTTTCTGGTATTGCATATACTGGGGTTAATGTGAATATTCGTTAATTAAATTTATTAATTTATAAACAATATAAATTTATTATTTATTTGAAGGGGAATTTTGGACCATACATCATTGTATACGAGCCAGAATCAGCTTGTAAGGACATCAAATTGTTGAATTGATTAATAAAAGTAAGGAAACATATTTACCTATTCTGCTAATCAAATGGAGTGTCGAAGCGACTTTATGGCTGAATACCTGTGCTGCATATTTCACCTTCATTTTTGCAGATCCTTTAGGATTCACATGGTCCTCGGTGAAATTTGGCAGCACCTGTAGCCCTCCGATAGAACTGGGAGCATTGTCGACTTCATATAATGATTTGATATGCTCCCATTTTGCCACTTTTCCATTATCATACTTTATGTTTTTGGACAGGAAATTATTCCTGATCCCCTTCAACAGGTGGGGAGTATCGTAAATGGGGTAAATTTTGAAATCATCAATTTCAATAACCCCACTCCTATATTCTTCTCCCCTTTCTGAATACATCCTCTCTGTCTCTTCCATCAGTTGCTGAATGGCTCTGACGTTTGCTACAGCCTGATCGCAAACTGTAGAAATTGGTTTCTGTAGAAATTTCTATCAGCTTCTTCAAAATTTTTTTTACCAATATCTTCAACTCCAACATTTTCACACCACCGTTAGATGTAAAGTGGTAAGATATTGGCAATTTAAATTCCTTCCTAAGTCCTCTGATCATAAAAACCAGAGCATGATCAGCCACATCATTTGTTCTGTCCCCATTGCCAAGATCTTTAAAGCCACATATCCTTCCTCTACTTTCTTCAAAGTCGAAATGTGGCATTAGAGAAATTTCATCCCACATTAGGACTATTATCCTCTCCTGAGATGTCCATTCTGATATGGTTTTCTCTAACATCGAAAAGATGTTGTCATTCAACCCTGCATAAATATGAATACCCTTCATAAATTTGTTTAGGGTTGTTCTGCTCGGCAGAGCAAATGCTTAGGTCATAAATCGATAGGCCTTAGGACTTTGCTTCCATAACGTCAGAGCCATTATTTTTTCATCGACTGTAAACCGATGCTGTCTACCCAATCGACCTGCTTCTCTCAACTGACACCGTATAAATTTGGCAGCAAAGGGATTCAATTTAGCAAGTGTCTCTTCTAATTTTTTAGTAGCAAAATTTTTTGCAACCATCAACCTTTCTTTGAAAGTTCTTTGTTGAGCAGTTGTTCTACTCAACTTCTTTTTCAGATCTTTTACTGCTAAATATAAGCTTCTCCCTTGAATTCATTTTGGCTAATAATGGTACACCAAACTTCCTCAATGTGTACGTGGTTCGTGGCCTTGCAGAAGCTAGAAAAGATATACCTATTATCACCAACTAGACTTCTGTAGAATATCCAGCCACTTCTTGAATCTAGGCATGTTTTCTTGAAATTAGGGAAACGATGCCTTGGGAAAGAATTCACCTCACAACCGGAGACCGAACATTTAGTAATACCCATGATTTTAAAATGTATATAAAAATTTGCAACGAAAAACGAAACAGAAATACAGTCGCTTGAAACGTTATGTTCGAGAAATAATTTGAAAAGAATCATTTTAAAGTATCTGTTCGGGTTATCCATTTTTCGTTTGTCACAGAAATGTCAGGTTAATTTGTTTTCGTTTACGTCAAAATGGCCCCCGAAATGTCAAAAATGATGATATTTCATGGTCAAGAATTTGAAATTCTTTTAATAGCGCCCCTAGCGCTCGCGCTCTGAACTAAATACAAGGTCCGCAAAATTTGCCTTAGTGGGCAGTCTAGAGAGAGTAGTTTGTCTATGATACTAAACTGACTTTTCAAGATCAATCGTTGAGTTTCTCCTCTATCTTTCTTTTCTCTATGGTGTGCTCCTCGCCGTGAGGCCCCTCATCCTCGGGTTGAGCCATTGCCGGTCGGTTTTCAGTCGCGCATCAAAAAAGCCTCGCTGTGTCGTTTGAACAAGCTTCTGGAGCTAGTCGAGTCTCAGACTCAACAAGGCTGCTTACTACCTCGCCTTCTCATCCTGGCTCTCCCTTCCAAGCGAATCCAGCGCGTCGTGTAAACACTGGCGCGAGGATGAGTTTTGGTACGCCAGTAGGTGAATAAAGTTGAAATTCAACTTACTTCAACAATTCATAAAAATTCTTCTGTAAATTGTTTGATATTGCTCAGTGAAGCGTGCACGCTGGGTCACAATAACCTGTTGGATTTTAAAATATGTAGCACTGAAATCAAACAGCGTCGAGGTTTAATGATTTATTCTCTAATTCTCAAAGTAAAAACAAAGTCTCAAAGAATATCGAAACATTGCAACAAGGCGGGAATTTCAAAGCCTCTGTACTTTATCGAGCCTTTTCCTCGTACTCACCTGACTTGCCTTGGCAAACCAGGCTACTGCCCCATATGTGATTATAGGTCTCACAATCATGACGTACATCCATCGCAGTATTTTTGGGTTACAACCCAAATTTTTGCCGCACAGACGTCTGCACGCCATAAGAGCCCTTTTAGATCTGACAGTAGCAGTATCAACATGCTTATTCCACAGAAGTTTACTATCCAGTGTTATTCCTAGGTATTTAACTTCTGACTTCCATCACAATATTTAATCATCCCCTGAAAACATGCCTCATCTGGGTGCAAATTTCTGCACGAATAGGGACATTTCACCTCAATCAGGCCATCGGTTGACACTATTCCATAAGGAGACCCAGTGATGAATTGAAAAACTTTATGAATTCTCAAACCGGACTTAATACACTTTCTGAGAGTGTGTTCTTCATAATTCGAAATGGCAATATTCTCATTATTTGTTCCATGTTTAATGGCATTGGATTTTAAAACTGATGGTTTATTACTTTCTTTAAAAATATTAATCAAACTCTGATTACTACAACTATTACAAATTTTACCGAAATTCGATGCGGTCACACGGATGCGTCTTTCTTCAAACCATTTATGAGAGAGTCTCTGATCTCTAGTTGAATTTTCTATTTCCATCAATTCCTGATCAGTTTTCCTGTAATTTTTGTTGAAATATGCAGAGCAAATATGTTTGTAGTTAGGTGGTATGTCCGAGGGTATGTCATTCAGCCCAATACTATTAATTTTACAAAATTTACAGAAGAAATCGCTACTCTTAGTTGTTTCCGAATCTCCAATACACACTAGATGTACCCAACCATTACATCCATCACATTGTACCCAATCAGCTTCAAATTCCAATCTTCCCTTTTCACAATAAATGCATAAATTTGGATCAATTTGCTTCCGTTTGCTAACCAATGATTCGCTTCTTTCCAGAGCCCATTTGAGTGTTGTTCCTGAAAAATTATTATGAAGCACCTTTTCCTTCTTTTACCAGGTTTCTTGAGAAGCAAGACCAATATCTTGTTCATTTTGAATGGAAAATTTACAGCATTTGGTTTTTGGAATATTACAAGCGTTTTTTTTTTCAAAATAAATAAAATATACTTTCTGAGTTTTCTAATCAACCTGCTGGTTTTTTGGTGCATTACTTTATTCGCTATTATGTTTTTCACTATGCCAAACTATCTCTCAACTGGTGCATTACTCACACGCTCTTCATTATTCAGGAAAATACCACTCCATAGGGAGACGAAAGGCATGTAATGTTTCGAAAAATGTTCGAAAAAATCTAATTGCATATATTCATTTCTAGGTAATGTATCATCAGAATCAAGCTTCACAGTTAATACAAATTGTTTAAAATACTGACAAAAATTTGTATTTTCGTAGGTGCCATGAGTGTTTTTATCTAAATTGATTTTAATATCTCCTTTCAGGGTTTCAACATCACAGAAAATGTTTGAAGAAAAAGTTATATTTAATAAATTATTGAAAGCTTTTCTGAATGTTTCGGTTTTTGGTTCAGAGTTGGTTATTATAAATAGATTTTCAAACCAAGCACAAAAAACATCCCAGTCGTTGATAAGATATCCTGTAGATAGAATTTCTTTCATGTGAGCAATTACTTTCTGATCTTTATAATAACTATTCACGTTTCGGGTCATCAATTTGAACATATGCGAACAGCATTATGTGCATCTGAATTTTGTTAGAAGGGAATTCACAATGATTATTGACATGGTCGAATGTCATGTCGATGTATTCCTTCAAATCAAGGCTATTGAAAGCAACGGAGACGGCATTTAGAATAGCAAAACTAAAATTTTATTGACACCTCGGCACCATGCATGCACAATATTTCTAATCGAGAATTTATTGACAATTTCAATAGTTTTTGTTGAATGCATGGTGCAATTCAAAAATGCTTTTGGTGTGTTTTCTAGGGTGAGTTCCAAGCTGCTTAGAAATATTTCAGATTTTGGGTTTGTTTTAAAAAAAATTCTCTTTAATTGCTGAAATAAAGAGAGAATCCATCACTTGGATATTTCAATCTCTTTTCCCTCCCGTAACCATATTCCCCATATTTGATGAGCATATTGTTTTCAGATTTGCCTCATTTGCAAACAAACTATTTCTACAGTCTCTGCAGTCCATGGATTTCCTCAACTTCTTTAAAATGAATCCTGCCACATAATTATTAGATAATAGGATGGGTGGATAAAACCCCTTGATAATTATGTGGCAGTATATTTGAAGGGCCAGGTAAATCTACTCCAGTATTTAATCGAGCTTGAGTTGGCGCCACACTCTCAAGATCCACAAAAAGAAATTTCAGTTCATCATTATCACAACTGAATGTAGATTTGTACATTGATATACTTGAATTTATTTTCATTGTTTTGAAAGTTTGTGAGAATGATGAAGGTGTCGGATTATTTGAAAAAACTCCATGGCCCCTAACTTGACCAAAAATTTTTCTAGTGGATCCTTTTTGAACTGACGCCCTAGCATGCACTTGAATCCTTCACCCTTCAAATAATTCCAAATATTAACTAAATTATGTTAAGAAACGCCCAGTTATTCAAACAAGGTGCTTTCTTTTTTCTGAACTTCGAAGTTGACAGAATTCCATAGACTGCAAAGTTCTCACTGCTTGGTGCTTGATTCCAGAATTCGATGTGGGGGCTTGATTCAGTGATGCCACATCGGAATGATTTTCCACGATCTGCCTTCTCTTTGTTTCCATTCATGGAATCGAACAGCTTATCGAAAAAAAGCAGCAATTCCACAGTATCATTAACGCCCTCTCCAAAAGACTTCATGATATCTGTAAAAATTTCAAATATTAAAGTGATGATGGTGGTTATAGCAATATAAATTTATTTATTATTTGAAGAGGAATCTTTTGACAATACATCATTGTATACGAGCCAGAATCAGCTTGTAAGCAAGGACCCAAAGGGAAATGGCAAACACAAAATAATGATAATATATCAATATGATAAGAGTTGATTAATAAAAGTAAGAAAACATTAAACTATTCTGCTAATCAAATGAAGTATCGAAGCGACTTCATGGCTGAATACCTGTGCTGCATATTTCACCATGGTCCTCGGTGGAATTTGGCAGTACCTGTAGCCCTCCGATAAAACTTTGAGCATGGTCAACTTCGTATAAAGATTTGATATGCTCCCATTTTGCCACTGTCCCATTATCATATTTGATGTTCTTTGAGAGGAAATTATTTCTGATCCCCTTCAACAGGTGGACACCCCACCTGTAAATGCGGTAAATTTTGAAATTATCAATTTCGATAACCCCACTCCTGTATTCTTCTTCCCTTTCTGAATATATCTTCTTTGTCTCTTCCATCAGTTGCTGAATGGCTCTGACGTTTGGTACAGCCTGATCACAAACTGTAGAAATTGGTTTAAAACCAATTTCTTTCAGCTTCTTCAAAATGTTTTTTACCAATATGTTCAATTCCAACATTTTCACAACACCATTAGATGTGGAGTGGTAAGATATTGGGAATTTAAATTTCTTTCTTAGTCCTATGATCATAAAAACCAGATCATGATCGGCCACATCATTAGTTCTGTCCCCCTTGCCCAGATCTTTAAAGCTACAAATCCTTCCTCCACTTTCTTCGAAGTTGAAATTTGGCATTAAATAAATTTCATCCCACATTAGGACTATTATCCTCTCCTGAGGTGTCCATTCTGAAATGGTTTTTTCTAACGTCGAAAAAATGTTGTCATTCAACCCTGTGTCAAAATGAATTCCCCTCATAAATTTGTTGAGAGTTGTTTTGCTCGTCAAAACGAATGCTCTGGTCATAAAACGACCTGCTTCCCCCTCTATTGACATCTTATACATTTGACATTGATTTATTCAGTAACTGTTCAACATTTTTAAAGCCACTGTCTGCTAGAATGCATGTGCCTCTTTCTAATTGGCTTAAAAAACTACATTAATCCAAAATTATCATATCACTAGTCCTACCACCAAATCCTGGAGAAATATAGTTTATCAGGCCGTTTGGGGTATACGATACTAAATATTTGACAGTATTCCCTTTTTTATAATCTGACCAGCTTAAGGCCTGATGAAGAGCCTTAGAAGGTTTCTGTATGTCTATCTCTAGACAATCTATAATACAGCTTACATCATTAAAATTATTACGGAATGCATGAGTAAATTTTTTTTTGACAGCAAATTTATCCAATGGAACTATAAAAGGTTGCAAAACACTTCTTATGAGTGGAATATTTTTTAGAAATATCTTACTTCCATATGATAAAGAAACAGAAAAATTATCTTCAAGTTCTGAAAATGTGGTATCCAATCTAATTTTCTTGAGGCAGAGTATAACATGCTGCACAGGTGTTTCTATAAATGGTGTCCATAGTGATTCAGTAGAAAATTGAGTCGGTATCGTGGCAATATATTTATTATTCAACTATTACAAAATTGCGACAGTTTCGAGGAACGGTTCTCCTCTTCTTCAGGCTAAAAAACAATAAATATACAGACTACATCTAGTAACAAGGGAGGAGGCAACCTACCAACATGTAATGAAATCAAGAAAAATAACGACATCAGTGGTATATGGTATAACAGGAACAGATAGGACATAACTCTACTCTAACCTAAAAAAACGGTGTATAAGTCATATGTCCCATGGACGACCACAGAATATCTCACTAACAATAGTCACAGAATAAACTACAACTAAAAAATTACAAAATTACAGTTTCGTGAACAAGTCAATGGATGTGATCCTACTTAAGCCTAAAAAACGGCGTAGAGATCACCAACAAACAGTCACAGGATAAAAAGAGAAACACATATTAGACAACACTATGATGTTCATCAACAACAATCCATTCCAAATTTTAATTTTATTGATGAGATGGCAATATGTATTACTCAAGTTGTCTATGTCACTTCTAAAATTAGCAGAATTATCAAACTTTTTGATACAAACCATCTCAGATATCATTCTCTTTCTATAGTCTCTTTTTCTATCTAAAATGCAACTGCAACTGGAGGTTTTTCATCCATAGTGATTTTCAAATGATCTGATTTTAACTTATCTATATCAGAACCTGAAGAAACTGTACTTGATTTTTCGGATGATATTTCGTAAGAAGAAATATCTGTTGCTGATTGTTCATCAGAACCTAATGGTACTTTATTTACTTCACTCACTTCACTCTTAACAGTTATGTTTTTTCCTTCAAGGTTTGGCTCTACTTTACTTGAAGGGGATGTCTGTGTTACGTCACAGTTATCATCTCAAGGTCAACCTTGCCAAGCTTCCGTTCGTGGCGGGAAATTTCGAGATTTGAATTTATTTGCTTTTTTTTTTACAATAAATGGAGTTATTTTGAATAAAACAAATTTAATATTGATATAAAATGCAATAACCATTTCCCCAAAATTGTCAAATAGCTTATTGCCTGCGCTGCTAAGGCACAATTATCAGAAAGGGACCTGATGTCACTTCTATGGCTAGAGAAACGTCGTTTTAGGCATTAGGAGGTTTGCCCTACGTATGTGCTCGCACAGTTCTCCATTCCTTGCTCTGAATGGAGTAGACACAATTGGATCGATTTGAGAGTGGAATGCTGTCCTTGAGTCTGGAGAACAGAGCATTATTAGAGAAGATGTTATATTTCGCTATTTTTAAGTTATCGATACTTAAACTTAAAAATAATAATAATGCTCTGTTCTCCAGACGTATTTTACAATGGTTGTTTACTTGTTTGAATCAAATAGCCCCCTTTGCCTCGAACCCAAATAAATTCACTCAAGTATCTGAGTCGGCAAAACACTCAAATAAAAATTATATACATATATACAAATTGAGGAATAGAAAAAAATATTCTCATCAAAGTATTTTTGCTCCCCTTTCCAGTCTTTTCCTTCGGGCATTGAATTTTTTTGCCTCTATTTTTACTGGGTCAGTACCCATATAAGGTCTGCTATCTTTATACAATTAATACCGATTTACTGTTTTGCATGCATGAACAATAGTTCTAATTGAAAACTTCTTATTTCTTCAATAACTTCTTTGCCATGAATGGTGCAATCCAAAAATTCGTTTGAGGCAAAGTCCAATCTTAGATTTAAGTCTTTGAGAAACTTTTCAGATTCCGCTCTGGTTTTTAAAACTTCTTGAATTAATTTGACCAAGTTATTAATATAATGAGCGAAATCATCACTGGGATATTGAAGTCTTCTATCCCATCCGTTTCCATATTCCCGTTATTTGATGAGCATATTGTTCTGCAATTCCTAGTCTGCAAATAAAATTTGCGGCGTGTTATTGTCTACCTTATTCTCCGAAGGATGAATCCAGCCACATAATCATTGGACAGCTGAATAAGTTCCAATTCCAGAATCTGCGAAGAAGATTGAACAGTTTTCAAATTCTTCAGATCCACGAATAGAAAATTTAATTCGTTATCTTCGCAACTGCATTTTTTTTTGATAAATAGAAATGGTGGAGTTAACCATCATTGCTTTGAAAATTTGCGAAAATGATACAGGGGAAGGATTATTGGAAAAAAATCCATGACTCCTGACCTTGCCGAAAAAAATTTCCAATGGGTCTTGATTGAATTGACGTCCAAGCAATTTTCCAAATGTTTATGAAGCCCTTCAAAGTAAACACCCAGTGTTTCAAACTAGGAGGTTTACTTCTACCAGAACCTTGTCTTGGACGGAATTACATACCCTGCAGAGTCCTTATTGCTTCATCTGTCCAAAACTTTATGTGTGGACTGTTATCGGAGATACCACATCGCAAAACCTTCCCTTCTATTGGTTGGTTATGGTTTCCATTGACAGGATCAAATAGTTGATCGAAAAACCTAGGTAAAAAGCATATTCACCTATTTTGCTGATCAGAGCAAGCGATGTTGCCACCCTGTGGCTGAATATTTGTGCAGCAAATTTAACTTTCATTTTCTTACATCCAATGGGATATACATGGTCATGTGTGAAATGGGCTAGCCTTCGTAAACCTCCAATGGTGCTGGGTGCATTATAAATGTTGTAGAGTGTTCGGATATGCTCCCAATTCGATATTGGTTTCACTCCAATATCTATTAGTCTGGTCAGCAACTCCTTTACCAACATTTTGAGCTCTAACATTCTCAAACCAACTTTAGCTGAAAAGTGATAAGATATTGGCAGCTTGAATTATCTGCAGGCCCTTTTCATAAGCACGAGAGCATGGTCCGCTATTTCCTTTGAGCTACTTCCATAACCTAAATCTTTAAAGGCAACGAGTTGCGAGTTGAACGAAACTGTGGTGGAGGGAATTCCGAGGGCAGCGGAGCTGTTTGCTTAATTCCTGGTGGCTTGGTTAGCTTCATATAGGGAGAGCTTATGATATGCCATCAATTATCTGATCTTGATTTGTCTCAAATATTCTGTACAAAGCCTATCGTTAGCAGGGTGAGGACCTTTACGGAACATGCATTTGGGAGAAATAATACAACTAGTCAAGTATTCGTGTGAGTCACCGCAAGTTACACATCTAAAATTACATCTGCATTGAGCTTGAATATGTCCTAATCGAAGACACTTCCGACATTGTATGACAGATGGAATATATAACGATACTTCGGTGCGTGTACTGAATATCTCGAAATATTTAAGGAGCGAGGTTCCTTGAAATGTAAACAGACAGGTACCAGAGGGTACTAGAGTGGAAACGTCATTTACTCTGATGGTACGTTTAAATCTGCGAGTACAGATGTATCAGGGGATATACCAATTCCATGTTGTATAATATCTTCCTCGGTTATATTTGAGCTTATATCACAGAACATACAAGAAGTGATACCTGCCTACTAAATCCTGGCAACCCGGATGACATTTAAACCACAGAAACTCCAATATAGCCGCCATATTCCCGGGTGGGGACGATTCCATATGAATGACTAGGGGGAGTCGGCTGTCTGAATTTCGAAGGCTCGCTAACTACTATTTTGTGGTTGATTGGTTATTTTATGATATTCTATGTTCAGCATTCCTCGAAAATGAGGGAAAGAGAGAGTAAAGAAACAACATCATCTCTTTTTAAAAATGTTAGAACATGAGAAATATTTAGTGAAACGAATGCACATTTTAATAATAATAACTTTATTCATATCATTTTTACAGTTTCCAATTATTAAATATTCAAACATTCTATTAATTGTACATGGTATACAGACCATGCATGATTACAAAAAACCGAATTCTTGTAACCACCCACACAGACTGAGTGGTCTTACAATTTCAGTGATTTGATTTTCAACAAATTGATAAAATTATCTTGAACTAGCAGACCCAACAGACGTTGTTCTGTGTACACAAAAATTCATTCAATTCGATCGAGCCGTTTAGTTGCAGAGTAGATTAATAACCTGAATAACGACTTCAGCGCCATCTGTTGATCTGATTTGTGGTCATAAACATACGGGCATAGGCAATCCATAATACATTCATACAAAACATCCCTCACACTTCGGTACCTTCTCCTACCCGCCTAGTGCCTACCTCGGAGACATTTTGGTGCGATTTCATATTCAACCTGCCATATCTTTTGATGTATTCATCATAATTGAATGATGTAAGAGGCAATTTCGTTCTAAATTAAATACTGGGTATGAACGACGAATTTAATTGGATAAGGATCAATAGCGTATTCATAAAAAAATACTCCCAAATAATGCATAATTTTGAGAAACATTCGCATACCTTCAAAAGGTGATACCGAGTAAACCTTGAGAGATAGATATATGCTATCGCGGACTTTTTTGTAGAACTATTGAAGAGGTACATTTCCGTCATACATTGTTTTCATGTACGTCTTACGGTTTTTGCAGGGCACCTGAAAATAGCTGATCATGGCTGATTTTGGTACTCATATTTATTATCATTGAAGTTATAGTAGGTTTCCTCAATTTTCTCGGGTGAAAAGTATAGCCTATGTTACTCAGGGATAGTGTAGCATTCTAAAAGTGAAATAATTATTGAAATCTCTAGTAGCTTATGAGTTAACTCGTATCAACGCCACAAACACACAAACATACAAATCTTTCCCCTATTGACCACTTTTTTCTATAACCTATTAACCTATCGTTTTGAAAATATCTCGAATAAACTTGGGAGGAAATGAAAAATTACATTTTTTCATCTTCTAATGAAAATAAATCGGTCTGTGCTCATTCGATCAGGACGATTGATACCTCATTTTATAGGTTAATTAATTCTCTACAAACGCCCTATTGACCACTTTTTTCTAAAACCTAGCGTTTTGAGCACAATCCGTACCAACTTAAGACACCGGGATCTGAATAAGAAGATCAGTTTTCAGAATATGAAGAAAAAAATTGACAAAAAACGTTCCAAATTCACGAATTATAAATGACATTCATAGAAATTTCCTAAACATGATAAAAATATTTTCATTTATTCGAAGTTTTTAAATGAAACTTGAATAATTTATTCTCTATTAACAAATACTCGTAAATACTTAGCACTAACATCCATATTTATACAACTTCAATGATATATTCCAGGATCAACAAACAAAGACATCGAAGAAATTTCATTTGAAATAGTTAGTTGATTGCATTTTCAATGAAACTTGCGATTAATTGCATTATTCCAATTTCCAATCATTCCCTCGAGTTCTAACACTTCCATCCCGCAAATGCAATGGAAATTCTCCGCAGTGACGTCACATCTCGATGCGCGTCGGCATACCGGTGTTTGTGTATCGTGCTCGGAGACGCAATTCGATTTTGGTGCGATTTCATCTTCAACCTGCCATATCTTTTGATGTATTCATCATAATTGAATGATGTAAAAGGCAATTTCGTTCTATATTAAATACTGGGTATGAAGGACGTATTTAATTGGATAAAGATCAATAGCGTATTCATAAAAAAATACTCCCAAATAATGCATAATTTTGAGAAACATTCGGATACCTTTAAAAGGGGATACCGAGTAAACCTTGAAAGATAGATATATGCTATCGCGGACTTTTTTGTAGAACTATTAAAGAGGTACATTTCCGTCATACATTGTTTCCACGTACGTCTTACGGTTTTCGCAGCGCACCTGAAAATAGCTGATTTTGGTACTCATAATTATTATCATTGAAGTTATAGTGGGTTTCCTCAATTTTCTCGGGTGAAAAGTATAGCCTATGTTACTTAAGGATAATGTAGCATTCTAAGGGTGAAAGAATTATTGAAATCGGTCCAGTAGCTTATGAGTTATCTCATATCAACGCCACAAACCCACAAACCCACAAACATACAAATCTTTCCTCTTTATAATATTAGTATAGATGAGAGTGTGAAAGATATTCGAAAAAGTTACAACGGTCATTATTGTTCAGTTATGATAACTAGTTTCACTTCACAATAACACTGTGTAGTTTGTATAAATTAAAAAAATACATAGCGATCGATAATTACAGCAGATGTGAATTCCTACGATTCGGATCATAGTTTTCCAAATCAAATGAAATCAATTCGATTCTATAAAAACCTACGAGATTCAATGAAACAGAAAATTATAGATGAGGATATTTGAATTGAGTTATAGTCCATTATTCCACAGTTATGTATCTATTATGATCACTATTTTGACTTCACAATATATATTGTAGACAAATCTCTGTATATTGCAAAAAAAGTTTTCAACTTGATACTGAAAACAAAGAAAAACATACCTGCTGGAAAGAAAATGCATCTTATCTTACAAGATCCCTGCAGAAACATAAATAATAACTTGAATCACAACACTTCATTTTGCGCAAAATCATTAATCACTTTCGCGATTTGCTATGAAACCTTCATTTCAATTATTTCTCAAATAATGAAAATGACTGCACATGAATCTCAGCTAAATTGTCAAAATGTCAAATCTGTCTGCCACCCAGGGTTCTTTGCCACCCCACTTATCTGAAACATACGCCTGTCTATGATCGCTATAATGGTGCAATAGGGTCCTCTATCAGTTGTTTTATATCTGAACTTTTTTCTAGGATAAGCTTTCCAATATGGATTAATTGAATCAAATGAGGAATTGTTGGCACAAAAAAAATCAACGTATTGAGTATATTTTCATTTTAAAATAACTTAGATTCTCACATGGTATAAGTTAGTAAACCAATCAAAAAACTGAAGGGATTCCATCCAACCAGACGGTGAACTCCAAGAGTCTCCAATAGCATTGCAACACATAAGAACTGTGTACGCAGCTTTTGTGACGCCACCAACTTATTTGTTTGGATTTCGGCTACCCCTTTTGCACAACACTTTCTGGACACCTGCATCGGTTTGAAAACCATTCTCATCACAGTTAAAGATGTTCTGTGGCTTTTATCCACACCCAAACGCGAACAGACAGCTTGCAATTTATAATAACAATCTTTCATTACCTCCTGTGACCCCGCTACAGCTCTATGCTTGGGAAGATTTTGAGCCTCTCGTCTACTTATTTCTTTAGACCATCTTTTTTCGAACATCATGCACCAATCAACACCTGGAATTCCATTGCGGAATGGATTCGGTCGATCAGGTTTTTGCACTTAGTCTTGCACACATCTTTATAGTCGGTCGAATCCATAGGCCCATTCGCCAAGCTTAACTAACGTATCCACCGACATTTCCTCTTCTTCATAGGTTAAAACTATAGGATGTCCAACAGCTTTACACTTGAATCCCTTAAAATGGTTAATTTAAGTTGTCCGGTTTATGCCATAACGTTGAGCGGTTGCCTTTAAAACTGTCACCATTTTTAACTATGTACTTGTATAGTCCGTTCACGAAAGGTTGAGCCGTCGGTTGGCCATGAAAATGTGGCATATTCCACTGTATATATTAAAATTTTAGGTTATGTTGTTTATTTTCTTGTCAGATTGATACGCAATGTTGTCAATATTGCATAGAGTTCTCTGATAACTCGCAAGCTCGTCGGACGAGGCCGGGTACATTCGGCAATGTTGACTTTATTTTACGATATGACAGCAAATACTGCCAACTTCAGATAAATAAACAAACGCCTACTATGAGCTCAAACTTTCGTGAACGGACTATTCAACTTTTTGCATAGCCTCGGGATCATACGACTTGTACTTTCGAATATAAGCGCGTTTGGGGTTCTTTGTGTGTCTTTACAAAAAATTTTTAGAGTCAATGTTGGCATGAGGACTACATTGACCGTGTCAATATGGGACTAGGGGCTAACATTGACACTGTCAAACATAACCTTCAATTAATTTTCATAAACTTAATATTTAGTTCTACAAAATCACTAACTGATACAAAAACTGATTTGTTAGATTAAAAGTAGAACTTATATTACCTATAACACCAAAACTTCGGGCCTGTTGACTCAAAATTCACCAAATTTTTTATGCAAATATTGGGAACACGTTAAACATCAGCGGTTAAAAGCAGCCCTTATGAATCCAAAAGTTGGCTGCGGAGCATGCGCATAACCTTTATACAAAGTCGTCGGATGGTGCATGATACTGATACAAAGAGGTATGATCACTTGAGAAAGCGTTTCGACCCATTCCGCGCATGTGACGTCATGTGGAAACAAAAGTTGAATGGTGTACGTTCAATTTCAAAAGAGACAGGAGTATAAATGGATATATTCGCAAATATATTTCTGAAATTCACAGATTGGAATCAAAGATAAGGGACGACGAAGATGGGAAACGCGCCTACTACGCTAGTACTAAAAAACGACCACATTTTAGCCCAGATTTTACTAGTGAGAAGTTAGATGGCGCTGAAGACAGATATAGAAAAGAAGAAATCTACATGTAGCAATAAAGAATTCTTGTAAATAAATAAATTGAATATACATAGAAATAAAAAATCATAGAAAAAAAATATATAAATGAACCAAATAAATATATTATGTACAAATATGAATATAATAAATTCCTATAAATAAATAAAAAAATATATAAATATGATAAAAATAAAATAAATAAATGAAATATCACAGCTTTAACTATGAAATTATTCATTGCACACATTGCGAAGTTTATGAAATTTAGAAAATACCTTTTTTGCCTTGTTTTGATTTTCAAATAGTACACCCCAAAGGCAACGGGTAATCATGAATGAATTCAAAAACTGATTGGAAATTTCTGGTGTACAGAGATGAAAAACTAAGCCTTTTTCTTTCACCAAATGATTCTTCTTCTGAGCGTGCCTATCCGTTCCGGATGTTGGCGATAAGCAAAGCAATTTGTATTTTGTTGACTGCTGTTCTAAACAGCCCTCTTGTAGACATAGAAAACCAAGTTCTAAGGTTTTCATCCAGGAGATTCTGCGCGTTCCAGGCCCTCTCTTGCCTAAAACCTTTCCCTGTAGTATTAACTGGAGCAGACCATATCTTTTTTGATTCCTCATTATGTGTCCGAAATATTCTAACTTGCGTTGTTTAACGATGTTCACTATTTCGGTCTCTTTTTGTAGTGTTTCTAAAACTCTTTTGTTGGAAACGCGATCCACCCAGGAAATTCTAAGAATTCGTCTGTATAGCCACATCTCAAAGGCTTCAAGTTTTTTTGTAGATGCTTCCGTCAGGGTCCAGGACTCGGCACCGTATAGAAGCACAGACCAGACATAACATTTGAGTAGTCTTAGTTTGGTATGTATATTAAGATCTCTACTCTTAAATAGATTTCCCATTTTAACGAAAGTGGCTCTTGCTTTTTCTATGCGGCATTTTATTTCCACAGAGTGATCCCATTGCTCATTAATCGTAGTGCCCAAATATGTGTAATTAGTTACTCTTTCAATTTGTTGATTATTAATTACTAGTTGGTCAGGAGGTGTATTTTGTTTGCTAATTACCATGAATTTGGTCTTCTTGATGTTAAGAGACAGTCCGTACTCAGAGCTAACTTTAAAGACACGATTCATCAATTCTTGGAGACCTTTCAGAGAATCAGCGAACACAACAGTATCGTCCGCGTAACGTATATTGTTCAATCTCCGTCCATTAACCAACACTCCAGCATCCACATTTTCCAGTGCTGTGTTAAATATGTGTTCTGAGTACAGGTTGAACAAAAGGGGGGATAAAACACAGCCCTGTCTAACACCGCGTCTTATATTTACATCTTCTGAGTAATCACCATCGACTCTAATATTTGCTGTTTGGTGCCAATACAGATTTATTATAAGACGCAAATCTTTCTCGTCGATGCCGATTGTTCTTAAAACCTCTATCATTTTATTGTGTTGGACCCTATCGAAGGCTTTTTGATAGTCTATAAGACAGACGTATACATCACAACTAACATCCCTGCAACGCTGGAACAGGACCTGAATAGCAAATAAAGCCTCTCTTGTTCCTAGTGCATTTCTAAATCCGAATTGTGTATCTGATATATGCTCCTCGCATTTATTATATATACGTTTGTGAATTATCTTCAGAAATAATTTGAGTAGGTGGCTCATGAGGCTGATTAGTCTATAGTCTTCGCATTGTTTTGCACTGGCTTTTTTAGGTATTGGAATAAATGTGGACTTTAGCCAGTCTCGAGGAATATCTCCGGTGTCGTAAATATGGTTAAATACATTTGTCAGCCATTTTATTCCATCTCCGTCCAGCAATTTCAGGAATTCGGCATGAAGGCCATCTGGTCCTGGAGCCTTCCCATCCTTCATCTGTTCGATGGACTTGTGCACTTCGTCAGAGGTGATGGGTGGACCCGCGTCAGCGCTGATTACTGGTACGTTACTTCTTTCATCTTGGAACAGAGTGCTGATATATTTCTTCCAGGTATTAATTCTCTCGTCTCTATCTATGATGGTGTTGTTGTCTTCATCCAGCAGACGGCCAACCATAGGTGTTTTGTATAGGCCACTTACTTCTCTGACTTTACGATGCATGTTGAAACTATCATGTCTTTTTTCCAGATCTTCTATTTCTAAACATTTTTCTCGAGCCCATGTTTCCTTAGCTTCTCTTATCTCTTTCCGGATCCTTTTTTGAATATCTTTGTATTTATCCTGATCTTTGTCTTTTACTTTCCGACGTTCTTCCATCAGACTTAGGATTCCATCAGTCATCCATCGTTTCTTTTTCTTGGTTTTATCAGGCTTAAGAATAGTGTCACTTGCAGACTTCACAACAGATTTCAGTGTAGCAGTTTCAGCATCGACGTCCACAGTAGTGTCTTTGACTTTTAATTTTCCAGACATGTGTTGTTTCACTTGTTCCTTTATGGCTGGGTTTGTTAGTTTTGTTCTGTCGATTTGGGGATGTTGTTTTTTTCTTTTGATCTTTTTCAGCTTTAATTTAGCTGTGCCAACCAGCGGGACGTGATCTGACTGAATATCGGCGCCGGGGTAAGTCTTCACTGCAGTGAAAATGTTTCTATACCGCTTATTGACCAGCATAAAATCTATCTGATTTCTTATTATGTGGTCCGGTCTATCCGCAGGTGATTTCCAGGTGTATAAACGACGGGCCGGTAGTTTAAAAAATGTATTGAGTACCACCATTTGTTCTTCCATTGCAAACGTATTCAACATTTCACCTCTCTCGTTTCGTATGCCAAGCCCGTGTGATCCAACAAATTCGTTACCGCTTCCCTTTCCTAGTTTGGCGTTGAAGTCGCCCATGATTATTGTTACATCTTTCTTGTTTAGTTTCCTGAATGTCTGTCGGAGGTCATGGTAAAAACTTTCTGCTTCGTCATCGCATTTATCTGCCGTAGGTGCATATACCTGCATGATATTAATTTGTACCGGCTTGGTGTTTAGTTGAAGTAGAAGTATTCTCTCCGAAATGGGAACAAAATTATTCACTGATTGATGAAACCTGCTATTAATTATGAGACCTACTCCATTTTGATGTTGTCCGCTGCTATTTCCAGAGTAATATACTTGGTGTTCACTGATTGTGTAATGCCCGGAACCAGGCCATCTCATCTCGCTTACTCCCATTACATCGATGTTTAACCTATTCATCTCCTGTATCGCGTTGTCTACTTTACCTGCTTGATACATTGTTCGGGTATTCCACGTACATATTCGCATAGCTAACCCGGGGATTCTTAGCAGCCTTTGACCATCTAAGGTCTGCCGGGGACTAAGGCCCATTTGTTGATTTGTAACTGCCATGCTTATTGTACTAGGGAGTTATAATGGAGTGGTTTCCCGTTGCCTTCTCCATCGCAGAATGAAGACCATCTGGTACTGCTACAGTCGAGCCCTTCATTATCCTTGCTTGAACCAGTCCAAGATATTGTCTTTTGTGCTTCAGCTCGGTACTGAAAATGCTGCTGCCCATTTCCAGGTTGGATTTTGGTTCGCCCCGAGTATTTCATTTCCTCGGTACCACCCATATCTGGGAGGCGTTCCCCTATCCACCACCTGGGGAGGCGCCCGATGGGGGATCCAACAAACCCCACACGGGACCAAATGATTACTCAACCACAAATCCTTGAAACATTGGGTGAAAAGAATTTCAAGTTTTTCAATAAAATTATAAAATTCTTGAGTGGCATATATCAATCCTTGAGATTCTGAAAGAGATTCAGCCTGTTTGAAATAGGTGAACAACTGATGGTCACCTATTAATTTTTTATCTTTGTCCACCAGAATACCTTCGCAAATGGTACAATTATAAAATGTTAGGAATTTTTTGGCCATGTAACCACTGATATAGTATATGGCATTTTTATCCTTCAAATCTATGTCTGAATCTTCCAGATCTTTCCAAGTATTGATTAAATCAGGTTCATTATTTTCTTGGAACACTGAAATCTCGCTCAAATTGTTAATTTTTTCATTGAAAACGAGAAGTCCTCTACGCAGTTAGTTCTGTTTGAAAGCTTCGATATGCTGGTGAGGTATGTATGACGGAGGCCATTTTCAAATTGCAGAGGACTTGGGTTCCGACAGCAATCATGTTGTTGCCTCACAGTGGCGAAAAAATTAAATTTTCCACTGGATCTTGATTTAGATGTTTAGTCAATAATTTTGGCACATAATAATTGGAACGCAAATCCTCTGCAAGTTGCAAAACACTATTTATTGTGATTATGAAACCATTTACACAAGGAGGGATAGATCGTTTGGATAGTAAAAACCTGGATTTTTATGAGGCGACTCAGCACTCACGGCATATCTCAATTTCAATAAATCGGAAGCCAGTTTGTTACTATTCAAACAATCAAATATCCATATCGCTCACAAAATCAGCTGTATGTAAAGAATCAGCTGGCAATTCTCCATTCTGATGCAATACGAGCATTGTAATACTTACTGACTCACTCAATATCTGAGTAGCATACTTTACTCGCATTGCATTGAATGAGGATAGGTTAAAATGCTCTGGTGTAATTTTCCACATCATCCTCACACGCAAAGGGTTTGCAGACTTGCCAGCTGATTTAATATATTTCCAACTGATGGTTTGTCCCTTGTACAGTAAGTCATACTTCGCAAGATTATTCCTGACACTTTTCAGAAGGTGAGGGGCATCAAATATGAAAAAAAATTTCTCGTTATTTCTGAAAAAATAACTTTGGTTTACTGATATTTGGAGTTGTTTGGCCACATTTTGATTGACAGGACTTTGATCGCAAACAACTGCCTTCACTACAAGTCCTGCCTTCTGCGCACAATCAATTGATTCATTGAAAATCGATAGAAGAAATTCATTTGTGGCCGTACGCCCCAAAAACCAGTATTCCAAAACAAATTTACAGTTATTAGTGATGCCCCTCACCAATAGCCAGGAATTAATTTCGGGGGGGTTTTGACATTTGGCAGGTGACTTTGTAGGTGCTGGGAATTGTGAGGGTCGTTTCTGTAGCAATATTAAACAAAAAATAGCTCTGAAACATTTCGGGGGGGGTTTGAACCCCCAAAACCCCCCCCCCTGGCTACGCCCTTGCCCCTCACTATGCATACCAGCGCAGATGTAGCCTTATCGTTAGTTCGCTTTCTGCCGGTATCGATAACGCCGACTATTTTGTCCTTAGATCTATTGTAGTGCAGTTCTTCACTTAATGAAACCTCATCGAAAATGATACTGCAAATATGTTTTTTACTATCTGGGCAGTTTTCAAAATATCCTTTCAGGAATTCTTGTATAGCAGGACTTATGCCAGGACAAATTATGAGCTTCGACTGCCAGTTTCTCAAGATTCTGACAGTCGGTAAGTTGAGCGATTTGGAAAAAACGCTATATCCCTTAGGCGATGCATAATATCATAACAAGCACATCTCTTTCAAGCTATCGTCATAGCTTCTATTGAACTTATTCGCAAAATTGGACTTCAATTCGTTGGAAAAAATAACATGAGCTTCCTTAGAAAGGTATCTTTTCGATTCAAAAATTAATTTTGCAATATTGCTTCTTGAAACAGACTGAATTCGTCTGCCTTTGCAGAAACAATGAGGTACCTTATTTCTTGCTAATTTGCACCTCAGGGAATTTATTGTAGACTTCATTTTCTTCAACCTCTTCTCTGTTCTTGGGCTCAGTTTGCTACTGCGCCGTTTATTCTGCATGGTAGTTGAAGGGGTTGTTGAATTGATCTCTCCTGATTCCTGAGAAACATCTAGAAAGAGAAAAACATTTTTTTATTTATTGGATTTTCATTTCATGAAATATCATATCAAGAAAGTACAACGGCATCTGAGTTAACTTATCAATATTTAGATTTTCCTCGTTCTCTTTGTCAGAATTCTCTGTAGGTTCTACATCTGGCAAATAATCTATAAAGAAGGGAATTTTTCTTTATTTCTATTTAAACATTCAATTTATATTATTAAAGGCCTGTTTCACCACCTGCTGATAAGTTACTGATCTATCTGGCAGAATGTGAAATACATTCATCTGTATTTAGCATTTATAACATCAAAATTGTTTAAGGTTTTTAGTATGGAATAACATAAGTTATAATGAAACTCATTGACATTCAATTGACTATTTCATTCATTTTTCTTTTTTTAACATTTTCTTTCAAGTTTCTACTTAAAACTCGAATTTTGAAATGCATTTACACCTAAAACATAAATTTTTGACATCATCACTCACATCTACAGTGTTTGATAAATTATACAAAGTTTTTAAATAGTCTTCTCAATTTTCAGACCTGGTCCATTATATTTATTGAAAATTTTCTCCAATTCAAAACATTTTCCTAAGAATTCGTCATTAGGTTTCTGCAAACCACCCTCTGACAAATGGTTAATCCAAGAGAATGATTTGTCCCCGCTATCTGGAATATAACCCAATTTTTTTTCCTCAATTTAAAGGCAATATAACCTGCCAGATATTCCAATCCATCGCAGTCCAGTTCATCAGACTTTGCCTTCTTCAGAGCATTAAGGATTTGTTTCTGCATCGTCCTCGGAATTAAGTGAGTAGAACATTAGAGCTGTTAAAACTTCATTATCCTTATTGCGAATTATTTCTGACGACACTGATGAGCTGCTGCCTGCATCAGTTGATATGTTGGGACAAATATTCCCTTGGATAAAATTTGCTGCTTCTGATATAATATCATCATTTCTACCCATCACATATCTTCTTAACCGATATTTGAATTGTAGAGCATTTGGATGATTATGTTAACCTCCAAATGCTCTCATTATCGAAAAAAGACCCTCTAGAGGATCTTGATTTAAATGGTGGGTCGATATAAACGAAATATTGAACTCTGCCTTCTCATCTTCTTGTAATGTGAATGTAGTAAATACTCGGAAACATTCTTCCTCAATATAATGTAACAATTGTGCACATTGTGTTGACTCACTTTTTAAGTTGATTTCACTGGCTATAAGGTAGTTTTCAAAACTGCTTCTCCATATCTTCCAGTTCTAGGCCACTTTTCCTTCCATCTTCATTTGTGAAATTCCACGATTTCCACCCATGATTATTTTTAATTAGTCACTTGTGCTCTTCTTATTTTTGCCGCAGCGCCATGTAAAGTTTAGTTACTGCTTGGATGGTTATTCATACAAAAACAAAGCATATTTTAAATCACTCTATTCTTTAATTATTATCTTACATCTAGGACGCTACTTCACGTGTGTTGTTCATTGTTCTATATTAGGTTATCTTAAGCAGCTCTGTGTTTATGTACATGATCATAGACAGTTATTTTAAAGGATGTGTTCCATCATATCCTAACATGCCTTAATGTCATAGAATGAGTTTTTCAATGACTCAATATCAATGAGTATTCTTTTCTGAAAAGGTTATGCTGAGGAACTCCCAACTTTTCGGAGATTGGACATCACCTCCTTCATCTCATCAATTATTACATTCTGCTCTTTCAGATCCAAGCTATATGCTATAATTGATGATCTGTAATTTGTAAATTGAAAACATCAAACCAGTCGTTCGCTTTTTTTTTTAAATTCGGAACTTTCCACCCCATTGATTTCCGTTTGGTATAATCCAAGCATTCCCATTCTTGAAACAGCTCTTGAAATGGTATGCGAGAAAAGTTTTGTGGCCGATTTAACTTTTTGTTGCTGAGCTCCCTTAACCGTTAGCGTCTCTGCTTATGGGCCATATTCAGATCCTTCGATTCAGTACTCTGTAATAAAGTTATAAGTGGCTTTGCATCGATCAACTTTCCATTTAGTATGAATCCGGAAACAAGAAAATGATTCCTCAACAATTTGATCATCTGAGGACTATCAGCAAACACATGCACTCTCTTTTGATTCACCGGATTTTCAAAATGTGTCATTGCTTCTGAAATGTTTAGAGATGCCTACAAACCTCTGTTAGAGCTGCCCAAATCACATTTCATGGCATACACTGGGTAACCAATATCATCTAATTTACTGATAACTTTATATAAAGGGTTTTGGTTATTTTTCTGTCATAGTCGTAAAAAATTTGCTGTTTCCAGTTAGAGAATATACCACGAGCCATGATCACCTGTACGTATTACTTGGAGCCATGGTCCGATCATTTTCTTATAATATTCATATAAAGCGGGGTGCGGACTACGAGCGATAATATAATATACAGGGTCTCTATAAATGATTGTAACAGCGCAGTTGGCTTTGGATTATGCAAACCACAGAATTCTGTGATCATGCTATGCTCTGATTGGTTAGAGATTGGTATTCTGCAATCCAAAGCCATTTCTAAAGACCCTGTATATTATAGCTCACATAAGGTACCGGTGGCAATTAAGGCCCACCTAACAGAATATTGCTTCAAATCTGAGTATAATGCGTATAGGATATCAGAAACATATTGTTTACATAGCTTGTACATGTTGCTGTAATAAATGATGTAAAACCATTAAGAAGAGCATATTTTTAATAAGAAAACTCACTTTTCAAAAACCCTTTTCAGGGCCTTATTATACTACGGTAGTATATTAAAGCCCATACAAAAACTTGCTTTATTTTTACAGTACATCGTCCTCAATTTACCTAAAAATAAGTTAATTGTTGTTTTCAACTTATTTAATCATTTTCCTTCATTTATTTAACTTAGTTCTATCAATATATTCCTAGAATAAAAAAATAGACTATCAAAACAAAAAAATATCTTCAGCAAGCAAAATAGAAATAAAGACGATTAACAAACAAAATAGACTCTCAGAACAAAAAAAATATCTTCTGCAAGAAAAAAGAAAATAAAAACGATTCAAAAACAAATTATTTTCACAGAGACGGTAAAATATAGTTGAGTATCTTGTTCAATCATAGTCACAGCAATAAAACATATCTTTATCGTCGGTTGAGAGTCCGACACACTCTTCATGGTACCATTTCAGACATCGGACACATTGTCGCATGTCTGAAACGCATGCTTCATTGCAAGCATGGCAGAACCATTCAGATTCAATTATTTTCGGCTTCTTAACCTTACTGATATTTTTTCCAGACTTATTTTTACCATCTTCAGTTTTTTGATTGGCTTTTTTTTGATTTTTTCACCTTTAACATCTCATTTTCTTTTAGCTCTTCTCGATTTTTAAAAAGGTCCCTAGTAATCCGCTGACCCCTATAATTGATGGCCTTTTTTCTAGGTTTGTTTTTTATTACAGCATAGTTTCGAGTTGGCATCAGTTCTTGAAACGGGGATTTAGTTACCTTTGTTATGAAACTAACTAGCGGAGGTATATATATTGATTCTGGTGTGATCATCTCTAGTGAACATCTTCTGTACAGCGTCAGGCTCAATATCAGTCTCTGAGTCTGAACTTTGAATAAAAGGACGTTTTGTCACAATACCAGATGTTGATGGTTTTGGAGATGGAGTTGAAGCATTGTAATTTGTATTTTTGCTTTGTGGTACTTTTTCAGAAAAGGTTGCTGTAGCAATATCGGTTAAAGCCCTTACACCAATTTGCTTTTCTGGAGTAACAATCTCAGCAATGGTACATTCTTCATTGTTTCCCTCAATAATAGTTGAAGTTTGTAGAGGAGGATGTTCGGTCAAGATCGCTGGTGCAAATGCTTCATCTGGTAATACATCAGGGTTAAATGGAAACAATCCAGTAGCTCTAAATCCATTTATTATATTTTCATGAGTCAATGCCCTCGACCAAGCTTTTGAGAATATTTTGTTGAAGTTCGATTTCGTCAAGCGTCTGTCAGGATTTTGATACATGTATGTCATAGCTTTTTGATCCCAGTGATGCTCAAAAGACTTATTGACGGATTTATCGAGGGGTTGAAGTTCATGGGTTGTGTTACTAGGTAAACAATAAAGCACAATATCATGCTTATCTGCTTCTTCAACAATTGTATAATCCAGGTGAGAGGATGCTCCATCAAAGATTAACAAGGCTTTCCCCTGCGTTTTATACTTCCCCAGATGCTTGATGAATTCTATAAATAACTCAGTGGTCATACTTCCTTTAAGAGGCATCTTTACGAGAGATCCAGCTGGTAAGTTATCATTATATTCTGGTTTTGTTTTTGGCCTTTAAAGATGATCATTGGTGGGATAGCGGTACCAACAGCATTAACACACATTGCTATGGTAACATTTTCGGCGTGCTCAGGTGCAATCAAATGGACTCGACGAGCCCTTTTTGCGCCAAAACAGTTTGTTGATGATGAAGAGTGAGTCTACATCCCTTCTCATCCATATTGTAGAGACGTTGCGGGTTCTGTAGAATGTCTAATTCCTCATATAGGTGTTTCACTTCTTGGAAATGCTGAGCTACAATAGGACGATTTAATTTTTGTGCTCTGCCTGGATTCATGAACTGTGCTTTTCTTTTGGAAATTTCTGGGTTCCTTTTCAAAAACATTTTGAACCAGTCTTTGCCCGCAATGCCAGAGTCTTTATTGAAATTGTGCTTAATATCATGATTCTCGCAAAATGAAAATGCTTGTCTCCGTATGACTTTGGAGTAACAGGTACACCAATGTTAGCAAATCGTATAATGCGTTGTACAAGATCTTTTTCTTGGTCTATTGTCAGTATGGAATTACGACCTAAGCGCTTAATAGCACTTTTTGATTAGATATGATTACGGAGAGTTCGTCTTGGAATGTTGTGACGTTCAGCTGCAGCTCGTTGCGTCAACTGCCCTCGTTCTATTGCCGCCAAAGCGGCCCGTAAATTGTCTTCTGTCCACTGAGCTCTCTTTGGGGGCATTTTAATCAAAATCTGTAACAATGTTAAACATCTATTAACAGTAAAATATATATGGTACATTGATCTGGAGAACAAAAAATATCAAATCTGATACTCAAATATTAAGAGGCTAATAAGGCCCAAGTACCGTTATGATGGGCCTTATTTACCTCATGCCACGTCTTTACAAAATAACCTAATAAACTTAAAAACTCTTTCTCTGGATAGGAAAAGCCATATTCTTTGCATTCTACAAAAAGTACTTAAGATAATAAATACTGCATTATCAGTCAATTATTGAATTAGACGTAAAAATACTTACAGTTTCTTGAAATGAAAATAATAGAATTGCACAGTAGCCGGTCACTTCATCAACGCATCGCACGTGACTGGCAAGATGGCAGTGCTAGCGACCGCGGACCAATACGGAGACATTCACACCGGCATTGTGCACGTGTTCATGAACAGCGATGTGTCATAGACATGTTTTTCCGCGAAATTTTGAATGTGGGCCTTGTTACCCCCTGGGCCTTATTTACCACAGGTACCTTATTACATCGCTTCAAATGAAATAACATGTAACACCGCGCATTAGTGCTATAATATATATATATATCTATGTGTGTGTTTTACGTGTGTTGTGTATCGCTCCTAACTTTTGCCGATAAATCGAGTTTAAAGCGAACAAATAATATCAAAGTTGATATAAAACGGTGGCTGACTAGAGACAGTACCTTTTGCTGTGAAATTTTAGTTGAAAACTACAATACGAAATTTGTGAAATGGGAAATGAAAACGATTCCGAAGGAATTATCCCGACAGATGTGATGCAAATCAGTGGTGAAAAAACATTCGCATGTCAAAAACCAAAACATTAGAAACATAGATTATAGAGTATAGAAAGATAGGAAACGGCCCTACATTCGTAGTACTAAAAAACGACTACATTTTTTAGTTCACATTTGACCCAGAGATGGCACTGAAGATCAATTTTTATATAAAATCTGTAATTTGGATTAGAAAGAAATCATAAAGAAAACTGTAATAAGAATTGATGCGAAATTCGTATTCCCTTCAGGATGTTTCATTTTATATTTTAAATCCATAATTTTCAATAAAATTCAGTATTTCATGTGTAATATTTTTATTATGCATTTATATTAGGGTATTATTGTAAGATTTATACATGGATTGAATAGGAATATACTTAGTGCGTCTGTGGATTTCCAGTTTCTGGCTCAGTTCAATTGCAGCTTCGTTGTCCACCATCACTATTTGAATTGACGGAAAACTTTTCCTGAATAATCACTTTAACCATTTTATTTTCCGTGCAGCTTCACTATCAGCCACTATTTCTGCCTCTATCGTGGAAATAGCAACAGATGTTTGACGTTGATCAAGCCAAGATATAGCTTTACCTGCATACATCCATAAAACACCAGTTGATCATCCAGTTTCACTATCTCGTTCGTAATCTGCATTACTGAAGGGTACAAACTAATCTTTTTTTCACTTTTTTCGAGACGACACTAACGGCAAAAGCCGTTCGAAGTGAAATAATATTTGTGCAAACGAATTGATTGGCACTTTTTTATATCAATGACATTTCCCATGTATATTGATTTCGAAACTTATAATCATAGAACCAGAATTTTAACCCTTCTATAGTGATATTAGTTCACATTTGACCCAGAGATGGCGCTCATAAACTGTAGTCGTGTCGTTTCCGATCTTTATACTATATAATCTTTGATTAGAAATTCTATTTGTGTACATTGTTTTGACGTTTACCATAACAGCTGTCTGAGTCGCGATTATCCTGGCATTAAGCGGCTGGGAGGTTATCTCATAGAATGCGGCTGTTGTTCACAGAATGAGAAGAAGGAGGAAGCACAGATCGTGGACACTGGAACTACTGTGACAGTGGCAAATAGCCTCATGGAACATAATTATGACCTCATACTGATATCAAAACAAAATGAGGATCTGAGAGAACATAATATGCAATTGCAGATTGAAAATGCCAGATTAAACGAGCTAATTCAGGACAGTATCGATGAAACATACAAGGTATTGACCGAGGAGATCGAGCAGTTGAAGACCAGAAATAGCATTCTAGAGGCACAGCTGACTGATTGCCAGAACAAGTTAGCCAATGAAAAAGACCAACGTGACAAAATGACTCAGAGTTTCGATGAAATCGAAAGTTCTCTGATGGAAAAGTTAAGACAGAGCACGGAGCATAATAACTCTCTGTTGAAAGACCTAAAACTATGTAGGAGCAATCAAGCTGCAGGATTGGACATAGTCAACAAGTTAGAGACCACCGGAGAAAAGCTGAGAGACTTTGAGCAGATGACAATCGACCAGCATAGGAGTCTACTGGAGAAAACTGAAGAAAACAAAGAGCTGAAGTCAGCGTTGATGGAACTGAGACATAGGATGGAGGAAAATGAGAGCAGGCTGGAGAAGATGAAACAGACCGAGCAAAGTATGAACAACATGCTGACTCTGTTGACTGAGGAATGCCGACTATACCGTGGGGAACTAGAGAAAACGAGGATAGATAATCTGTATGAGACAGTTGGGAAGGGGAAGATACCTTCCAAACATCAAGAAAGTGAAAGGGTGAGCAGCTTGTACAATAGGTTATATGCCGAACTCAAGAAAGACATCCTATTGGAACTACGAAGGGATATATCACATTTAGAACATGAGCAGGGGGCAAAACAAACTGATGATAACAACAGGGAAGGATACTTTGAGAGAATGCAGACAAATGAGACAGGATCACCTGGCCGAAATATTCAGCAGGAAATGCTAGCGAATAACTTGCAGCATATTGATAATAATCCTGATTATAACCATCAGAATCCCGAAGAAACAAACCATGGAACTACATCAAGAGATCAAAGCAGCCCATTACATGTACCAGAGGTGAGGGATGCTAGCTATACGGAGATAGTAGCAAACCCCCAGGGTGAAGTGCGGATTGCCCATGCTGCGAAGTCGAACGGTAGGCGACCAGAAAATTTAGACATGCCAAGAAATAGAAGACTAGACTCCAAAGCCTCAAATCAGTGGCAAGAGAAGAGAAAACGCTCTCCAATAAAACGTTCCCAGAGAACAAAACCTATATACGGCTCACAATTGGAGCCGTCAATACTAGGAGCATATACGCCATCATCATACATTCACATTTCGAAAATAAAACTGGAAAATAGTGCAGAAGATATTGTGAAATTTATTAAAGATAAAATACCAAATATAAATGCTGAATGCACTGAATTGAATGTGAAATCGGGAAATTACAAAAGCTTCAAAGTGAGGATTCCAGTGGAACATAGTTCCAGACTGTTGCAGAGTGAGTTTTGGCCCAAACAAATCGTTGTGAAAAAATTTATTGAATTCCAAGGTAATTTTCACAGACGAAGGAACCAGATGATGGATGGGTGACTGACCCGAGGAGAGCAAGGAAAAACCATGACACCAGGGATGGTCCTCCAAACAAGAGAGCTATAAAGAGAGGATCTATTAGAATATTGAACATGAATATTCAATCTTTGACCAAAAAAATTGACACCCTAGGCTACGAGCTAGACAATGGAAACTTCGATATCGCGAGTATAACTGAACACTGGTTGACAAAAGAACATATGAACGCACTGAACATAAAAAATTATTCAGTGATAACGTCCTTTTTTAGACAGCACTTTCGACATGGTGGAGTAATGATTCTGGCGAAAAATGACATGAAATATGAGACACTCGATTTTGCTAGCGAACTTTCAATAGAAAAGGACATAGAAATGTGTGCGGCCCATATCCCATCACTCAAGATTACTATGATGAGTGTTTACCGATCACCTCAGGGAAACGTGGATACGTTTATGTCGCGCCTAAACGAAACGCTGGATATCATCTACACTAACTACCGGCATGGGACTGTTGTGCTTGCAGGGGACTTTAACATTGACTTTCAGAAACAAACTCCCATAAAGATGGAACTGGAAAACATGCTCCAAACCTATGGACTTAACATAGTATTCAAAGAACTATCTCGTGTAACGACACAAAGCTGCACCTGTATTGACAACTACTTCACAAATCTACATGCTAGCATGTACTCAAAGCTGACAGTAAATCTTCCTATGTCGGATCATCTAGCGCAGACAATTCAGGTTGAAAAATTCCCCAGACAGGATGGGAAAATTTACAAGAAGGTCAGGCCAATAAACAACACAAATAAGGGACTTTTTTTACAAAAACTTATGAAATGTGAGTGGGATTTCAAAGAAGTGGATAGTCCCAAATTGCTCTATGAGAAATTTCACCGTTCACTCATGGAGATCTTTGACGAATGCTTTCCAGAGAAGATCATCAAAGAAAGCACTCAAACAAAAAAAAAGGTAGAAAGTGTTGATCTCACAAGATTAAAGAACCAACTAGATGCAGCTCACACAATATTCCAGACTACGAAGACTGAAGAGGCCCGAAAACTATATCATAAGCTTAAACGAACATACAGAGAACAAATTACCCAGCTAACACGTATACAAGATATGGAACTGGTGGAACAAGCTGAAAACAAGAGTGCTGCTTTGTGGAAGATCATAAATTCAAAAATTAAGACAGGCAAAAAACAAGTTGATAGCAATCTAACAGCGACAATGATGAACGAATACTTCACAAGCATTGGAAGAGGAAACCGTACAAACTTGGAACAGGACCTTTATCCTAGATTTCTAAAACAAAAGAACATAAAACACTGCGAGTCTATGTTTCTGAGTCCGACGTCTCCTCATGAAATAAAAGAAGTGGTTTCAAGGATGAAAGGTTCTAACAGTCGGGATATATATGGATTCAGTGTGCCCCTGTTGAAAGCAGCAGTGGACCACCTGGCGGAGCCACTCAGCTACGTCATAAATGAGTGTTTCAAGGGGGGTTATTTCCCAGAGGAGCTCAAACTAGCGAGAGTCCTGCCAATCTACAAGAAAGGAAACGCCAATAACTGTTCAAACTACAGGCCAATCTCTATCCTGCCAGCTTTATCGAAGGTGTTCGAAGCACTAATTAAAAACAGACTAGTGACATACATCGAAGGAAGAAAACTCCTAAACAAGGGACAGCATGGTTTCAGACAAGGCAAATCGACGACAACAGCTCTAGTCGATATTATGGAAGTGGTGTTTGAGGCTTTTGACGATTTCGAGGATGCCTCCCTGACATGTCTAGACCTTAGCAAGGCATTTGATAGTGTGGACCACCAGATACTGCTGCAAAAGCTAGAATACTATGGTATAAGAGGGCCAGTACTGAAACTTATGTCATCTTACTTGCAGAACAGGCATCAAGTTGTGGAATGGAAAAACAGCTTCTCCCCCAAGCTCAAATTGAGAAATGGTGCACCTCAGGGTTCCATATTGGGTCCTATATTATTCATTCTATATGTGGATGATCTATTTGACAACATAGAGGCGGACTGCACTGAAATCTTTGCAGATGATACTAGTTTCCTGAATAAAATTGGAAAAGATGGCCGCGCCAAAGATGAGAGAAGTATGGAAGGTGCCAGAGAGTGGTTTGATGCGAATGCACTTTCCCTAAATACCGATAAAACCCAGCAGATACTGCTAACTACCAAAATCTCAGAGAAAAACACCCTAACCCTACTGGGCTTTACCTTGGATACGGCTGTTTCATGGTCTGCGCACGTCGAGCAACTGTGCAAGAGACTGTCAACCCAAATATTCTCAGTAAGAAGGATAGCTCAATTGCTAGGTGAACGATATGCGCTTCTCACGTACCACGCGCACTTTCGCAGCTTGATGAGCTATGGGATTTTATTGTGGGGCTTATCTGCAGATGCACATAAGGATTTTAAGAAGCAGAAACAGGCGCTCCGTGTAATAGCAGGGCTACCACAGACCACCTCCTGCAGGAGCCTCTTCAGGAAATACCGAATCCCCACCTTTTATGGAAACTATGTGTACAGTTGTCTGGTTTACTTTCATGAGAGGCGACACCAGTTTGCTACACGAGCCACCGTTCATGAACACTTCACAAGGAAAAAAGATGACTACGAGATACCAAAACATCGCCTGAAGAAAACACAGTCCTCACCACTGTTTATGGCAACCAAGCTATATAATGCTCTCCCTGGTCACCTAAAACACCTGGAGGGTATAATATTCAGGAAAAGGGTGAAGGCTTTCCTGATTAACGATCCACTCTATGGCCTGGAGGAGTACTTCACGTTGTGTAGAAGTGTTTGCACAAGATAGTTGTCACGTTTAATACTTATAATTGTCATTTACTTATAATTGTTTTTATACTTGTTAATGTTTTTATGCTTGTAATTGTTTTTTATACAATGAGCTAACATGTTATTGACAAACCATGTAAGCTTTTGATGGTAAAATATATTTCTATTTCTATATCCGGGCGATATATTAAGCATCTGCAGAGATATGCTTTTCGAGCGATATTTCAGAATATATCCCACCTCCCACCTTACGTCTAAACCCCCGCGCCACGATATTGCAACTCAGTTTCAGGCAGTAGACACGGTGGAATTTTTCTAACCTCAAAAATAGAACGTTTAATTGAAAGCGTAAGGGAAAATCCATGTTTATGGAAAGTAGATGAAGAATATTACAAAAATAGTGAAATGAAGGAAGCAGCATGGAGAAAGGTTATAGTGGAATGCGAAATATCAGATGGTACGTCCTAATTTATTTATTTTTTTTTAATAATAAAAGAAGTCATGACAAATTTGCATTAATACATATCAGATAATAAGTATGTACAAGCGAATACATTATTTATAAACATTTATGTTTTTAATAACAGGAAAAGTTTAATATTTTCTATTACCGTAAACTCGGGGTACTTTGTCCCATTATTTTAAGTATTTTCAGAATTCCCTGAAATTTTTTGTTCTTTATGACGCAGAATAATATTTTTTGCATTCCACGTCTTCTCAGTTATATGATTGAGCTATACATGTAACAAAAAGCTAATAATAAGAATCTAATTCTCATTTTTTTTTAAACAAAGTTTGGGCCAATGTTGACATTACGAACTCATTTCTTTGGCCCATCAACAAATTTATACTATTAAAGCCTGTTTCACTATGTTTGGCCAAAGAAACCAGGTTGTATCCACGGGTAATGAAATAAAATATGAAATATCATAAAAAAAACTTTTAATTGATACAAAAATAAATATATTTTTCTTGCTTTAGATTTAGGTGAGTTTTCAAACATGTAGAAAACGTAACAAAAATATAGGAACATGGTTTTTCTCTAGGAGAGTAGATACATAAATAAATGAATATCATAAGTAGACTTTAAAGTAAATAAACAGCCCTTCATGGCATCTAAAAAAGTTATTTCCTTCTAGGAAAATAACAGTAAATCTTTTTTCACAAGCCATTTCTATATCACAGAAAAAGTATCAAGTTCAGGTACACTATAGAGATTTGTTTTCAAAAGTTTCGGCGGTTCTATTCTGCCAACCACATTTTCCAATTTATATTGTTCGATGTCTCTTCTAACTGGCCATCGCCAGAATTTTTTTCCTTTTGCCATACAGCTCACCATCACAGCTGTTTCCGACTGGCTTGTTACCTGGCCAGGATAAATGGACGAATTCCATTTCACCAGAACATAATCCCCGACATTGAATGAATTATGTAGCTCCTTTGGTCCACTTAGTTTTGCTTCAGTTGGTGCATCAAGATTTGATAACTGTTTATTTTCAGTATCCCCACTTTCGTTTTCAGATAATAAAAATTGAGTTCCATTATTTTGATTCTCCGTATTCCCTAGTGTATCAAATGTGATTTCACTGTGTTCATCTGATGAGTACGACATAATGAAGTCTTCAATAGATGAAGCAAGACTCATTTCATCCTCACTACAACTTGTTGAAGAACTGGGCAGACGTCGCCTTATTACTCTTTTTGTAGTTTTCAATTTATTTCTGGATTTTTCAGACGTTAAAGTTTCAGGTTTTTCTATTAAATCTTCACTACAAATGGAGCGACCAGGAGGCACATTGAGTTTCTTTTTTTTACTAATTTTGATTTTTGCTGAGTCTTCATTACATCGAATTTGCTCAGGTTTCTGCAAAAATGAGTTTGCTATTAAATGCGAGTTGAAAATTCTATCCTGTTTTGGCAATCTTGCCAATGGTTCCTCCTTATTTAGAGGAAAGATGCCAGTCTTCCTGAATCCAGCTTTCATGTTCTCTGTAGTTCCTGTCAGACTTTCCAGAGCTTTGCGTAATAAGCCAGGAAATTGTTCTTTTGGTGTTGTTGGTAGTTTTCTACCAATTTGTGAGTCTCTCCAGTTAACCAAAACTTGTCGCCATTTTACTTTTAAAGGTCGAAAAAAGGCTACATCCAAAGGTTGAAGGATATGAGTGGCGTTCGGGGGCAAGCAAATAAACCCAATGTTATATTTTTGGCATTCTGAAAGAACCTTTGGATTTATGTGTGACGATAAATTGTCACCAATTATGACTTTGCGGCCCTCCTTCTTATTGAGTATTGGGAGCAAATGCGATAGAAACCAGTCCTCAAAAGTTGCGGCATCCATCCATCCACTTTTTGTTCGATTGTATCGAGCACCTTCAGGTCCATTTTCCATCCATGTGGACCATAGATGCTCTGCCTTATAAATGACGTAAGGTGGTAAGCACTCACCAGCAGCATTGCCGCAGAACATGACACTTTAGCTAACCTTTGTCGCATTAATGATACTTTCAGGATATTTGCTTCCACGTCGACAAATAACCTTCTTTCTTCCTGGGTCGTCAGTCAAGTTGCTCTCGTCATAATTATAAATATTTTCTGGTAAAACATTATTCAGCTCTAGACCTAGATTTTGAATAAAATCGGTAATAATTTTTTCTGATATTTCAGCTCGAACTTTCTTGATATTGTTAGCGAAGCGATTAGATAATTCGTAGTGTCTTCTGAGGAAACCTTTAAGCCATTCCCGTCCGGGAATGTTGTTTTTAAATTGACCTACTGTTCTTCCATGTGAAGATAAATAATCTCTTACAATAAACCTGAGATCAGATTCCGTTAACGGAAATCCGTATTCTGATAGGGCAGTTATATGAGCGACAAATGACGCCTCCTCATCTTTTGTGAAAACAGTGGGATGACCGGGTGCATTTTGCGATTTATTCTTTAGTTTTAATTTGAGGGTACTTCGCGGAATGTTATATTGCAAGGAAGCTTCTCGCTGTGTAAGCTGTTTAGATCGAATAGCATTTAGGCACTCTTCCAGCTGTTCTTTCGTATAATCGATGTACCGACGACTTCCTGGGGCCTGTAACACAAACCTTACAAGTGTAACAAGTCTACAAGTTACAAGTAATTTGCCTGTAACTACAAGTCCAACCCAATTCGATGTCACAATGCGAATGGCTACAATTGTAGAAATTATATAATTTTGTACATGTGTAGCTACACATATAATGCAAATATCATAGAATTAATTATTATTTGATTCCTACTATATGACATGACTTGTCAATATAAGTAGTATTGCGGCTCTTCTGTTTGCATTATGTCTTCAAAACAAATTGTTTTCGAACGTAAAATGCAATTTTTAATTAAGATAAGAGAAAATAGACACATATTTTTCGGAGCTTTCTCGGATAAACTGAGAAAGCAAGATAAAGTAGAAAAGTGGAAAGAAATGGCCAATTTGGCTCAAAGTAATTGTTAAGTACCAGCGGATAAAGATTGGACTTATGTAAAGGATACATTAGATATGACAGAATTTGAAGAGAATTGCTATGGTCAGCAAAACTTGGAACTTGCAAGATCATTGTTATCGACATATGGTACATATTTATAGATTAAAATTGATAATGCGAAGAAAACTGGTTCTGGTGGAATGGGGAATCTAACGGAAGTGGAAAAAATTGTACTGGAAATAATTGGGAAAGACTCTCCTGTAATATGCGGTCTTGGAGTAGCTGAGTTTTTCGAAAAACTCAAGCAACCAAGCCGGTAAACTGACGTAGAGAATAATAATGCTGAAGAGATTGCCAATAAAAGTGGACCAATCAGTGCTCACGAAACCCCATCTATTTCAAAGCAATTCAATGGTACCTAATTCTTTTCGAAGCAAAATAATAGGAATAATAATAGAAACATGCATTTTATACAGGAAAAAGAAAGCGAGATAGAGTCAATAATTCCGATTCGGAAAAAGTTGCTCAGATAAAACAAGAAGAGCTTGCTTTGCAAGTAGAATATCTATGTAAGGTTGAAGAACCATAAAACTGAACTGGAAATTGTAAAATTAGAACAAGAGCTCCAACTGCCCATGTCAGAGTTCACGGCATCGTTACCACAATATAAAGAAGATGAAAATGGCTGCTGCTTTTTCAATTTGTGATAGTAGTTGGGTACAATCCCTTTATAAGGAACATATAATTACTCAGTTGTGATTTTTTGTTAATTTTTGCAAATACATTAAAATGTGTTGTATTTACCTAGAGTTGGAGATATGTAAAACATTATCTACACTTGTAGAAAATTCCGTGACACGATTATACAAGTGTGAACTTTATGTTACAGAAAAAGTTTACATATGTAGAGATTTTGACGTAATTACTAGTCAGTACTTGTAATTACAAGATGGTTTGTGTTATGAAACAGTTACAAGTGTAGAATATATTCTTACAATTGTAGGACTTGTAGTGCTTGTGTTACAGGCCCCTGGTTTTCGCTTGTAAATTGTTGGCATCTTGAATTTCATTAATATACTGCAAAAATAAAAATAATGAATTTGGTTCTTGCGAAAATTCCACATCATTTCATTGGAGGTTACTTTGGCCCTTGGGTTAAAGAAACCTGTTGTCTCGGGTCAAAGAATCCTTCAATTTCAATTTCGATTTTTTCCTGATTAGAATTATTTGAAAGTAGTAAATTTTGCACAAAACTGTAGCTCCGATTATGTGACAAAGTTTGCAGGACATAAACACATGCTCTCACCAGTATGCAACTTGCCGGTCATATTAATTAACATTCTCCGAAGCGAAAGTAGATAAAACAGCATTCTCAGCTCAACAGTAGTGACATCTTTTATTTCAAACATGAATTGGTGCGATCTTGACTGCCGTGACAGAATGTGGGAAACTATTATAATTTTTCAGTTTGGGCTGAAGTTACCCTCTGGGGCTAAAGTAACCTGAGTTTACGGTACCTAGTTAGTCTAAATTAAGTTACAATAATTATTCAATTATTTCAATAGCCGCGTTTTTTGCCAAGGAACAATACCAATATTATTGAAATATCTACAGAATTCTTCTCGTATAAAAAAACAATCATTTGAGTATCTACAACCAGAATGAGCAATTGGCATTAGTTGACTATCATCTAAATTCTCAATTTCATTATCATTCATGTTGTAATAATTGTATTTGATTAAATAATTATGTAAGACACACGTTGCTTTCACTATTTTGTCGACAAGTTCAACACGGCATTCAAAGGGTCGTCTAAATATTTTAAATCGAGCTGCTAAAATACCAAAAACATTTTCCACTACTCTACGTGCTCTGCACAAACGATAATTATACAATCTTCTAGATTCTGACAATTTTGATTGCGGATAAGCACGCATTAAATTAGTCATCAAAGGAAATGCTTCGTCCCCAACGAAAACGTAAGGCATTTCAATTCCCCCAGGATAGAGGGTTTCTTCAGGAGGTGAATTCAGTTCTCCATTTTTTAGTTTGATTCCAATATATTATCTTTTAAAATTCCACTGTCACTAAATCTACCCATAGATCCTACATCTATATATACGAATTTCCGGTTTGAATTAACAACAGCTAGCAGAACAATCGAAAATGTTTTTTTGTAATTAAAAAAATTGGACCCAGAATTAGGAGGTGCTTTTATAGATACATGCTTGCCATCGATTGCACCTATGCAATGATCAAATTGACAGTTGTCCTTAAAATCATTTGCAATTTTTATCCAATCGCTTGTAGTAGGCTCCGCTAGTACTTGTGATCGAAGGTGGTTCCACAACGCATCACAAACCTCTTCTACAATTTCTGATACAGTTCTTTCGCCCATTCTATAACTATATGCCATTGCTTTGAATGAGTCACCCGAAGCCAGATATCTACAAAAAAATAAACATTATTCATTTTATTTGCTCTAGTGAAAGAAGCCAAAAGTATGTGGAAGAAACTGCGAGATGGCCACAGACAGGCTTTAAATAAGATGAAAACAACCACAGGCCAAGCAGCAGGGAGTGATAAACTTTGGAAATACGAAAAACAGATGAGTTTTCTTGTTCCACATTCAGCAAACAGACAAAGAAGCACCATGCTACATCTATTCAAGCTTCACAATTGGCAGAGACTGATGAATCACTAGAAAATACACGCGATGCCGAAGACGATTCCCAATCGACCATAACAAATAAGGAAATAGAGCAAACAAACTATAATTACAATAGTCCGCGAAATAAAAAAAAATGATAAACTGATTGAATATCTGGAACACGAGCAAAAAAGAAGGGATCAAAAGTCGGTAGCAAGAGACCAGTTGAGGCAAGAGTTATTAAGTATGAAGAGCAAGGAAATGAATTTTCCTACATTTACACCATAATATATATTTCTATATTGATGTGATAATGGGGATTTTTGAATTCCACATCTTCAATTGCCATTATTTGTAAGTATTCTCTCTTAATGAAACAGTCAAATATAGTTCTCAGAACATTAGAGATGTTTTTATATATCAAATGAAGTTTTGATGTTTCTGCTTGCATTTCTTTATTTAGTGTTGTGAAAAATGGTAAAGTAAAATCTAAAAATAACAGAAAAAGTTTTGTTGTAGGATCATTCAATTTTCGCATGTTTTCAGACGCCAATACATCACTTCTACTGACAGCATCTGTAAAATACAATTGAAGTGCATTGTACTGCTCCAAAATGCGACCGATCACCGAATAAACAGATAACCATCTAGTCTGGCAAGGGTGCAATATTTTATGTATTTTTACATTACAAAATGCTTGAAACAAGGATAATTCTGCTGTCCTTTTAGGACTGGATGAGAAATAATTATATATGTCACGTGTAACATCTTCTACAAATCTAGGAATTTTTTGGGAAGCATATGAAGCACATAAATGAAATGAATGACATATACATTTTATGTGGTATAAGGATGGTATATCATTTTTTAACAAGGTCATTACTGAATTATGTTTCCTCATCATTACATTGGCACCATCTGATGCGAATCCAATTAGGTTTTGTTTATAGGGAATATCGTTTTTTATGAAAAAATGTTTTATATTTTCATATAATTTAAGCGCAGTAGCATCTGTTACTTCTATCAAAGTTAAAAAATCATCTTTTACCTCACAATTGACCACTCTCCTAGCGACCAGACATAAATGTTTTTTTGTGGTCAAATCTGTAGATTCATCAATGATTAACGAAAATTTATTTTTTCTAAGAAAGTCGCAAAGAGTTTCGAAGCTGTGAGATCCCAAAACATTTTTCACGATTGCTGATGTCTTGGTTCTGCCACAAGCTAATCCCTTGGCTACTTCTGAATCGTGGCATACTCTTCCAATAACTTTTATCAGATGATCCATAATAGTGAATGGCAAATTATGCTCCGCAATCATAGCACTCAAGACTATTTCACCTGAAAAATAGTTTTTGAATTCAACATTCCATAATATAAATAATTCTGATCAAAAGCAGCATACCTTCTTTGATATCTTTTTCCAATTTTGATTTTGAAGTTGTTGCATTTTCAATATAGGACGTGATAGCCGGCTGACTAGTGCTTGCTTTGCACTTCTTCAAGTGGAATTGGCCCAAACTATGTTTTATCAAAGCATCTTTTCCACTGGCAACATTAATGTCCTTATTGCATGCTTTGCATTTTCCATATTTACTGCCTTTATCACTATCCACCAACCAACCCCTAAAGCTCTCCTCGCTTTTCCATTCTTCCTCGAAGTGTTGATCATATTTCCTTTTTTTAGTGACACTTGTGCCTTCACCGACATTTAAATCACTCATATTGAAACTTATGAAATTCAATGAAAACGAATAACTAACTATCGCCAGATGCCAAACAATATGTGAATTTGATGATTCGGTGATTCCCCGGATATAATTCTCTACTACGCTACTACGGACATCTATCCGCCAAGTGAGCAAGCAGCTTTTTCCTTCCGTTTTCCCCATTAACGAAAACTGTATCTTACAATTACATTTTCACATAGGTAGTCATGGAATATAATTATTTCGATCTGATTTCAAATTAACGTTCTTGTGGGTGAATTGATTTATGTTAGTTAAAATCTGGACAAATAATTTTGTGATCGACATTGTCCACAAAATTCGGTAGAAATTCAATTGAAATCGGTATATCGGTAGAAAGTTTCGAAAATCGGTAGATCTACCGAAATTGCGGTAGCTATGGCATCACTGCGAGATAGGCATCTATGCATCTAAATTTTAGCGGTCTTTCAGGTGGGAGAATTTGCAATAGACATTTTCGGCATGTTACAGTTTATTTTCAGCTGGGAGATTTAACAGAGTGATGCGATATCAAATGAGCATTCCGAATCTATCATTAAGTCATTTTCGCTCAAAGAGGCAGATAGGAGGTTTTGCCAGGTCACCAGCGATATGCAAACACGAATTATTTGTTGACGCCACTCCATAATCCCTCAACATCGGCAGAGAATTTATATAATGAGTCTCAAATACGTACAAGAAACGTTGTTGAAAGGTCTTATGGTGTTTGGAAAAGTAGGTTTCCAGTTCTTTCAAAAAAGATTACAGTACACCATTCGAAAGTTCAAACCATTATTGTGTCTTGTGCCGTCCTTCATAACATTGCAATTATCGCTGGCGAGGAACACTTTAATGAAGATTACGAATATTATGATAATGCTAATAGACGGCCTCATGAAGTAGACAACAATATAGTTGGAAATTCAAGAAGATCAATTCTTATTACAGGTTACTTCGTCTCATTATTATAGAAATGGTGAAAAATAATAGTACATTGTTTACGGGTAGGAAAGCTTAACATTCCTGGACGACTGTGAAGATTGCTAAGTCGAGGCGCAAGCCGAGACTTTTTCTTCAAGAAATTTTGACAGGAATGTCACAATTTCCTAACGATTTGCGGAAAAACTTTTTTTTGACTCAATTTATTTAAATATTTTTTTTTCAATTCATTTTCCAAAAACTATGCTTCTTTTAAGAGTGTACTTACTTAATGCTGGATGTTTCTTAGCCCTCAAAGAAGAAGGCTTCCATTGAGCCCACTTGCTAGTTGGGGTACATTGTTGGTCCTCACGTTTAGCAGCAGTACTTGTGATAGTTTCTTCATGTTTATACCGTTTGTTGTGTTGATTATTTTCTATCTCTTCTTCTTTTTGCGATGTGCTGGGCGTAGCATCATTGTAGCGTTTCCTACTCTCTACTACTTGTTGTTCTCCGCTTTCATTATTGCATTCAATAACAACATTGGGTATGTCTGCAAAGTGAAGGACCAAGTTAATATTTGCGTTTTCATATATAAATTTTCTTTTATGTTAATGCTTACGACAGTCTAGCGTGTTAGTGGTAGCAAACTGTCCACCTTCAGCTATAATTGTGTATGGCGACATAACAGGATCTGTACTTGGGGCAACTTCTGGAAGAAGCAAAATATATTAGCAATAAATATAATTGTTATATACAGTTCTTGGTACATGAATAAATTATGTTTTTAATAGAATATGTGGCAAACACTTACCCAACAAATCACAGTCAACGATGCTGGCCTCACCCTCTGCTGACAACTTCATCAAATCTTTGATGCGCTCCTCAAGTTTTGATAGAGGAGGTGCTTCATATACACCTCCACCAGTCTTGTATAGTTCTTTCCTTACAGCTCCCGATTTTTTCCTTACATACCTTTTCATACTCTCATACTTGAGTTTCAGATGCCTTAAATCACGGAAAACTTCAACTCCCAAGCAATTGAATTCTTTTTCCATGGTCTTCCATACAGCCTCTTTCTCCTGCTACGTCGCTGAATTGATTTTTCTTCTGGCAATAGTGTTCGAATATTTATCTACGAGAAAGATTAATCTTTCAACTTCCTCGATGGAAAAATTCACGTTGCGTTCACGTTTTTTTAATGAACTGCTTTCCATGTTAACAAACAATTTTATAATTAAACGAACTAGAAAATAATACACAACTTACTCCTACAAAACAACCGAATCAAAGGAAGATTTGCTGGCTCGATTTGAAGGTTACGAAAATATTTTGATAGAACATAGAGAATTATGATCTACCTCCACAGAAACTCAAATTATCATAACACATGGCCTTGATTCGTAATTTGTTCACCCAAATTTTATTTCCTGTGTAGTGGCAAAACTGTTCAAATAAGACCTTGTCAATTGTACGTGCGACGTTTCCGCTTGGACCTCCTGATATAATGCTGCCACTCCAACCACGATACACAAACACCGGTATGCCAGATTCGGGCAGGGTTGCCAAGTTGCTCCATCGAAAATACCTCAGATGATACCCAATTTTCCCCCAAAATCATGATATTTTTCGAAAAATCCCCCAGATTTTTATATGTTCATTTTTTTCATTACTTGAACTAATTATTAGAATGATGAGGATAACAATAGTTAATTCTCGATGTCAACAAGAGTCGAATTTTGGCGAGCTGTGGTTACATGTAACTATCTAACTATCACGTGATCATTTGACAGTTAATACACGTATTTTCTGTCAAATGATCACGTGATAGTTAGATAGTTACATGTAACCACAGCTCGCCAAAATTCGACTAAGGAATTCATATTGTATGAACAAATTTAGAAGAATATTTGAAAGTTTTTCAATGTCTTTTTGAATGAATACACAGAGTATGATATAATAAATGTTTAATCACTCTCAATGCAAGAAAACACATGAAGAATAAAGGTTTAATTAAAAAAATCTAAAATATTTTAACATCTTGAAAATTGTACTCAAAATAAAGTCTAACAAAAATAAATAAATACTCCTATGTAAAACAAAAAAATAAGACCCACAAACAAATATAAAATATATAAAAAATTATTATCAGAATTACAAATCTTTTCAGTGGGCTTGAAGGCGGCACATCCATTTTTCATTAAATGAAATCGCACTCTCAAAATTGTTACTGTGCTTGCAATCGATAATCGATTTCTTAACTTGTCTTTTATAATATAATATCTACTAAAGAAAATGCTCTTTCTACCATGGCATTCGAGAAAGGCAACTAGAGAAGTGATATAGTTAAGAAATTTCTTTAAAACGCGGCTCGTCTAGAGAATTTTTATTTTCTGAGACTTTCATCCAAAAATTTTCTGCATTCTCAGTGTTCTTCCATTCGATACGATGGAGAGCCTCCCACTGACTCACTGTCGCATCCTCGCATAAACTTTTGAAATGTATGGCCAGAGGTGTGATGTCTGCTCGTCCAATTTGAGCGGTTGCATTTTCCGGGGTCAAAAATTTATTTTTTTCAATAAATCGAAATAATAATTTGGAAGTCTATTTGGGATCTGCTGGCATAATTCAACCAAAAAAGATTTGCATCTTTCTCGAATATTGTCAACTTCTCGTTTTTCTATTCTTACAGCAGCTTCATTGAATGAATATCCAAAGTGCAGGAATTCTGCTCCCATTAGGTAATCAGAGAATTTGAAGGAAATGAGATCTTTGTCTGCAACCTCTCCTAACGGCGTAGGTGGGATGAGAATACTGAAAAAACTTTTCAGCAGATGCACCAGATCTTCCAACAGCTTCAGAGGATTGGAGTTTTCACTTTGAAAAGCTTTATTGACAGTTTTTAGTCGTTGAGAATTTTCTTTAAGAAAGTCAAATAAAGAAAATTTCTTCTATCTGCGAACATATCAAATAATTTTTGTGCTATGTAACATCTTTCATTTTCTTTGGCCATTTGAAAATGTAGTTTCAGCATGTCCCATTGATCAATGATTTCATTTACAGCATTGGATCTACCCAACCATTTTGTTCCACTCAGTTTATCAATTTTTGAGGGGCTCTGCTCATTCATGGCTTCATATAATTTTTTATATGCAATTTGCCGCTTTGAGCTATATTTGAACCAATTGTGGGTTTCTTTGATTATGAAGTCTAAAGGTTGACGCCCACTTGGACGAGACGAGACGAAGCGAAGAGTTGTTTTCCGCAGGCACGATTTGCACTGAATCAATCGATTCTGATCTTCGCTTCGCGCCTCCCAAGTGAGCGTCTACCCATTTGATTCAGTGCAAATCGTGCCTGCGGAAAACAACTCTTCGCTTCGTCTTGTCCAAGTGAGCGTCAACCTTAAATGTTTTGGTAGCACCCTGAATGAATGCTCAGCTGCCAAATGAAGGGAATGGCACACACACTTAATAACAATGAGATCAGGGTTTATCATTGTCTGAAGCAACGTTGAGAGGGAAATGTGCAGTCCTACACAGAAAAAAGTGAATTCTCAAAAGGATTATTTCAATATTCTTATTAATTTCACTTTGTTTTAAGAGTTTATATTCTTATTTGATGAAAAAAGTTTCGCATTGAAAATTCTGAAATGCTCAAATGTGAACATTGATTTTCTCAACATAAATTTTCACTTTGAATAAATATTTTCTATTCGAACTTGAAGCATTATTCCATTCAAATAATGATTATCTCAATTCAGGAATATGAATGTTTTTCTGGGCAAATATCGCGTGCTCTTTGTGTGAGGCTATAACAACTTATGCTGAGCATATTATTTCACTCGATCTGAGTTTTCCACATATTCGATTCACAACATCCCATATTTTAACATGAAAACTATTTCATTTGAAAATGAAACACTTCAACTCGAATTAAACCTCGAATATTCTTCTTTATGTAATATGGAATGTTCAGTATAATGATATTTTTCTGATCGGAAGCTCAGATTGAAGTTAAAATTTCTCTGATTCACCTGATCTGAGATCCAATCAGGCTCTAGAGTCTTAAACGGAGTATATCGCTTGCAATGCTTGCATATTCTTTGGACAGGTCCAGAGCTATCTTCTCATTCTATTCGCCGCCGAAGTAGGAAAGGACGCGTGGAAATTAATTTGATTTCGTTCACGTTGAGTGGTGTAGATATCATCGAGGAGAACAGCAATATTTTAATTTGATACGTTCAGATCATTCTTTTTTCATATTTTTACGGTATGATGCAGAATACTTCGCAGGTAGACATTGCTGATGTTCTGAAGGATTGGGGTTGTTAGGAATCTGTTACTCAAGTATTTGAAGGTAATTCAATATAATTAATAATTTGGAAATGAGGATACTATGCTTAAATACAATTACTTGATATTTGGGTTGATATTTTGATTACGTTCATTCTGAAGTGCTAATAAACTATATATTATTATGCAAATTCTCAAAATATTTTCCCCCGAAGGGAGGAATTATTCTATTAACCTCTTTTTTATTTTCATCTTGAAACTGAAAAGGAAGAGAATGTAATTATTGTGTAGGTATATGTAGATATGGTTTTCCATTCAAAAATCCTTGACCTTTGGCTTTATATATTTTTCATTTATAATAAATTTGAAGTTAAGGGTAAGTATGTTATGTTGTTGTTGAAGCCGGCGAAACGTTAAACCTCACTTTCGAAACCCTGAAGAAGCAATAAAATCATTGCGAAAGCTTGGTTGAGATGAAAGAGTAGTTATTTTTATTAATGAGTCGTTAAACCCTTAACTTCAAATTTATTATTGAAGCTATAGACTCCGAAAGCACATAAATATATTATTATTATATATTATTAATAAAAATAACTACTCTTTTATCTCAACCAAGCTTTCGCAATGATTTTATTGCTTCTTCAGGGTTTCGAAAGTGAGGTTTAACGTTTCACCGGCTTCAACAACAACATAACATACTTACCCTTAATTTCAAATTTATCATAAATGGAAAATATATAAAGCCAAAGGTCAAGGATTTTTGAATGGAAAACAATATCTACATATACCTACTCAATAATTACATTATCTTCCTTTTCGGTTTCAAGATGAAAATAAAATAAAAGGTTAATAGAATAATTTTTCCCTTCGGGGGAAAATCTTTTGAGAATATGCATGATAACATATAGTTTATTATCATTTCAGAATGAACGTAATGAAAATATCAACCCAAATATCAAGTAATTTGTATTTAAGCATAGTATCTTCATTTCCAAATTATTAGATATATTGAATTAAAATAAAATCATCTCATTCCGAAGATTCATTTGAATCATTTGGATATAACAATATACTCAAATCAATCATAAGCCAAATAAAACAAAGAAAAACAAAGATTTACTTCAAGAATTCATATACTCAACACAAGCGTTTCAAATTCTGAATGTAATGTTGATGATTTTCTTTTGATGAATCATATCTCAATATGATCCTACCAAATATTCTACATGATCCAATGCTATACTTCATTCTATTTCCCATATACTACAATTATGTATTCGTTTTATTTATTTTGAGTAGTAGATTAGTGTTGGAAGGTGCATATAAATATCCTTGAATTGAAAAAATCATTTACTACATTGAAAGCTGAGGCTTTGAAATTTTGATATTCTTCATTGAAATAGATATCCTCGGATATACAAATCTAACATCAGCTTAAATTGAAAGGTATTGGTTTAAAACAAGCATTACTTTTTTCCGTGTATCATCACATTTGCTCCATCTACACCAATTCCAATCAAATTTTCCAGTGGCAGGTGATCTTTGATTGATTGGGACCGCAAAGCACCGCATAAAGTTGCAGCGTCGCCAGCTTCAATTTCAATCTGTACATGGTAGTTTTTATTTCCTTGCATGATTTGCTGAAGTATTTTATCATTACACGCATCATTTTTGTGCAGTCAACAGCGGTGCTTTAATCTATTATCAGAGAGTATTTCTCATTGCCAACGTCAGATACAAGATCTTTCGAAAGACATGGTGCAATCACATTTAAGCTAAGTGCTGTGCATTTGGTCCTATTGATTTTCATCGATTTGAGCAATTCTGAATTTTCATCCAATCCATTTATCAGTTCACTCAATTGATCGGCAGTTCTAGTTGAACAGTGCTCAGCGATAAATGTGGCCGTATTCAATTCAGCTATTTTTCTTTTAGTAGATATACAAATTTTGGTAAATTCGGTGATTTTTTTGTTTGGGGTAGCATTACATCTTTTCACAGACTCTGCGTGTTGTTTGGATTTACTATGTAGCAACAAATCCGTTTCATGTGCGAACAGAGAACATTCACATAGTTTGCACAGAGCTCGCTTATTATTACTTATATCTGGAGCAATCCATCCTATGAAAAAGTGATATATACAGAAAAAAATAAAAATTTAATGCTTTAACATACCTTTAAGTTCTGCATCGTTCTCCGAAACACTTCGGTATTTATGTGCATAAGAAGACATCTCACCACCTAACAATAATCTTTTCACCGAAAAAATATGATTCACAGTAATACTCGTAATCTTGAACTTGAACTTCGAAATAAAGACTGTTCACAGAGTAGCGAGTTTATTGTTTTATATACCCTTAATGAGGGGTAAGGCCGGCGAGCATTCGGGGAATCTCCTTAGCGTTGTCTACCTGAAGCAAGAAGCTTCTATAAGTTCTGTTGGAAACCAATAGATGGCAACTCTAGTTCTGAATTCTGAATGTGAGCTGTTGTAAAATAACACATATAAAATTAATTTCGAAATTAGTAATTTTCATCCGAAAAAACGATCAAACCTCCAAATGAAACTGTTAATAGAGTAGCGAGTTTATTCTTTTACTCTGAATGAGAGGAAAGCCAGCGAACATTCGGGGAATCCCCTCAGTCCCCTCATAGATGAAATTGTTTCTAATAAAACTAATAATGTTATTCTCAGAAAACAGATGGCTTTTGAGATCATATTTTTAACATAATTGAAAACGCATTTTTAAGCAAGAAAACATTTGTTTTATGAATACAGCAATAATGTATATAAACCAAAAACAAACAGAAAACAATAAAATGAAAAATAAAGGATATGTCTAATCGTTTTAGTTATCATAGTTTTAAATGTTAGTCGAGATTAATTTGTCGCTAACCTCAAAATTGAAGCAGAATTTGTTATTTACATACGACTTCGTGTGCAGCAACGCAGTTATTGTTTCGGTACTCAGGGCGTTTCTCTGTTTTGTTTTCCATCAATTTATTGCAGAAAATACACGTTTTACATTAGCTAACGAGTGCGGTAAACATAATAAGTTGGCAACAAAATCAGACAAGACAGGAAATATAGCCTCATTATTTCCCAAATTCAGTTGGCTCACTTCATTCCAGAATATTTCAATATTTTTACTGAATGTTCTAATTTCGTCCATATTTCTTAATGTACGCCATTCCGTATCTAAAATTTTTATATCTTCTGAAATGATTAAATTTGGAAAAAGACCAGCTGTATCCACAATTGATGGAATATTTTCGCTTTCAACAATATCAGGATCTAGAAAACCGAATTTTTTGAGAGGATTTTCGATTGAAGAAAATCGTTGCAAAATTTGGGAGCAACTCATAACAACAATATAAAATATAAAATTCCAGGCATCTCAGTCTAAAAAAATGACTTGTTCTTTTGTTAACTCATTATTTTTAATATATAGGCTTCTACGTTGGCCTCAAAGTGAACCTCTTCAATTTTCAAATAATTTCTAGGATTTTTAAAATAAATTTTTTTTATAGACGTGCTCAATATATAATCGCGCTTTATGAAACAATCATATAGGATTCGAAGGATATTAGAAATATGTTTGTATAATACGTGTAGTTTCGGATTTTCTGATTGCATTTCTTTGTTCAAGGTATTAAAAAGTGGCAGTACGAAATCTAAGAATAATGAAAATAATTAACTAGTTGGATCATTAAGCCTCTGCAATATTGTGTCAGACGATAAAAGATCATGATTCGCAACAGCATCGATAAAATATAATTTTAATGCATCTTACTGCTCCAATACTATCTTTATCACGCTGTGAGCCGACAACCATCGAGTTTGACTGGGATGAAGAATTTTATGAATTTTGATAATACAAAATTCTTGAAATTTTTCCGCTTAGAGCTAGAACTAAAATAATTATAAATATTCCTAGTTAAATCTTCTACGTATCTAGGCAGTTCTGGCAGGTGTATGATGCACATAGATGAAAAGAGTGACAAATACATTTCATTACAAATAAATTTGGAATGTATTTTTTTAGTAACGTCATTGAAGAATGATTTTTTTCCATCATAACATTCGCTCCATCAGAGGCAAAACCGATCAAATTTTTTTTATGAGGAACATTATGCTTCAAAAATATTGCTTCTATTTTAAATCTCACTTCTAAACATAAATGCTTACTACAACTTATGTTAGTTGACTGGTGAGTAATGAGTGAAAAAAATTTTTTCTCTTAAAAACTCACAAATATTCTCGAACCCTTCTTTTCCAATCAAATTCTTCACAATATTTGTAGTTTTCGTCCGGGCGCAAGATATTCCTTTGGCAATCTTGGAGTCATGGCAGATTGTTGAAATCAATTGCGGAAGATGGTCCATTACAGAAAAAGAAAGATTGTGTTCTGCAATAAAAGCCGCTAAACGAATTTCTCCTGAAAATAATTGATACTGTGGAAAGGTCTGAAATTGAAGAATAGGTTTTTTTACCTTCTCAATTATCTTTCTCCATATTCTTTGTTGATTTTAAATCAGCCGCGAGTTTTTTGATTGTAGGTTACTTTTGAATGCACTTTTCCCAATCCGAGTGAATTTTCGACTTTTTTCTTACTTGTTTACTCAAGTTTGAGTAATTGTATTCGTGAGTTTTCCACCATTTTAAGGGGTCTTCTTTCCTGTTTAATAGAGGTTCCTCCATGTATCTTTGTACCTCAATTACAGCACGAGATCTCTATGTTCCTGTTGGTTTGAACCCAGGAATTCTAACTTGTCGAATGCTTGGAAAATGTAAAGTTTTATTTTTTTCCATAATTTTCTGTGATTGTTTTCTTCATTGTGCTTGTGGGAATTCAACATCCTCGTTTCTTCCAATTTCAGACGATAATGAATTTAAAATAAAATTTTTCGCTCTCAGCCGCGCCATCGGTTGAAAATCCGATGTTTTTATACCTGGGATACAAAAATGTTGATAACAGCAAAGTTGAACTCGCCTCTGAATTCTTAAAACGTGAATTCAGGTCATTGTTTACTTCGTCTATCACCATCATTTGCTTTCTTGAATAAGGGTGCCCTTTGTGTTGTTTTCTATAGACATCTTGTAAACTTTTACAATAATAATAATAATAATAATAATAATACTCTCTTTATTTCAGAATCGCTTCAAGTTTACAACATGAAAGAAATGAAATAGTGTCAGAAAATTACAGTTTTTAGTTGTTATTACCTAAATAATCTTCCAGGCAATAGGGTTCCATGTCTACCAATGTAGAGAAAATTTTTTTCTTAAATATTCTATAGTTTGTGATGTTCTTTGTTTCGTTGGGTAGATGGTTGTATAGTAGTAGGCACCTATATTCTACTTGTTGTTGTGTTGTGGTTAGTCTATATCTGGGGTAGTTATAATTCTGTGTTCTTGTTTTGTGTCTTTCTTTTAGATTTTGAATTGTTCGAATAGGTGGTTGTTCTTGTGTAAAAATAGAATGCATTCTTGTATATATAGGCCATATATAGTTAATATCCTTTTTTGTCGGAAGAAACCTCTGCATGATTGGTTGTATTTCAGGCTGCATAATATTCTTATAGAATTCTTCTGCATTCTGAATAAAGAGCTTATATTCCCAGATCCATAGAATATCAGCCCATATCTCAACTTTGACTCTATCATGGCATAATAGACAGTTTCATCACTCCAGCATCCAGATACCTAGCTGTTACTCTGAATGCATATAGTGATGATGCCATTTTGTCTTCTAGGTTGGTTATATGTGTTTTCCACTTCATATCTCTGTCAATGTGTAAGCCTAGAAATTTTGTATGTTCTGATATTTCGAATTCTTGATTTCTGATGTTAATTTTCCCAGGATTTTCTATATTGGAATTTATTGGATGGAATAATATCATCTTGGTTTTCGTTTTATTTAGTATTAAGTTGTTGTTATTTAACCAATTTTCAGTGTAGTGCATTATATTTTCGGTAAGATTTTTGAGCTCTGGCCATAATGGTTGCACAGCTAGTATGTTCGTGTCATCTACATAGTGAACATTGGTCACTTCCTTCAGGTTCCATTTCGTGGTTGGGTTGTGTAACGATTTCGAGGTGTTGTTGTCCATAAGGGGTTTTTTTTGGTGATGTAAAAGGGCAATTGGGTGGTCTTCTTCGCTAGTGGTTGTGTGGTGTTGTGGTACATCAATCAGGGCGTCGGCCAGAGAAAGTATACCGAAATCGTTGATATAGAGTAGAAACATTACAGTCCCTGCTACGCTGCCTGTGGTATACCCAGCTGTATCGTCCGTTTTTCAGATTAATATCCACTCCATTTATTCGAATTTTTACGATTTGAGTGCGATCACAGAAATATGACTTGATCCATTTTAAGGCATTCCCCTGTATTCCATAGCGCTCTAGTTTTTCATAAAGGATTTTTGGGTCGAGACAATCATAGGCCTTGGATAGGTCCAAAAAAATTCCTAGTGCCAGTTCACAATCTTCGAAGGCTTCTAAAATTCTTTTTATAAATTGGAATATTGCTGTTTGTGTCGATTTCCCTTTTAGGGATCCATGTTGGTTTGGAGTTAGTAGTTCTTTTGATGTGAAGAATTCCATTATCTGTTGGCAGAATGCCTGTTCGAACAGTTTTGCAAATGATGAGATTATACTAATTGGTCTGTAATTTCCATATTCTTCCGGGTCACCAGTTTTGTATTTCGGTCGTATTTCTGCAGTTTTTAATATTGATGGAAAAATTCCTTGGGTGAGAGAGTTATTTATGATAAATGTTAATACCTGTATTATCTCCTCTGCGGTATGTTTAATTGTTTTGTTTGAAATTTCATCTATTCCACTGGAGGTTTTATTTTTTAACTTTTTGATAATATCCATTACTTGTACTTCATTTATTGTTTGTGTTGAGAATATATCTTGTGATCGGGCGTATGTTATTTGTGGGTTCTTCTTTTTTATGTTTTTAGTTAGGTTAGTGGCAGCCTGTATTATGTGCTCGTTAAATTCATTTGCTAAATTTTCCATTTGTTTTTTTTTGGGGATTTGGGTGTCATCGTTTTTTTTGTTTAAGGAGTTTACAATGGACCAGATTGTTTTGTTTTTGTTGTCTGAGTTTTCAATCAGTTTTCCAAAGCTATCAGTTTTGCTTTTGATGAGTAGTGTATCATATTGTTGTTTTGTCTTTATGTATTCGTTTTTGTATGTTTCATTTATACTGCTCAGTGTGAATAATATATCTAACTTGTTTTTCGTTTGTTGGATTTTGGTATTATTATGCGCTGGTTTGTGTTTTTTGGCCATTATTGGAATTTTGATAAGGGGCAGCTGTTATTAAAGTGTTTTAGGTATATATCGTGGAATAATTTGAATTGTTTATCAATATTTCCCCGATCACACTCATATACCGACGACCAGTTCTGTTGTGACAATAATTCTTTTAGATTGTTGAGGTTCTTTTCAGACACCGTTCTCTTCTGGGTATATTTGTTAGTTTTATTGAGTGAAAAAGATATTTTCTGTGCGAAGTGATCTGATATATGAGTTTGTATTATTTCTGTGTTGAAGGGGTAGTTTACTTTGACATATATACCATCTAAACATGTTGACGTTGAGTGGGTCACTCTTGTAGGTTCAAAAATAGTTTGTATGATTCCAAATGATTTCAGGAAGGACGACCAGTCTCTTTTTTCTTTGTTTCTTGCATCATATTAATGTTGAAGTCTCCCGTTATTATTATTTGGTAATTCTCTTTTGTGAGTTTTTCTAAAATGGGTGTTAACTGTGTGGTGATTTGTTCAGTATTTCCATCATTATAAATAGCAAGACATATCCATCTTTGGTGGTCCAGTTGGTATTCTATGGCAGCACATTCGAATTGTTTCTTTTTAGAAATTTTCTCTATATCCTTTCTTTCCCACGAGTTCATGTCTTTTCTAACGAATACTGCAGTTCCTCCGTGCTCTCCAAGTGGTCTACAATATTTGGCGATCAAGGTGAAATTTTTTATGGTGTGATGTTTGATTTGTTCTTCCGTTTTCCAGTGTTCTGTGATGCAGAGGATTTTTATATCGGGGTTTTCATCTGTTAGTTTTTCTAGTTTTTCTGTTGCATTCCCAATTGATCTGACATTTTGATGTAAGATTGTGATTTTGTATTGTTTTATCGGTTTTCTTGGTTGTTTACAGTTGATTGTTTATAGTTGCTTTCTTCTGGTCTAAAAAATGTTGTCCACGCTTGAAATCAAATCTTGCGTATTTAATTCCGGTTGGCCAGAAGTCATTTTCATATATAAATTCCTTCATTTCGAGAGGGACGCCAAGCATGATGCTTTTGAAATGGATGTTTTCGTTATTCTTTATGTTTAAATTTTTTATAGAGATCTTATTTTCTTGTACTTTTCCTTTATTCGCGATAAACTTGATTATATCTGTTTCTGTTACATCTTCGTGTATTCGTGATATGAAAAGCCAAGCTTTTTTGTTTTCTTCATTTAATTTGGATGATTTGAATGTTGAATTATCTGGTATTCCTGTCCCTGTTTTGATTTTGTTTTGTCTATTGCCCCTATGTTTAACTTCTATAAATTTGTCTTGATACGCAATTTCGTTTTCCGTATCTGTAGTTGTGGAGTTTGTATTCTCGTTGTGTTTGTTTTCATTTTTGGGTTCTAGGTTATGTTGTTTTTCATAGAGGTTGATGGAAGCATTTCCAAAGATTTTGTCACCGGAATGTCTGTTTCATTTTTCTTCTGTGGTTTAGTTATATATTTGGTTATGGGGTTTGTTTTGATTGTGTTATCTATTTGGTTACCTTTGTTATCCGTTATTTGTGCATATGATTTTTCTGAATATTTTTGTTTTCTAATTGTGCTATCTTCTCTCGAAGAAGTGTGTTGTTTTCCATCAATATTTGATTTTTATCTGTGATCTCTTGTATGAGTCTTTTGAGAAGTGTATTTTCCATTTCTAGGTTTTTGTTTTGGGTGTACATTGTGTTCGGTTCGACCATTTCGTGTTTACATGTTGTATTTTCCAGACTTGCAGACCGTATGATGCATGATCTGTGGAAGTTGTTGTTGCATTTGCCACATTTCACATTTTCTTTAACTTTTCTTGCACAATAATGACATTTATTTTCATTATTTTCACTATCTTTTTGGGAGCTAGTATCTGTGTCACCTTCACTCGTCGCCATTTTGGATTGGGAATAATGATGACGAACGAAAGAGATACATATTTATATTTATCACCACTCATCATTTTGGTGACAGATTTCAATGGTTCGAGGATCGCCACTATTTGTTGAATGTTACAAACTTCTTCATTAGTTAATGTAGGCCTAAAGTAGCATGTGCCAGTCTACACTAGCAGATTCTAGGTTAGCGTGGGTGAGGTTCATCAAGCCGGCTATGTTACCATAGAAGTTGTTCTTCTTCTCTTAAGATTATACATCCCCGTTGCAGTTCGCACTAGGGCGTGAATGTATTGTTGGTTATTGTCTTGAGAACCGTCCGAATGCAGTTATAATTCACAAGTAGCCTTTACGGTAATCTTGTGACGAATGGAGAAGACGAATTCCTTCACGGAATGTACCACTTGGTGGGGAATTGTGCTTATCCTTGCAAGAATTGGTTTGGGTGTCCATATCGGTGAGCATTCCGCAGTCTAAATAATTCACATCATTCCAAATGCATAGTATTTTTACACAAATAATAAACAGCAATGTTATGATTTCAGTGATAATTTTGATGGCAGAAAAAATATATTTCAATTTTAAACTTCCTAAAACTAGAGTTGAAAAAAAACGCTTTCGGTCTACTCATAAGAGAATATTGAAAGATATTGATATTTATTCCATTGAACAAGCAGTAGGAATAATTATCGCTTGCTGTATACTTAATATTTTCTGCATTACAAAAGGGGATCACATTGAAGTGGGAGAAAATGAGATCAATGTAAGAAGAATTCACGAGGGCAGTGATGTTGCTAGTGGAATAAATAAACGTAGAAAAAATAACCAATTTGCAATGGAAAAATAGATAATTAACGTGAATGTTAAACAAATTTTTATTTGGCTATTGAAAAAGGGACAACAAATAAGTTTCAAATCACACCCCGAACAAGAAAATAATTTAAAAACTCACAACAACACAAATAAAATATTATCGTAATCAAAAGCAGAAAAAAAACGAATATACATAAAAAATAAAAAAAATCAAATAAATAGTAAAGAGGTATACGAAAAATAAATATAAAAAGTATAATCTCAACACATTCCATTATCACATTTAATTGTTGTTATCTTGAGGCTTATTAGAGTTAAAAATTCAGCTCTCTGCCGATTTTGTTCTCTTATGAGGTCGCTCTGAACATTTATTGCCAGCGTTAGCGTATTGAACGTTTATTGTTTCTAATATTTTCGCTTAAGTCACTTTATGTTTCTTTTGTATCGATGTTTCACTATCAGGTTTACTGGTTATTTCACTTTTGTTTGAAATAACACTAATATTACAGTCACCATCTTCAGTCACACGACTTTCCTCCATACTTTCACCAATATCGTTCCAATTAACTCATCTTTTTGACCCACAATCGCATTCATTTCTTCAAGAAACTCGGAAGGCTCTTTTCTCTCACCGCTTGTAGTTCTCATAGGTTGTTTGAACTTAATATGTTGTCAAACTTTTGCCTGCAATTATAATTGTCCACCAAATATCCTTACAGCATCATTTGATCTGCTCTTTGTTTCCAAACGTCCAGTTTCATCGAATGTTTATCGTCAATTTTTTCTTAAACTTCTCCGATGTCCTGAATCGGAGAAGCTGATAGGTAGCCTCCCTATCTTCTTTGGATGGTTTTCCTTTGCTCGACCAGACAGCGGATTTTTTTTGATAATTGGTAGTTGCACTCGTCAACCGCTCTACTTGAAACTTCTGTCTCTGAAGAAGGTCCAGCAGTGCAATCTCAAACTAGAACTTTATGAAGGTTAGGCAAAGGAGTTCGACATTTCCCGTGGTTGCGCTTTCGAAGCACCGTACTTCGGAAACCAAGGCTAAAAAGCCGTAGATAACTCCACAAAAGTCCTTGCCTTTACTGCTCTCTGGATTTACAAACATAACACAGAACTCTAGACCATACTCAGTCAATAATCACGTAAAACTGGTCCCAGATACATTACTTGATAAGGCCATCATGCACGAATCCAAGCACAGGAAATGCTTGCTGTTTGAGAAGCAGCACTACCTCCTCCACTGGCGGAATAAGGACTGGTGAATTGAAAGTGAAGGATATTTTGGACATGCCTTAGAGCTCTTTATGGTGGTTTATTTCACAAAAGATTCCTTGCACAGTTTCGGTTGTGGCAGTTCGTTGTTTTGAGGCTTCTTACGAAATGATCCCCACAATAAAAACCCTAAGAAAGAGAATAGAAGATGATTATTATGTGTTGTGAGAAAAATTCGGATAATTTAGTGTTTAAAAAATTGGTACAGCTAAATCGAAAAAACGTAGTTTCAACGGAGGCTTCTGGATACTCAGGTGTTGAGGTCCGAAGCACACCAACCAAAACTTAATTGGTCAATATTTTTAAGCGGACCGTTTAGGTTTCGGTAAAAAAGAACAGGAGGAACCGGGAATTAACCAGTCTGGTGTAGAAAAGTTTCGACTTCGCCAAATGTTGTCTTGCTATGTATGCCGAAAAAGTGACAAACTGGGTTGTGTACCACCGCACAAACATAATCTTTGAGATTCGAGCTTCTCGAGGTCTCGCAGTTCGTAGGGACTGTTACGGTGCTCTTGGATATGTCATATAGTCTGGAGCTCAAGGATGTTTGGTGATAATATCGAGGAAGATTACAGGCCAATGAGATAAGGCCATGAAGTTTATCAGGGCGAAATGTTCCATTTGGGTGGTCTAGTCAATAAATATATTGACTCAGCAACGAGGCACATCCTAATGAGGCAGTGATTATTAGGAATGAAGATAAAATTTATGTTTCTACATGACCTAACTACTAAAACTGGTCCCAAGGATATTCCACTTGACAAGTTTATCATGCGAGAACCAAAAGCGGAGGAACTGTCAGAGGCTACCAGATCTGAGTACAAGAAATGGTTGCTGTTAGCGAAGCATTTCTACTTTCTCCAGTGACGTTCCAAAGAAAATAGATCATAAATAAAGAATAATCCCATTTAGGAAGGCCAGAAATAAAGAAACAAAGAGGTAAACAGAAGTTTGTGAGAAGAAACTACTAGTAGTCCAACAAGTCTGTTACCAATTCCATCTGAGGTTAGTTAGTGCTTTTCATATTAACATTAACTTATTCGCTGCATTTTTTTCATTTATTATAGTTTTTTATTCAATATTTGAATTGCTTTTACATCCATCACGATACATTGACTTGTGTTGTTACCAACAGGAGCAATGTTTTATAGCAATTAAATTTTGTTTCATGATCGATTGATAACATATTTCAACGAAATTTCTTTCAGACCTCGAAATTAACCTTATAAATAGCTTCTGCCAGCATACTGGTTCAAAGCTCAAATCGAAGACGAAAGAAGAATCATCGGCTTCCTCAGTTCCGCCAAGAGTTAAAGTCCTGGAATAGTGCAGGTCACCACTTCAAGGTCAACATATCAAAATCCTCCAAATAATATGGTGCTGAATTAACTGTGTATGATAAACATAACCGATGCTATTTGACCGATGAAGATAACGATATCGTTGATCAAGACTTTGTTAATGACTTTTCAAAGAAGCATTTCAATTGAAAAAATATCAATGACTTAATGGTGATTTGCACTAACTTAGTGGCATTTTTGCAAAATCCTATGCTAAAATTTAAGCTGAATTGGTCTTCTCAAGCCTTGATCAAAATATATATTCTCATTATGAAAAAGGGAAAATATTCCAATTGTACAGTCTAAGTGTCAGTTGCAGGAACGTCCATTAAAATTTAAAGGTCCATTAAACTCTTAATCCTCCATTACTGCAAGGAACTACTTAATGGAGGATTAAGGGTTTAATGGACCTTTAAATTTTAATGGACGTTCCTGCAACTGAGCATAAGTCCGATAAAATAAAACTTGTGTATCGGTTTGTTTCATGCAACAATTCGAGGCAATAAACTGAAGCATGTAAAGTTTTACACTGACCTTGGTGTAGTATGAACTATGATTAGCCCTATACACAAATTGCTTCAGGTGTAAGAGTAGAACTTGCTATGGTTGAACTGCGTGATGCAGTTGTAAATTTTCAAGAAATGGGACTGTATACACATTTTTGTCTGCCATCCAAAATGACCTAAATCAAATTTTTCTGAACTAATATAATTTTTTCAAAAACCACTTGCATGCCAGAGGTTTGTTCAACAGAAAGGACAAAAACAGATACTTCACAAACATTTTTGTACACATGTCAAATTTAGTTGACTCCTATCCAAAAGCTTCAGGATATGGTGGCTGAAATGAGACCTATTAAAAAGAGGTACTTAAGAATCTAGAGAATCCCAAACTGAAAATTGGTCGAAAACAGGATGTGTATTTACAATTCAGTGAAGAAAAATGTGTCGTAAGAACTCCAAAAGGTAGGAAAACTGAAGTAGAGAAGTGTTGCTATATATCTGGCGATAATTTTTTCCAGAGAACTGCAGATGGTACAGACCCTAATTTGGATAATTGTGTGTGTAAAATCGCTCCAGCTTTGTATATCGTATAGTTTCGTTGCCGACGGAATCTTCAGAGCAGAATTGAACGAGTTCTTAACTATGGAACTGTCTGAGAATGGATACTCGGGTGTTGAGGTCAGAACAACACCAGTGCTAACGAATTGAAAAGTCTGGTGGCTCTGTGTGTTAAAAAAAGTAGCAAACAAAGGGTTGTGTACCATCGCACAAGCAGAATCTTTGAGACTCAAGCTTTTTGGGGGACTTGCTGTACGTATGTAGGGCCTGTTATGGTGCTCTTAGATACATCAATCAGTCTGGGTCTCAAAGATCTGAAATGATTATCTCAGTGAAGATTCAAGGCTAATGAGCTGAGACCATGAAGTTTATCGAGGCTCATTGATCCATTCGCGTGATCCAGTCAATAATTATATTCTTTACCACATACGCAACAGGTAAAACTGGTCCTAAGGGAACTTGACAAGGACATCATGCACGAACCAGAAGAGTGGGAACTGCCGAAGGCTCCAAGATCGGAGCACAGTAAATGCCTGCTGTTTGAGAGCCACACCACTTTCTTCAGGGGCTAAATAAATGACAGGCTTTAGAGCTCCTTATGATGGATTATTTCACGAAAGATTGTCTGCACAAATAATCACGTTCAATCCCGGCGGTTCGTTCATTCGAAGCAGGTCACCTTCTTTGATCCCCACAATCAATGCCTGAAAGAATATATTGAAAAATTGAAAAGTATAGAAAAAATAGATTATTATTCCTTTTTAGTTGTAAAGAAAGCTAAGATGAAGGATCTTCATCATCTTTTATGTCATCAAAAACAGAAGATGAAGAATTGACTTAGAGAGTTGTTGACTTACAGTCCCGAAGAGATCGAAGTTCAACTCAAAGAAAACAGTTCGAGAATAAAAGATAAACCCAAAAAAAGGAAGTTTGGAGGCCATTGAGCGTAGGCCATGGAGTTAATCGAGGTTTGTGAATACATTAATAAAAATATTGGCTCAGCTACGGGGTGGTCCCGTGGAGGCAAGGGGAATTGGGAATTAAGTGAAAATTGATGTTACCACATGACGCAACAGGTTATACTGATCCCAAAGATACTCTACTTGACAGGGCCATCATGCACGAACCAAAAGAGTGGGAACCGCCAAACGCTCCAAGCTCTAGGCACAGGAAATGCCTGCTGTTTGAAAGTGGCGGTGGTTGGTTGTTTTGAAGCAGGTCGACTTCTTTGATCCCTACAATCAAGGCCTGAAAAGAAACTTAATAAATTGAAAAGCATAAGAAGAGAAGATTATTATCCATGTGAAAAAAACATAGATGATGGATCTTCATCACCTTTTTTGTCATCTGAAACAGAAAATGAAGAATTGCTTTAGGGTTACGAAGGCAGTTTCCTAAAGAGGTTGAAAAGGTTGAAATTCAACTCAAAGAAAACAGTTCAAAAATAAAAGATAAACCCATTTCAGAAAGGTCAAGAATGAATGAAACAAAGAGGAATGCAGAAGTTTAGTCAAAAGAAACTACTAGTACTTCAACAAATCCGTTACCAAATCCATCCGAGGTTAGTAAGTGTTTTTTTATATTAAGATTTATTTATTTGCTACATGACCCAGATGTGGAAATAGTCCAGATGTTTTCATCAAATACAGTTTCTGTACAATATTTGATTTGCTTTTACATAATCTAATATCCATTACGGTATAATATACTTGTTCAGAATTTATCATAGATTTAAAAAAAATATATATTTATTTGGCATTTACATAATCTAATATCCAGTACGATATATTGCGCTGTTAGCAAAATGAGCAAAATATTATTTCATATTCGATTGATAAATTATTTTCACCAAATTTCATTTCAGGACCTCAAAAATATCCGTAAAGAAGACGTTTTTCTATTTACTGGTTCAAACATGAAATCGAAGACTGAAGAAGAATCATCAGCGCTTTCATTTCCGCCAAAAGTTCAAGTTTCACAGTATTGCTGGTCACCACTCGAACATCAAAGACTGATCTGTCTTTTCAGATTCAATCAAAACCAGCATCTCCTAAACTTGTGGCATAAAAAACTGACCTTAAAAAAGAAAACAGACAAAAAACACTAACCATTAGAATAACCACGTTGGTATTCCAGATTGTTGATTCAGGTATTTAAATCCTTACAACCGTCACTATGAGGGAATGCAAAACAGAATAGGTCTTCGAACCGTATAATTGAACAAGTTCTTTACTCTTGAACTGGCCTTGGATATTCCGGTATTAAGATCAGAAAAACACCACCCAAAACCTAATTGATTGATTCAGGTATTTAAATCCTTACAACCGCCACTATGAGGGAATGCAAAACAGAATAGGTCTTCGAACCGTATAATTGAACGAGTTCTTTACTCTTGAACTGGCCTTGGATATTCCGGTATTAAGATCAGAAAAACACCACCCAAAACCTAATTGATCATCAGTTCTACGAGCAAAAAAAAGGTTGTATACCATCACACAAGCAGAACCTTTGAGAATCAAGCTTCTCGGAGGTTTTGCTTTACGTAGGGCCTGTTACGGCGCTCTCAAATACACCATGCAGTCTGGTGCTCAAAGATGTGAGGCCAATGAGCTAGGGCCTTGAAGTTTATCGAAGTTCATTGATCCATTGGGGTGATCCAGCCAATAGCCAAGTGATCCAGCTAAAGTACCAAGAATTGATCATATTTAAGCTCATCATGAACTTTTTCTGCAAGCCTTCTAGAAACCTACACAAATAAATAGTTATTTGCGTACTAGAACTTTCTATATTTTCAAATTCTCAAAAGAAGAAAAATTTCGAAGTGGGTAACATGCTAGAAAAGATATCCAAAACTAAGAACAATAATGTGACTTAACCTGGATTCATAAGTAAAAAATTTGGTGGTTCACATGCCAAATTAATTTGATTTTGGTTTAGTTGGTGCTGTTTGTATGTATCCAAAAGCTTCAGCTAGAGAAGCCAAATTGACAATTGGTTGGAAACTGGATGTGGATTTAGCGAAGAAATATGCGTTAGAAAAACTACAAAAGGTGGAAAAGCTGGTGCTTTGGGAAATCCCAGAACTAAAGGCCTTGTTACTCCATCTGGCGAAAATTTTTTCAGGAGAAATGCAAGATAGTTCAGTATGTGAAAAATGGCTACAGCTATATCGAAAAAACTTAGATTCAGTTAGTTGCTGACGGAGTCTTTAGAGCAGAATTGATCGAGTTATTCACTCTTGAACTGACCGAGAATGGATACTCAGGTGTTGAGGTCAGGACAACACCAACCAAAACCGAATTGATCATCAGTGGTTTGGTTTTGACTTCGCCGAAGAAAACTGAGTAACCGCAAAGCACTGAACTAACTACAGCAAATGTTGAAAATGTCCTCCACCAACTCTTATACAAGCTTCTGTTCTTTGTCTCATAGACGATCGAACTCTTTTAAACACTCCCGGAGTATTCCTAACTGTATCAAATGCGCCTATTATACGATTTCTCAGTTCTTTTACGGTGTTCACGGGTGTCGAGTATACTAGAGATTTCAGGTGGCCCCATAAAAAGAAATCTAAACTATTTAAGTCTGGAGATCTGGTGAGCCATGACTGAGGGCCCCTCCGTCCAACCCACCTGTTTTCATAATTTTCGTTCAAATACTCCCTTGCCAAAACTGAAAAATGAGCAGGAGCACCGTCATGCATGAACCACATTTCTCGTCGTAGCATAGGTATATCTTCCAATAACAGGGACAAATCGTTTTCTAAAAAATGTCTGTATGATTGACCTGTTAGTCGACCTGCCAAGAAGAAAGGACCAATCAAATCAGCACCAATATTACCACCCCACACATTTAGTGAAAATTGCTTTTGAAAATGGGTTTCTACATATCCATGCGGATTCTCCTCAGCCCATACGTGTTCATTATGAAAATTGATAATTTAAGTTCTTGAAAAGCAGGCTTCATCAGTGAATAGATCAAAATAAGGATTCATCAATAGTCTACTGAGGTACCACTGACAAAAACTAACCCTCGGATGAAAATCTCGAGGCAGAAGAGCTTGCACCCACTGCATGTGATAAGGATATAGCAGAGAATCCCGCAAGTTCCGCCAAACAGCTTGATGACTTGCATTCAAAAGTACACTAATTTTTCTTGTACTGGTTCTTGGATGTTGTTCTATTTCGTTCATAACTGCCTCTTCGAGTTGCGGTGTTCTCACACTGCGTGGTCTCCCAGCATCAATTCTTTTCGTGGAAAAAGATCCAGCTTCTGAAAGACGCCTATGAATATCAGAGAACATTCGATGATTTGGTATCACTCTATTGGGATAACGTTCCATGTAAAGACGCCTAGCTTCTCTTGAATTTCCATTTGCAAGATGTGTGTGAAGTTGGCCCAGCACTTTTTGATTTCCGAAAAATGTTTTGTTGTGCTGAATTGTGCTAGGTTTGTGCTGCTTTGTGCCGATGATATTTTTTCTTAATTCCAAGTGGTTTTCGAAATATTTCCAAAACCGAAAAAATGAGCCAGCCCAGTACTTTTCGAAAAATGGGATTTAAATGATTGATAAAAATTGTGCTACACATGTACTGAGTTGTGCCGTTCGAGTTTTCTCGAAAGTCCCTCTCATTTCCTGAAAAATCGAAATCTAAGAAAAAAGATAGCCCAGCACTTTCGTTTTTTTTCCTCAGAAATATTTCCACGAAAATCATTCGCGTTTTCCTACAAACTACGAAATTAAAAAAAAAGTCATCCCAGCACTTCTGTAAAAGCATTGTGCTAATCTCAGGCAAACTTGTGCCGTAGTTATTTTCACAAATATCGAGCTAATTCACCCAAAAAATAAGGAAATTAGAAAAAAGTTAGCCCAGCACTTTCATTTTTTTTTTACGAAAAATATTTTGTATGATTGTACTCTATTTGTGCTAACTTGTGCTGGTCAAATTCTCAGAAAAATAGTCAGTTTTCTTCTTATATGGGGGAAAATAAGAAAAATCAGTAGGGTGGAGGAAACACCAGTATACCTGGCAACAGTGTGTGTGAAGTTGGCCCAGCACTTTTTGGTTTTCGAAAAAAAAAATTATTATGCTGAATTGTGCTAGGTTTGTACTGCTTTGTGCAGCCTAAATTTTTCTTTTATTTCAATCGGTTTTTGAGATATTCAACTAAGTGTTTTGTACGAACCTACCGACGAGCATTATCCGTTATCTACATGAAATATCATAATTTTGTTTTTGTTGTTCTTTAAAATTCATTTTTTTTATCGTTTCTCGTTATTTTGGGAATAATTTAATATTTCGAAGATTTTCAAGGAGTTTTTTATAATTTCATGGAAATAAAAATAATACTCTTATGTGAAAATTGTATACTTATGTATACTAATACAGGTGCGGTAACAATGTTTCATTTTCCTTCAGGTTTTGAATGCATAAAAGTAAAGAAACAATTTTTTCTCCAAGAAAATTATGCGACCATAAATTTCATCTAAGAGGCGCGAATAAATTCAACGATATCTCGTCGACTTTGCTGTATCAATAGTCAATTAAATTTTCACGAGAAAACATCATTAAGTCATTCAAATCTTCTGAGCTTATTTTTATCGACAATATTGTCATGAGTTCAACCCCTTCGAATAATCAAGGCAACAGAGTAAGTTCAGACGTCTATCGAAATTCCACAGTTTGCACGAATTGCAAATTCGTCAATGTTATTTTTCCATGTATACCGATTTTCCTACAGTAGATTGATTTATTCAATTTCCAACATTCGACGGAAAAATTCGAAGTGAAAAAAATGAAAGTGCTGGGCTAACTTTTTTCTAATTTCTTTATTTTTTGGGTGAATTAGCGTGATATTTGTGAAAAGAACTGTGGCACAACTTTTCCTAAGAGTAGCACAATGCTTTGAGCATGTTTCATTTGAAAAAAAAAACAAAAGGGCTGGGATGACTTATTTTTCACATTTTCGTAAATTTTACGCGAATGATTTTCGTGAAAATTTTTACGGTAAAAAGCAGCACAAATGTAGCACAAATTTTTTTATTCGTTTGTGAGAGAAAAAAACGAAAGTGCTGGGCTATCTTTTTTCTTAAATTTCGATTTTTCCTTTCGAGAAAATTCGAACGGCACAACTCAGTACATGTGTAGCACAATTTTTATCAATCATTTAATTCCCATTTTGCGAAAAGTGCTGGGCTGGCTCGTTTTCGGTTCTGGAAATATTTCGAAAACCACTTGGAATTAAAAATTATCGGCTCAAAGCTGCACAAACCTAGCACAATTCAGCACAACAAAAATTTTTGCGAAAATCAAAAAGTGCTGGGCCAACTTCACACACATATTTGCAAGACCATACATGAAATGCATATCAGTCATTTCGGAATTCGTGAACTTCGGCATGTTTAGATATTGAAATGTGTAGAGGTTCTAATTTCTGATCTAATATTGTTGTGACAGTCATAAAAATCGTTGTAATGAAAATAGTAGTCTAATAATATTCAAAAAAATAAATAGCCACAAATGCAACCACCTTCACTTTAAAAAAAAACAAACGTACAATAATTTGATGTGTCAAAACTGGCACTGAATTCATTCACCACATATTATAAACTGGCCTTCCTATCATAGTTACGAGAATTTCGAGAGAATCGTTCAACATTTTTTTTCTCGAAATCGTTGGTAGATACGACAAAACTACAAGAGACCGAAAAGTTTAGTATAAGAACAAAGCTTCTTTTTACATTTTTTTAAATTAACAGTTGCTCACCAGAAAAAAGTTCTGCAGAAGAACAGGTGGCAGTGTTTCAGAAAAAATATCACCCTGTAGATCATCTATCGAAATTGCCATGTCACGTGGTGAGAACTCTCAAATGTAATATCTATGCCTAATTTCAGTTGAATATCTTGTGAAGTGTAGATACTATGAGAAAAAAACTTGAAAAAATTCAAACTTCAACACTCTGTATCTCGAAAACGAAACGTTTGCGATCCCATGTTTATAGGACTTTTTTTTCTTAAACTCACTCAAGAAATCTCCCCTTTTCGTTTTTACGTTCAATTTAGGAACACCCTGTAGAGTATCAAGTTTCATATATTTTATTGATCCAGTGTTGTTGTCAAAGACAAATGCAGTTTTTAATATAAATGATCCGATAATTATGTCATTATAAAGTGGAAAGTATGCTGTTAATAGTGGAAAATAACATCAGGCAAAAGACAACCACGACCATATGCTTAGGACAATATCCTTTTTATGGAATTTACAAATGACCAAATCGCTAAAGTTGCTGCCCCATGTCCTTCACGAACTCCATCTTCGAGGTCTGTTGACGTCTCTTTCACGTGGCCAAAAAAAAAATAAGTTGCAAGTTGTTAAATCACAAGATCTCGGTAGCCAATTGTGATCACCTCTACGAGAGATAACACGGCGCGGAAACTCTTCTCGTACAAGATCAAAGGTTCAGTTATTGTGTGGCAAGTAGCACCAACTTATGTATTGAAAATAAACGTTGTCCAGATCAATACCATCCAATTCCGGCTATAAAAAATCGTTAATCATATCTCTAACACGCTATCCATTCACCTTAACAATTGCCTAGCCTCATTTTCGAAAAGTTAGGTCCGCCGGACCATATACCGCACCAAACAGTCACTCTTTGAGGATAGAATAGAGGAGCATTTCATCAATAACTTTTGGGTTTTATGAGCTCCAGAAACGACCATTTTGCTTGTTGACGAAGCCACTGAAGTGGAAGTCCCATACTCATCTCAAGATGATTTTTCGATGGAATTTCGGATCATTTTCATACATTTCATCGACCCAATCAGCAAAGATGAGCGGCTCGAGTTTTTGTATTCACTGGACTTCATGAACCTTAAGACTCAAATCTTCAAGCAAAATACGGTGTAATGAACTAAGACCAGGAAAGAATTAAGCTTAGTTCACTTCAACACAATATCACAGAATACTGTGGCCTGTGACAATATTTTCATCTATTCTTGAGCAACGTGCACGGGTTTTATTCTCCACGTCACTAATTTGTCCCAACGACCCAAAATGTTCTAGTTCGTTAACCAGCCAAATCGTACATCAGGGTGTTCCATAAAATATGGCCACTCAGAATTTTTGCTCCTCAATATCTCAGGCAAAACGAAACCAATCGAAATGAAATTTTGCGACCACTTGCAAGATGCTCATAATAAGCCTCCTTTTGGGGCCATAGGAAATTAATTGGAATATTGAAAAGAAGAAACTCTATATTTCCATAACAAGATATATCCGATTCGAGTAAAATTTCTTTTGTGAATGAAGACTGATACTGAATTTTCATGCATAATTTAGTGGCCATAGTGTTAACAGAACCATAGAAAATTCAATTGGGTGGTTGAAAAAATATATCTCTATATTCCCACAACAGGATATCGGATTCATGTGAAATTTGTTGAGACTTATATACATTCTAAATGTTCATGCAAAATTTCAAAAGGATCGCATCATTAGAACAATATAATTCAATTTTTTCATTATTTATACTTTCCATATTTCATTTTTGAATTAACTCCAGAACGAGGGGTAAACATCTAACCTGAATGTTGTACACCATAAATCCTTTGCAATGAATAAATCCCCGTAAATACTCATATCTCCGCAATTATTTCCTTAAATCCCCGTGATAAATCCTTGTAAATCACCGTAATTTACCAATTATACAGGGTGTACCAAAACTCGACGTCAACCCGAAACCAGGTGAAAGGGCAAGTAATGCTGGTTGTCAGAAAGATACAAAAAAGATCTAAGTGGCATGATTTTAAAATGATAGGCATTTAAAAAAACACAGAAAATTCCACACCCCGTGACAGTCTTTCACTCCTGTTACCACAAATATCAACTTTTTCCAACTTTTTTTGCTGTGTAACTCTCAATAATGCTTGTCTAAACTGTAATCAAAATTTTGATACCAGCTGCTCTGGGTTTCATTAAAATAGGGTTAACTTCTCAGAAAAAAATTCAAAATGAGCTTAAATCCTGGGTACGCCCTTGAGCAGAGGGAGGATTAGTTTTCGTTGTGTTAAAAATCTATCGACCCACCTTAATTTTGACTATCAACAACAATTTTTCATCAATATCACTATAGAAAAGAATTTAAGGTACTATATACTACACTCGTAAGTTTTAATTGTAGGTTGGAATCGAACACACCATGTGCATGCGCAACTCAATAATTGGAATTGGGGGTAACTCCCTGGTAAATCCCCGGTAAATCCCTGGTAAATCCTAAATAAATCCCCATAAATCCTCTAAATCCCAAGGAAATCATCAATAAATCCCCGTAAATCCTCTGTTTCTTGTAAATCCTTAGTAAATCCCTGGAAATCCTCTAGGCTGTACACCATAAATCCCCAGATATTTACCCCTCGCTCCAGAATCTTATTCAGATTGGGCTGCGAATCTGCATTTATACAGGGTGTTTCCTAAACATGCGGCAAAAATTCAGGGGGTTGTTCCTTGGACTATTTTAAGCATGTTTCGTCCTTTGATGATTTTTGAAAAACCTCTTTGTTTCGAAGATACAGGGCGAACAACATTTTTCATATTTTTAAAATTAATAATAGTTTAAATAAAAATGCGTACCGCACTGTGTTTACTAAGTAGGTACAATTTATTTTTAAATTTGTTTAACAACATTCCAATTACTAAAAACGGCCAAATTGATAATAAAGGAATACAGATTAAACACGGTTTCCATTTGAATTCGTTTTTTTAGCTAGAGGTGGTCATTTTCAACAGTTTTTTAGGTTAAGTTAAATTTTCATGTAATTTTTCATAATCAAATGTTATTATCTAAAATTTTGTTTCCCCTGTATCTTCGAAACAAAGAGGTTTTTCAAAAATCATCAAAGGACAAAATATTCTTAGAATAGTCCAAGGAACAATCCCCTGAATTTTTGCCGCATGTTTAGGAAACACCCTGTTTATTCGGTATCAATCTCAAGTACCATATAAAATTTTGAAGTTAAAGTCTTATTGCTCCGCCAAAGAACGATCGCTCAAAAGCTCCTGCTCAGGGCTTTCCCTAAATTTTTTGAATGGGTTCCAGAATAAAAAATTCCGATCGTGCTGAGATTTTGTATTCATATACATATACTTAGCATAAATCTCAAGTCTTATACAAAATGTTTACGTGATAGCATTATTGATCCACCAACACCAATGAACGAGCGCTCAAAAACACCTGCTCAGGGCTTTTCTTGAAATTTTCATATCATAACATCGATAAAATCGTACTTTCAATTTATGCATCATGTACAATAAAGAATTCGTAAAACCTCATGTGGCCCATTAGCTCAGTTGGTTAGAGCGTCGTGCTAATAACGCGAAGGTCGCGGGTTCGATCCCCTCATGGGCCAATAAGTTTTACATTCCTAAACCGAATATTTCGATGTGTAACATAAATAAGAATGTCATTTATTTAAGGCAATATAATCAGTCAATTCAAAATCTTGACCATACAATGAATTAATTAATACTTACACAACTGCAACGTATCATGTTGCAAATTGAGTATTTTCATATTATGTATGTCAATATAACGTGAGTTCAAAACAAGGACCTATAATACTAACTAATAGCGTTTTCTTTTGGGAAAACTGGTGCGCGCCAGAATTGCCCCAGTGCGATCTGAGTGCAATTTTTAATGAGCATTTCATTGTTCTTTGTACCAATAGAACACAAAAAACTGCACTGGGGCAATTCTGGTGCGCACTAGTTTTTCCAAAAGAAAACGCTATAAATAAAGGAATATTGGTAATTCTAATATTTCAATCCATAAAAAAGTGACACCTCTCAAATCCACCCCAAACTGCAAACGGCCGCCGTCTGCATCAAAATTTTTGACAGGTTCGCCATCTAGTAAGTATTATAAATCTATGGTTCAAAAAAATTCGTGGTCAAGTAGGCTGTGGATTCTTTTTTCCCCTCATAGACTCTTTATAGGAAAAATATAATCCACAGCCTACTTGACCACGAAGTTTTTTGAACGCACGTGATATTGATATACATAATTTATTTTGAAAGTACTCAATCTGCAACATAGTACGTTGCAGTTGTGTAAGTATTAATTAATTTGAACGTGCGTTCAAAAAAATTCGTGGTCAAGTAGGCTGTGGATTCTTTTTTCCCCTCATAGACTCTTTATAGGAAAAATAGAATCCACAGCCTACTTGAGCACGAATTTTTTTGAACGCACGTTCAAATTAATTAATACTTACACAACTGCAATGTACTATGTTGCAGATTGAGTACATTCAAAATAAATTATGTATATCAATATCACGTGCGTTCAAAAAACTTCGTGGTCAAGTAGGCTGTGGATTATATTTTTCCTAAGAGTCTATGAGGGGAAAAATAGAATCCACAGCCTACTTGACCACGAATTTTCTATTTTCCAATAGAGTTTGGACGTTTCTCGTCGTGCTTCTGAATACTTTGTTTACGGTTGCCATGAGGATTGTATATTAAAATATAACATAAATTGAGCATTGAAATGTGTCATTAATTTTCAATTAAATTAAAATCACTTTTTATTTCGAGGTCGGCGGAAAAATAATTGAATGACACTAGATCTCTGTTTGCTTCACTATTGCATCCACAAACACAACAAAATGCATGTTTTATCGACATTTTAGGTCAGTAATCCTTTATCACAATGTTCAAATATATAAAACAGGATCTGGAACACAACTTCGCTAAAATATAAGAATCATCAATAGAAATGCACGTCATCGTCCTCTTGAACATTTTAAGCTACCTACTTAAAGAGCTTCCAATTCTGCCGCTAGGTTGCTTGAAAATGAACTTGAATCGCCAGGGCGAATCCAACAATCTAGACGCCCTCTGGTGGCTAATTCGCGAACCTACTTTGTCAGTACTGTTTAGTTTGGTTGTCTCGACTTACAAAGTGTTTTTATCATTTGTATTTGCAGTATTTTTATTGAGGTTATTGTTATATTGTACTGGATTTTGCAGCAGAAATACTGAGTCAGGAAAATATCCGAAAGGGTATTTATATCAGTGCTTTCAACTGTAATGTTTTCAAAGGAATATATATGGATTTAGGTTGAAAGATTCTGTTTGGAGCTAAGTTTTTCAGTTCACGATTCAGAAATGCAATTTCATAGTTTTTACAAGAGGGTTGTGCATTAATTTATTATAATAATCTACAACAAACTAGAATTTTTTATAATAAACATTATTTTCAGTCACATCTTAGTGCATCATGAGTGAACAAATGGAACATAGTTCATATAAACGTAAAAGAACTGTGCATAACTGTAACTGTTGTGTTTTCAATTGTTCATCGAAAAAAAGCAAGAATAGGACTATAGGTATACATTTTCACAGGTTTCCTAAGAAAAATGCAGCATCAGTTTATATCACTATAATATATATATATATCACAATGCCTTTGGTGTCCTGGAATAAGTTGATACAAGAAAAGCCTGGATAAACAAATTTTTAACCAACCACATTTTATATCATGGGGTTTCCCAGTTACTAAAGCACTAGTTTGAAGGCAAGGTGCCATTATTTTCATGGAGCAAAAAACACCATTATTTTTTTTATCCATTATGCCTGTAGAATCACACTCTCTATACACTTTATTTGATAGGGTTGAAATAAAATACTATTTAACTTAACTCCGTATATTTACTTTCCCAGTCAAACTACGAATGATACATCTGTTACGTTCTGTCAATATCTGTATTCATTTCCCGATCCAGTTATTAGTCATCTTCCAACTTCAAGAGTCTAGGTATACCTTGTTCAACTACATCGGGATCTGAATACATTTTGGCAGTCCATACACTAAATCTCTTCCTTTCAACTATTAGATAATTGTTCAATTTAATAATTAACCAACAAAATTTCATAAACATTACATATGAGGTGAAATACCTTAATTTGACAATTTTAAATAATATTAAAGTACTAACAATAACTTTCAATACAGGGAAATATGAATAATCAAAAGAACACAAATAGAGTATTGATTATAAATAATTAACGACACATAGAAACCAGAAAATCGAATATCAACAGAAAGGTGGGCATCTTCCTATTGAATAAAATAATGAATATTTATCGAAATGCTATATCACTTGAAACTTCTAATTGGATTCTTTTTCCGCTACTTACCGTATGAAAAATTGTTATTCCTTGTTCTTTAACTAAATCCATTTCCTGACTGGTTCATCGTGAGGGTTCCAAAACTTCAAAAAAATCACTTTCAATATCATTATGGTATTAGCCATGATATAAGAATTTCTTATATCTTCTTATATCATGGTATTAGCAGCAGTTTATTCATCTCATTTATAATATTCGTTTTGAAGAGTTTCGAGCTCCTAAGCTGTTCCAGTGCTTGTGCGCAACCACAAGCCGTATTTCGAGTTCGAGCTTTTGATTTACTCAGGAGCACGAAATACTTCAAAACAAATTTACTTATTATGTGAATTTCTTTATAGCGGCTATAGTAATCGACTTTAACGAAGAGGTATTCTCTTTTTGATAAAGGACCAATAACTACAATGCCCACCAATTGGATTCTCGGGCGGCTGAGCCCATTACTCCACAGAGGTACAGAAGAAGAAGAAATAGAAAAGGTTATGTTATCTTTTAACCTAAATGTTTGACATTTATCTTTCTGGAAGCAGTGAGCTGTGAGACAGTAAGCTACTTTTTCCATAGGTATTAGGTAGATCTAATTGTGCTGTAGATGTGTAAATAGTTGTTATTTTGTGCAACCAAGAAAACAGGTGAGTTAATTGTTACATATTAAGGTGCTTCATGCTTCTGAATTTCTAAAGAAATCAATGTTATCTGTATTCTTCTTTGGTTTGCTTTATTAGTATTTTTTTTTCATCACTTCGGCACAGCTTAAAAAACATGTGACTTCAGAAACTGAAGGGCATGTGTAGCTAGGATTAATTTTGATATTTGTGCTATTTGTGGTAATATGAGGGCTTTACATTTCCGATGTTCGATAATTATTTAGAACTAAAAGAATGGTTCTGCAGGAATGAAAAAAATTGTACTAAGTTTGAGTTCCAGATCACGAAAATGATACCAAGAAATCTGCAGACCTCTTAGTTAAAAAAATTCAAAGTTTCAGTCAAGTAAGTGAGGTTATGCATAGTTCTCGCTTGTTTTCCTCTATTTTCTCAATCAATACTCGTTGGAAATGTTTTATTTATTTTATGAGAGTATCCTCCAAAATAAAGCCTTCAATCAATCGAAATCGACGATTTTATTCATTGTTTATATTCGTTACGGCAGCCATGATAATTTGCCCTTCGGCAAAATTTCGGCTGTAAGTGCCAACCATAGCGAATTGTACAGCGTTGCCAATGTCTCAAATCGAATAGACATTTACTTTGAAATTATTAGGATGGGATTGGGGTAGCCCATTTTTGTGAACTTTTTCAATATTAGTATGAAAGGAATTATAGAATAGTTTGAGTTAGGTTACGTAAGGTTAGGTATTAGGAAGTATTAGGAATACCGGGTATCGATACTACTTATCAGCATACAACTACGTATAACCTGGTATGGGGTGATACTTGCAAAACAAGTATGGAAATACTTGTTACGCCACAGCCGTCTATAGAGAGTACTTTAGACGGCTGTGGTTACGCCGCAAACGTACCGGCAGTCAGCGCTTCTCAGAATTCGGATCCTTTCTTTCTACGTAATAGTACGTACGATGAGATACGAACTGGGCGCAGGTAGTATTACGAGTATTAGGACCAGTATTGTTACTTTTTGTGGCCATTGAATTATGAAAAAAATTTTTAAGTGCCATGCCATTCCGTTTAATACGAGGCAGATCTTTTTTTTTTTTTGGAAAATAAGTGTTTTTGAGTTATTCCTACTCTTATTAATATTTGGCACTCCTAACTCAAGCTATTCTATGATTCCTTTTATACTAACATCAATAGATATTTTTTTTCAATATTCTCGGGAAATATTAATTTTCCGGTGCTCAAATTGTAATATTTTTCCTAGGGTATAGCAAATTCATTCTTGCCGAGTGCTTCGCCAAAAAAGGGGAGGAAATGAATCGTTTCAAATGATAACACCCTCAATACGTCATTCTCGAAACTATTCGAACTAGTCACCCTAAATTTAACTACAAGCTTGAAACATTGGCAACGTTGCACAATTCGGGACGGGTGACAGCCTAAGGGCTAATTATCATGGCTGTAGTAACGAATATAAACAATGAATACAATCGTCGATTTCGACCAAATGAAAGTTTAATTATGCAGAATACTCTCAGAAATTGATGAATATGAATATTTCCAAGGAGTATTGATTGAGAAAATCAGGAAAATTGGCTAGAACTATATACAACGTCACTTACCCCAATAGGCAACAATGGTCCGGCCGAACTACGGCCGTCTGCGGGTTCCTTTAACGGGCCAGCGTAAATGTGTCGCACCGGCCGGCGTATTCTCAATTGCGTGTACAACTGGAGGCAACACTGAATTCAAATGTGCACGGGTTTGTTCCGCTAACTCTGATCGCAAACCCGTGCACAATTCAAGGCAGGCATCCTCCGATCGTACACGGGTTTGTGATTAGTAGATTAGACACACAAACCCGTGTATGTTTCAGGAAGGTAGGCAGCATGCAGGATTAAAACAAATTAAATCTTTTTTCCATTTGATGAAAAATTCAAACACTTCATATTTTACGGAAATGATTCTTTATTACTTACATTAAATTTCAATATATTTTTCGCAACATTCATGTTTTTTCGCAGGGGGTTCATTATTGGAAATGTTAGATGAGATATGGTGAATACGTTTCCTTTTCATAGTTTCTGTTTTAGCTGGTCGTCCTGATTGAATCCTTCCGCCGCCTGGTAGGCCTCTTTCTTTACGGCGAGCGATTGAAGTAGGCTGAACATGAATTGTTCGAGATCTTCTTTGCATCTTCTTTTCAGCAATATATGCAATTACACTAGATGCAGTTTGTAATTTGGACAAATCATTTCCTAACTTAATGAGAATTTTTGTATTAGCAGTATTGTATTCTTTTTCCAAGATATCAGTTATTCTTTCCCATTGTGATTTTATATTTTTAAAAGCATTAATAACGTAGTCTTCATTGTTGATGGATATACTGTTTTCTGCTGGATTTATTGGAAGTGAAAATGTGTTTGGCACTTCGTTCTCCATGGATTCTCTATTATGTGTGATGTTATTTCTATTTGATTCACTCTCAATATTTTTATAGAGTGATGTAGAAAAGTGGTCACATAGTGCGTATTTTGCGAATTGTTGGCGATCAGATTCGCTTATATTTAGAGATGTGGTTAATTGAATACCAAATTTTCGTTCTACAGCACAGAGATGTTTACAAAATGTTCCCCCAACTCCATATGGGGAGTCACATGTTGCCGAGTCGGTATCGACTATAGTCCGTTCACGAAAGGTTGAGCCGTCGGTTGGCCATGATAATTTGACATATTTCACTGTGTATATTAAAATTTTAGGTTATGATGTTTATTGTCTTGTCAGATTGATACGCAATGTTGGCAATATTGCATAGAGTTCTCTGATAACTAGCAAGCTCGTCGGACGAGGCCGGGTACATTCGGCAACGTTGAATTTAGTTTACGTTATGACAGCAAACACTGCCAACTGAATAAAAAAACGCCTACTATGTGCTCAACCTTTCGTGAACGGAGTATAGATACAAATTTGTATTTGATTTGACTGAAAAAATATTGTCCTTTATGTGGACTATATCTTCAATATATTTACTTTTTTGGAAAAATTTTTCAAACGCTAACTTAAGATTTCTTGATCTCCCATTGGCAAAATGAATCAATCTTTTTTTGTGATATGCTTCGAAGGTTTTTGAGATAAAATCTCTAAAGCACACATATTGAAAACTTTACAGCGCTCCAGTACTATGTCTTTGAAAATTCTTATTGAGAATTCACAGTAATTATTTGTATTATTGCCACGTGTTAAAATGTCGGAACGATAGGCTAAACACCACTAAATAAAGAATCAGTTCCGTAAAATGAAGTGTTTGAATTTTTCATAAAATGGAAACAAGATTTAATTTGTTTTAATCCTGCATGCTGCCTACCTTCCTGAAACATACACGGGTTTGTGTGTCAGATACTAATCACAAACCCGTGTACGATCGGAGGATGCCTGCCTTGAATTGTGCACGGGTTTGCGATTAGAGTTAGGGGAACAAGCATACACAACATATCAAACGGTGCGGACCAATAAGGAAACAGCGGACTCAGATGCATGCGCATACCGTGCGTCAACGCTCAACGAGAGAGAGAAATATATCTTTCTCTCTTTGACAGCAGTGATGTTTCAGGTGTTACTATTGTAACATTTGTGTTACATTTAAGATGTAGCGTTACAGTGTTACGTACTATTTTAAAATGAGGAAAAAAGGTTACGATTTTCGTTTCAGCAGTTCCTAATGAATTTAATATAGGGAAAATGCATTTTTTTTATCGCAGTTTCTACAAAATATGGAATTATAGGCATTTGATGGAGCTAAAAAAAAAATTTACAATTTTGGTGTGTTATAATTTAGCGAAGGCCAAAAAACACTGTGAAAGATAAATTTGTCTATGACTATGATCGTATTCCTCAACGAAACGGTTTTTTTCTTTCTTTCAATGTCAATTGTGTTGTGATCACAGTCAGTTAGACGTTTGCTGAAAAATTTTCAGTTAGCGGAGTTAGCTATTTGTTTTGTATTCGCAAAGTTTCAAGAAATAAATTGAAGAACATGGAAGGAGGAAGGTGAGTGTTTAGATTAGATAGTAATATTTTGTTTTGTCAATGAATATTAGGTATTATTATTATTGTAGAAATATATCAGCCTGGTATTAACATTATACATTTCCAGCGAAAAATTGACTTGTCCAATTTGTGAAAAGGAATTCTCAAGTGTTTCGGCCAAAAATCGTCATTTGAGAGATATGCACAATGAAGAACCTCTTCCCTCTAAAAGGAACAGGCTAATAAAATGTCCAATTTGCCCTGAAGAAAACAAAGTTGGTTACGAAAAACATGATATGCTAATCAATCATTTACAGCAGATTCATTCTCTAGATATCAAAACTTCATTTTTAACGTTCAAAAATGAGAAAGAATTTGAGACTTGGAGATCACTTGATAACAGAAATGTGGATTATATCAAACACGCTCATAGGAAATCATCTGAAGGACTGATGGTTTATTATGAATGCAATCGTAGTAATTATTCAGGTGTGTACCTATTTGTTATTCAGCATAATACACTCAATTCACCAGAGGTCATGTATCAGCTTTTTGTTTTATTCGCAGGATTTACTAGCAAGTGTACCCAATGAAGCATTAATACTGGTGGAAGTATTAAAATGTCTGGCTATTGTCCTTCGAGAATTCGAGTTAAGATAACTCATAAGGGTAGGTTTCCATTGTATTTAATCAGGTATATACCTGAGTATATGATATACAGGTTTGGAAATTCACATCTGAAATATACGATATACAATGCACCAGACAGAGAATTCTTCAATCCAGTTGCACAGATGAATAGTCGAGACAATCACTTGCTGTAACACACTGAATTCAGTTGTCTTACTTCATTATTCTAGTCTTGTCTCTCTTTTATCGTTTTGAGGAGCGTAATTCTTTAGTATGGTAGGCAACAGTAAATACTTGAATCGAGTATTACGGGCAGCCTGACAAATTAAAAATTCTATACGTGCAGTGCGGGTTCCCTAACATACTGCGATAAGAGAGAGACAAGACTAGATTTTTGCAGTAAGACAGTTGAATTCATTCAGTTATCGCACTTGATTATCTCGCCTATTCATCTGTGCAACTGGAGGGAAAAATTCTCTGTCTGATGCATTGTATATCGTATGTTTTCGATGTGAATTTCCAAATCGGTATACCCTCTCTATCACATTGAATATCGTATGTTTCCGATGAGAATATCTGAACCTGTATATTTCAGCTGTGGACGTTAAATTTGTGGAGACGCATGTTGGTCATGACGATCTACTTCGTTCTAAACGTTTGACGAAAGACGCGCAGAAGATGATTGCCACTAAATTGATAGAAGGAGTCTCAAAAGAGAGGATTTTGGAAGATTCAAGAAAAATAACAATGATAAGCTAGAAAGAATTAATATACTTAAAAGGGCTGATTTTGCTTATATCATAAAAAAATTCAATATAGAGAAAAGGAGGCACGATAACGACATGGTAGCTACTGCTTTGAAAGTTCAAGAGTGGAACAGTCAAGGAAAAAACTATGTTTTTTTGTTTAAGCAAATTGGTATGTATATAATTCAAAACTGTACATTCATTTTTAATCATCTTTTCTTTCAAATTTTCATTTTATTAGGAGAAACCTACCCTGGATTGCAGAAAGAAGATTTTGCCCTAGGCTATATGAATAGTGATATGGAGAGAAAGCTCAAAGAATTCAAAAAAATTATATGTGTTGACGGAACCCACGGCACAAATTCCAAACATTTTGATCTGACCATAGTTTTAGTCAAAGATGAAAACAAAATTGGGTTCCCTGTTGCATTCTTCTTATCAAATAGGCTGGATCAAACAATCCAAACTATTTTTTTCAATGCACTGAAAGCTAAAATCGGAGAGCCAGTGGAAGCAGATTATATTATGACTGACGATGATATAAAATATTACAATGCATGGTGTCAGGTAATAGAGAACATTCATCTAAATTGTGGATTTATAATTCTTTAAAATTTTACAGGCAATGGTAACAGAAAAAAAACCAAGAAGACTTCTCTGTTCTTGGCATGTTATAAAAAACTGGAATATTCAGGGGAGAAACAAATTGAAGAAGATGGAAAATAAAACAGAAATGAAAAGGAGAATGAGAATGATTTTGAAGGAGACAAACGTACCGACATTCCACAAGATGAAAGAGGAATATTTGGAGCATTTAGAAAAAGAGCAGGAATATGCATTTCTTAAATATTTAAAGCACTGAGTGTATCTACATGTGAAAAGTATAATTTAAGATTTTCATTAATTTTTTTCAGATATTATTTTCAAAGTGAAGAAAGGATCATGATGTGGGCACACTGCTACAGAATAAATGCAGGGATTAATACGAATATGGCTATTGAAAGCTTAAATAAAGTATTAAAATACAATAAAATGAGGGGGAAACAGAACATAAGGTATAGATTTGAAGAATAAATAATTCTTTTCTAAAAAATGCATTTTAGGGTGGAGAAATTACTGGATACGCTAGAGGAATTGGTAAATGATAAACTATGGAAAAATATCATTGAAACTGAAAGACCTTCTGCCAATTCCTACCAGGCCAGAACTAATAGAGAAGCCCACTCGAGAGCAGAAAAGGGACTGACAGCAAAAGTAGTTTGCTTAGAAACTGGGGATTTTAGAGTTCAATCAGAATATAATAGTGATAAATTTCATATCGTCTCGTATGATGCCTTATGTGAAATGGATTGCAGATCCTTATACTGTGATAAGTGTAAGATATGCATCCACATATTTAAATGTGATTGTGCAGAATACACTGTAAAGGCTGTCATGTGCAAACATATCCATGCAGTTGCTTTGGTATTAAAGAGAAGCAGTACTATTTTAAGAAGACCGAATGATGATGACGACGACGACGAGAGCAATAACCTATACATATGCCAACCATCAACAAGTAGGACTGAATTTGAGATGGATGTTCAGAGTATTATAAGGGAATCCAATCAAATTTCAAATGCTCCGATTGATGCTACTAAAGCATATGGTGTAAGTCTTTGGGAATATTCATGCATACGGTTTTTTCAAATTTGATTTTAGGTGGTGAAAGAACAAGCTCATCTGAAACTTGACCTATTGGAAGAGAGTGTTGGTCGAAAAATTGCTAAAATAATTGATGATGCTTATGACTTACAGTGTTCCAATACTCCAACCAGGAAAAGAAAAATTGACAAACAGTCATATTTTCCAAAAAAAATGTAATTCAGTTCTACAGGCTGTACTTTTGAAGTCAAAAGGATGTCTATGGAATTATGGTATGTTTTCTTTGTATGGTGTAAAGTATGCATGTTGCTCATTTTAATAATTTCAGATATTGATGAACAGCTTAATTTTTTTCTTCTTCAATCTTCAGTTTCTTTTGAAACACTGCCTGTTATTATTTTAGGTTGACCTACTCATAGGTGATATGTTTCCAGTTTATCAATGAACAAAGCATGTGTTCTAAGAGCAAGAAGTGTTTGAATTCCAGAGGCCTTGGACAAAAATTTCAGTTTTTGCATTAACCTCAGTATTTTTTTGCATTGTATTATGTATTGCACTTAATTAAAGTTAGAAAAGTAAATGTTTAAATCTGAAATATATTTTTAATTATTACCTACTTCAAAACAAATTAGTTGTGTTTCAAAAAATAATGTGAAATTTAAATTCACCTGCTGTGATTATTAATCCCTATGAGATGATAAATGCAGCTACATGAAAAGTAAGTATTGAAAATCAAATTTATAAGCAGATAATAAAAAATAAAATAAAATATCTGTTTTGAATAAAAGCAGGTGTAGCTTTATTTTTTGTGACAATATTTATATTGACTGCCACACTTACAATTAATCTTCATATACACTACAAATAGATCAAATGCTGGTGGATTTTCTGTAGAAATTTCTGAGTGATTACATACCTTATAAATGATTGTAGCACCGCCGTTGGCCAGTCATATAATTGACACCCTAACCTGCGTAACAAAGTTATATAAATAATTCAAAGCCAACTGCGCTGTTACAATCATTTATAGAGACCCTGTATAATATACTGTTAATCATTTGTAAATAAAATTATCCACATTTTGCAAGTTTAAGACGTTACACGAATCATTCAAGATACCTATGTGCATAGAATATAAACAAATCTGTATACTACAAGATTAAGTTAAATCGATAATAAAACTGGGATTCCAGAGGAGACCGTTACATTTTTTAAAAAGTTTACACTAATTAGGATAGCTTCAGAACAATTTTGGGTTATGGTTAAGGGCCTCAATTGAGACTACTGAAGTGATTTATCAGATTCAATAGCTTTTACTTTTATTGATCACTTTCGTAATACTTGTTCAATTTCGATTAAATTTTAAGTGTAGCTGTAGCACAATATTGGTGGGTACATAAAATAGATCTAGAATTTTTTACTGACTTGAGGGTGGTTATTGTGATAATTTCAGATTGATTCAGCATGTTGAAAAATCACCCTGTACATATTACAGTTTCAAATATTCGCTATCTTCAGATTCATGAATAATCTGAGAAAAATTTTCCAGAAAGAATGATATCTAAGTTTCTCTTCAGAGAAATGATAATATTCTTAACTAGGTGGTAAACCTGTATCGTCCAACTCTGGAAAGATGTTCCTATTACTTGATTGAATACAAATACTGAAAAAAATAAACATACGAACCAAATTAGGGCGAAACTAAGGATTAACAGAATACTAAATTAATTTTTTTTTTCAATACTTTGTTGCGTCCAATCTATTAATTTTGGCCTTCTTATGAGCTGTACGATCTCAATCGAAGCCCCCAATCATGTAAAGCAAAGCATTGTCACTGAACTGTCTCGATTAGTGTAAACTTCTAAATATGACGGTTTCCTCCGGAAAAAATGAATGAAAAAAATTCCATTCCACTTTCCACAAAAAAAACCAAAGATTTTTCTTTTTATGCTTGTTCGCATAAAATAATTCTTCGGAAAACGGAAATATCGTTTGCATTATTTTTAAGATGTACGATGTTTTGGATTTGATTGCTGTCAATCCCGTCGCTGTCACCACAAAACACTGTCATTATCGAATGCGATCATAGATAAAATATACTGCGATGCGGGTTACGTTACGACGCGACGGCTTATAATGCAACACGTCGTTCGACCGTCGACGTAGAGTAGAAACATGTGGGACACAGTGCTGTTTCCTTATTGGCCCGCACCGTTTGATATGTTGTGTATGCTAGGGGAACAAACCTGTGCACATTTGAATTCAGTGTTGCCTCCAGTTGTACACGCAATTGAGAATACGCGCCACCGGCCGATGGTCGGCCTAACGCAGCTTCGATTTTACCGATGAATTTCCGGCAATCGGCCGATTAGCTTGATTGGCATTTGGACGTTGAATTGCCGGAGATTATGGGAATTTTTTTTTGAAATCTGAATAAAAATCGTATTCGAAAATTGAAATATTTATTAGTTTCTTTAATAACAGAATTTGAATAAAATATGTATATACATTTATATAAATGTGCTCAAATATAATTCATCTGCATATAAAATGAAAAAATTTAGTTTTTTCTATAATTATTGGTGTTTCTCAGTTTCTCTGTCCCTAACTTCCAATTCTTCCTCTCGAAGCATAACAAATTAAGCAGTTGGGCCAGCTGGCCTCTCCGGGTTTTTTCTGTTTGCTCTGCCCCCTTCTCGATCTGAAGCATTTCTCAGCCAGTTTTTTTATGGAGAGTTCGGTTTCCTTGCTTGTGCAATCTTTGAGTGAAGGATTTTTTCTCACAGTTGCTGAAAAACCAAAAAAGCACGAATGAATTATTATTATTATTCTAGGAAGCGTTCAAGTTGATGAGACTATGATGAAATTTTTTGTATTTCTGGATTATTATGAAAGTCTATTCAAACATCAATGCACTCAATAAAACAAATTTTTAATTCAATAAAGAGAAAACATTTCATTATAATCTACCATTCATGAGGTGAATATAGACCTTGCAATTTAATTCATGGAAAGAACTGAATAGAACTGACATTATTTTTGATCGAATATTGAACATAGGAACTAATTTTAAATTGTCATTATAACGAAAGCACTATTTTATCAATAATTAAAATACTGATTATTCCGAAAACTTGATCACCTAATATAAATTTGGAAATATTTTCCATCCTTAAAAAATTGAATTTCTCATATCTCCCTGTCCAATTCATCCGAAGGGCCGGACTATTCGAAATAATTTTTCCCAAAACTCTTCTCACATTTTCCCCAACAGAACTTCCTCCAAGTACTTGGAATTGTAAGATCTGGACAAAAAATTATATAAGTGGATTGAGAAGCCAATGTTACTAGCATATTGAAAAGTATCTATTCATCAGTTTATCACTTTTTATATACAGGGTGACTGGTGGCGTAAGGGACAACGGCTAACTGGAGATAGAGGACCTCAAACTGAATGAGGATTGGGGGTTTAAATGTCCTATAAAGCTATTAGTTTCAGAGATACAGGGTGTTTTTGCAAAAGTGCTAAAACTATAAACTCCCATATCTTCGTCGATATGGCAAATTTTTCGCTGATATTTGGCAAGCTTGTTAATATACATATTCTCCATCAGATCGACAAGAAAAAATTCCCAAAAATTGCAGGTCCGTATTCAAAAATTTCAATTTCCGTGTCAGGTGAGAAATATCACTCGGTATATGAAATAAAAAAATTGAATTGGGACATTGGAATCTGCAAAAAACACTGAGTAAAAATCTGTTTTTAGTTTTGATGGCACAAATTTTTTAAAGTTTTTATGATATGTTGAAAGTCGAATATTACAATTTTTTCATATTGAATTCAAGCAACACACTATTCCTGAAAGAAAAAAACACTGAATTTGAGATGCTCAAATAATCCTGACGCATTTTGAATATTTCTTCACATCTTGAAATACTTTTTCATTAAATTTTTTATAAATATTGAAAGAAAAATAAAAAAAAAATAGAAATACAAAGAGAGGAACAGTAGCACATATGATTCATAAAAAATCAAATAAACAAATGCTCGATATGCTAGAGCCATTCCCCTCACACACTTAATGACTCTTTTGAACAATTGAAGTACTTTTCATATCCACAAGATGAAAAATTATACTCTTGATAGAACAGAAACACTCGAGAAAAGTTTGACTTTCTTCTCAGAACCCCTGAACAGTAATCAATCTGGTACTTATGATTTCAACAAAATTTATAATGAAATAATGTATGAATTTTGAGGACTTACTTTCCTCTAATATGTACTTAGGTATTGCACCTTCATCTTCTTTTGAGAAGCATATGAATTTCTTTAATGCAAACAGAATATTAGGGAAACAAGTGATTTTTTAGAATAAGAGGTTTATTATTCATTATAAATAAAATACATCCTTCTACACAGAGTAGGCTTATTTCAAAAAATGACGTTTATATTCATACATTCATTGATTGTGTATTATTGGGAATTGTGTCGTTTGTTTATCTACTGAAAATGCCTTCAATATTCACGAATGAAGAATATGTAATGATACTTGTTTTGAATTGCGCAAAATGAACGGATATAATATTTGGTCTCAGAATAATCCTCATCTCAAAGAGAATGAAATCATTAGAGTTCAAGAGAGCCAATAAATGCGTTGAAGCAAATTGCTCTGATTTCGAGCATTTGCTTAGATGTTTTCTCATGAATCATTGCATTATTTAATAAATTAATAAATTTTGTTGAAAGAATAAGTATCAGATGGATTATTGTTCAGGCGTTCTGAGAAGAAAGTCCAACTTTTCTCGAGCTGAAATCTAGTGTTACTGTTCTATCAAGAGTAATTTTTCATCTTGTGGATATGAAACGTACTTCAATTGTTCAAAAGAGCAAATAAGTGTGTGAGGGGAATGGCTCTCGCATATCAAGCATTTGTTTATTTGATTTTTTTATGAACCATATGTGCTACTGTTAATCTTTTTGTGTTTGTATTGTTTTTTTGAGTTTTTCTTATAGTATTGATAGAAAATTTAATGAAAAAGTATTTCAAGATGTGAAGGAATATTCAAAATGCGTCAGGATTATTTGAGCATCTCAATGCAGTGTTTTTTCTTTCAGGAATAGTGTGTTGCTTGAATTCAATATGAAAAAATTGTAATATTCGACTTTCAACATATCTTAAAAACTTTAAAAAATTTGTGCCATCAAAACTAAAAACAGATTTTTACTCAGTGTTTTTTGCAGATTCCAATTTCCCAATTCAATTTTTTTTATTTCATATACCGAGTGATATTTCTCACCTGACACGGAAATTGAAATTTTTGAATACGACCTGCAATTTTTGGGAATTTTTTCTTGTCGATCTGATGGAGAATATGTATATTAACAAGCTTGCCAAATATCAGCGAAAAATTTGCCATATTGACGAAGATATGAGAGTTTATAGTTTAAGCACTTTTGCAAAAAACACCCTGTATCTCTGAAACTAATAGCCTTATAGGACATTTAAACCCCAATCCTCATTCAGTTTGAGGTCCTTCATCTCCAGTTAGCCGTTGTCCCATACGTCACCAGTCACCCTGTATAATAAAATTTATTTAAAAACATTATGCAAGCTAAGATATTCATTTATATTAGCAATAAAATCACACACAACATATGATTAAAAGCCTAACACCAAATATGAAATTACTATTCCAGTGCAAATATTGATTTTTATATTCGAATCAGAACATACCATTTCTCTGAACTTTTCTGGATCAGAGGAAGAAGTAAACATAGAGATGCCCTAATACGAATTTAGCACTGCATTGTAATCAATTGAGACAGTATGATGTTAGAGTGAGACACAGATACAACAAACACGCCGAATAGACAGCTAGAGGTGCAGTAAACAATGCAGTGGCGTAGTTAAATGTTCCATAATCGGAGTTAATAATAAATTAATCGATAATGAACTGAGAATAAATAATTACGGATCTGAGAGGAAGAAATTTATTCTTCCTCTGAAGAAAAAAGAATGAAGTCATGTTATAATTATATTTCAAAAAGCATCTTGTTTTTTACTTGAATAAGCAATCTGCGGAAATTAATTATCTACAAATTTTTTTTCTAGAAAACTTTTGAGGGTTTTCTTTTTAATTAGAAATTTTCAATAGTTTCTGTTTCAGAGACTGTTTTCTAGAAATGCAGAATCCTCCCAGATTATAATTCATTTGATACATATTATTTAACTGTGAATTTAGTTATGATAGGACCCAGCTGGAGAAGAAGCCTTTTTCATTCGGAGATTGACGAAAAATATATTTTATCTCATTAAAATATCGCATATAATTCAGAGAAAGGATTAGATATCTGACCACAGCAACTTCCTGAGTAGTAGAATGCGTATGTACTACTGTATATAAAAATTGTAACTTTCTGTCTTCGCTGAAGGTGTAGCTCATATTTTTATTAATTCATTGGCTACCAACTTCATCTTATGATATGAACCATGTCAAAATCGACATTTTCATAAATATGAAAGTTCTTATATTATAATACAGAATATCAATAAAGATAGGGTTAGTTTGTATAAAGACAACATCAAAACGTATATACATATATTTACAAAAAACAAAAATAATCTGAAAAGACTGCAGAGACTACAAAATAAAGTGATAAAAATACATCACCACCTCCCGTATGAATATCCAACCAAAGATTTGAATGAGGATAAATAAAAAAAAACGAAAATGGACGAAAACACTATTGGTTTCTAAATAAAATAGTTTTTGTTAGGCGAGACCGGACTCTTTCTTGTTCATGCGTGAATTGGGATATTTCATGATGAAACCTCAGTTGAAAATATTTTTCAAATATAATATCAATAATTATATTGAAATGGTTACTTAAGGGTTCATCATCAAATATATGCTCAGAGAACAGGTCCACTAAATTTTGGGAAATGTTCTCCTTGCTCTTCGATCTAATAAAGAACATTATGTGGCTTACATTTTTTGTCTTCATATTGAATAAATGTTTGTAAGTTCTAAAGCATTTTTCAATTATTTTACAGTACTCGATAACAAATAATGATGCTTTAGTAAGAGCTCCAAATGTTTTTCTTACCTGCAGCTTCGAAATGGCATCCTCACTTTCGATAATCCTCAAACATTGTTCGCATTGGATGTTTTTTTTAAATTTACGAACAACAAATCCTGCGGCATATGCTACTACATCTTGGCAGTATAAGGTTAAATTCCATAAATTTGAATTAATAAAGTGTTCATCCAATTCGCCTGAAAAAGTATGAGTTAATACATCCCGAGCTTCATTTATAGGTGAAGCGCTTGAAGAATGTAAAATAGCTGTACTATCGAGAGCTATAGCATTAGCCTGTTGACTCCCTGAAATTTCAGCATGAATTAATAATTTTTTCATTATACTTTGAAATTGCAGGGATGTGGGATTGTTGTTATAGCCTCCTTTACTACGAATGCAACTGAAAAATATTTCCAAATGGTCTTGTGACGATTTGTATGTCAAAATATATTTCAGTTGCTTTACATTCTTCACTCGGTATGTATATAACCCTTTAAGGCTTTCTATGCATATCATAAAGCCCAAAAACCCTACCTTTTTCTTAGTCATTAAAATGTTTCTGCCATCAATTTTCAAATTTTGTATGTAGTTCAAGCAATGATCCATGAATTCAAAATAATTTTCTTCGGTCTTTTCAGATAAAGGTTTTTCGTAGGAATTTTTCGTGAAATTACTTCTGGAATTAAAAATATCGAAGAGGTTATTGAAGGTTCTACAAAATGTTGCAGTAGCTGTAGAATTTTCAAACTGCGGTAATTTCAAATCTGAGTTTAAAAAATCCAGAGCTTCTGCAACACTTTTGCTGAGTGTCTGAACAGCAAGTGAAACCTTCATTTTCTCCCCCACCCACATCATGTGCCTAGATCTTAATTTTGTGGCTGCATGTAGCCCTTCAATATTCTGGAAATTACTTAAACGTTCTAAAAATTCCCAGCTTATTACATTTCCATCACCATCTTCTAATATTTTTTGATTCCCGAAGGAATTTCTTTTAACTTTATCATATGACTAGAATCCAAAAATATGAAAACTTTTTCTTGCGTAATTGGATGAATAAAATATGTTTTCAGATTATCAGTACTGAAATTTGCACCTAGTGAAGTTGCCATTGCAATATTTGAAGGAGCACCATCAAATGTTATAGAGGTGACAATTACAGAGCTTTGATGAACAAATTCCAAACAATTATTCAATAAAGAAGCTTTCTCTCTGCCATTTAAACCGTTTGTGAGAAAATAACCCACTGGTATTTTCCAGCTGCTATTTAGCGAAACAAGCATGAACACTAAAGCTTCCCTCGCTTCCTCCAAATCACAATCAATATTTAGCCCCATGTCAACATAACCGTAAGTTTTTTTTACCATCCCATTCAATTTTCTTTCGTATGGATATTTCATCAAAAACCAAATTGCACAACACTTTAGTACCCTTAGCATCAGCTTCGATGCATTTGATTTTTATTGCTCTAAGTGCTTCCTCCATGAACCCTGGTGCAGCATCTACCGTAGCATACCATTTCGAAAGCGTTCTCGTATGAGGCAATGCATTCGAAAAAGTTCGGCGAACATAATTGTAGGCCTTCTTTGAATAAAAGTTCAAAGTTAAGGCAAATTGCCTCAGTTGTGGTGAAAACTTCCTTTTACGTTTTCTTAATAAAAGGGAGAAGATTTGCTTTGCTGAATCTGTCATTGAACTCTGTAAAAAAAGATATTTACCTATATATCTATTTTAGGTCAAGAAAATATACTTACATTCAAATTCATTTCAGCACTCTCTGAAATCCAGTTTTTCTTCCTTAAATCACTCGTCAAACTTTCAAGTGAATATATTTTATTTTCCCTCCTTCTTCTTTTAGCTTGTAAGTTACTTATTTTCGTCTTCAAATTGGTTACTGTTTTTTTGATTATGTCCCAACAAATTTTTCTACTATTTGGATCTTCCAGATCTTCATATTCTATGTCTCCGAAATAACGTGGCATATCGAGTTTACGTCTGAAATTTTCGAAATGAAAGTTATTAAAATATTTTCACTGAAAGCTATGTAACCAAGTTACTTAGATGAATAAAATCACCATTAAAATTATACAAACATATAATTCTTATCCACCATGTGTTATAATCTGAGGAAATTCCAGAAAATTTGTATGAAGCTTGTGAACTTACTTTTTGAGTCTCGAAACATCAGCTGTAGATGGAAATGAGTCTGCTGGAGATTCTCCTTTTGGTTCTCTCATTGCTACATGAGAAGCATCATGCCTAGAAGATAACAATATTTTTAAATTGCATTGTAAGTTGACTGTTTCACACAGATTTCAAATTTTTTTGGAACTCTAGTTATTTCGATACAAGTCTGCTAATTATGAAATAATTTTTCACCTACTTCCTTTTGAGTCCCACAATTGTGCTTCTTTCTGGTAAGGAACTAGTTTGTTGTTCAGGCGAAGAATCCGAGCTAAAAAAATAGAAAAATAAAGTGAATGCATTTTTTGGCAACAGTTTCAAATGAAGAATTTTAAATTAAAAATATATGTTTTTAGTACCTTCCACTAACAATCTCAGAAGCTGTTAACGTTCTTGAACTTGCTGAACTCGCAGTTTCTGTACTGAAAGAAACTTCAAATGGTTCTTCTCTATTCTCAGGAAGTTCTTCAATTACTCGTTCAATCAACAATTTTTTAGGAGAGGACAGCAGGCTAAGAATAAGAGAAACATCAATCAGGAAAAATACGTTTTGTGTAAATCATTGACATAATAATAGCTACTCAATTTTCAATTACCTTTGATTATCACTTTCCGAGATGGTTACTGTTCTTGAGCTAGCAGTTTCTATGCTTGAACCAGACGTTCTTTTCGAAATGTATGGTCTGAAAAGTAATGAAAGTATACACATAAATAAAAATCGATTTATGGTATTTCAAAATCATTTTTGAAAGTCTTAGTACCATATGACAAAAAATGAAAGAAAACATTTGGTATTATGTAACTTATATTAATATACTCAAACGTGTTTATATTCACCTTTTAAATTCATCAATTCTAGGAACCGCATATTTGGAAATGTGTGTTCTATTATTGCTCTTAATAAAGTTTTTAGTACTAAAATGTTTGGAACAAACATATGCATACTTTGGTAATTTGTTCATTTGCAATCCTAACGCATGGCACCATATTTTACGAAATTCTCTATTTGAAGGGAATCTAAAAATTGTATTAATTAAATTTCAAAGTAATATATACTTACACTTGGAATTGAAAATTGACTGCTGTTATCGATATCTGGGAAATTATCATCAGCTTCGGCATAATTCGTTTGTTTGCTGCTTCAGTATTGAAAACATCATTGCATAAAAGAGGATGCTTCACCTTAAGGTGCTTACGTAAATTGGATATGACTGTTCCCTTTTAAGAAAATACGTTGCGGCATATTTTACATTTCACTTTATTAGTTTCGTTGGTTCTTTTTGTTTCGCAGAGATTCCGACGACATTGTAAATTCCATAAATAGAAAGAAATAACGGTGATTCCCCGAATGGACAAATGAAAACCTTATCAGTAATCACACAGCACAAAGAACAGCGCGTAAGGCAAATAATTATGGTGAAGATTATTACATAATGTTGTCTTTTAGAATAACTTGGAACGAAATGCAGAAAACGCTATCGAATTCTGTATTTCCATATTACCTTCAGCGATAGTCGCTAGATGGCGAATATTGCTTTCAAATATGAAGCGAGTATCCAAGTATCCAAAGTTTTTATTTTGATGTATCCGATACTTCAATTTCAGTTGAGTATCCGATACTTTTCATTGTATAGATACTTTTTGCACACCTCTATTCCCATCCTGCCTTTTGACATCCTCTGTCAATTTCAGCAGCATTTGAATCACATAATCCAGTTTCTCTTTGTTTTTTCCCCTGTCTGAGAAGGCTTTCAAAGAGAACTGAAATGAAAGAAAAAAAATAGCATGAAACTTCGAATTTCAATGAGCACCACATAGTTATTTACCAGAATTCTTCTCGCAACTTGAGCACTGCGTTTTCGACCCTACTAGCAAATTCTCTTCATGAAGTGTGCTACTAGGTTGTTTTTCAAGGGTCCTTCTTGAGGAGCAAAAGCTTGTTTCAGCCGCTGACTCATTTGGCCTTATAGCAAACTCCGAATTGCTAGGTCTTAAAGTTGAAGACACAACTTTTTTAATTTTTGGGGCACGAGGACTTTCATCAATTTCCTCCACGAAGGATTCAGACGAAGAAATTCTTCTACTCCTTACTTTTCTCTTTCTCCCTTCTTCTCCACATGATGTTTCTGAAAGTTCTGTATTGGTGTGCAAACTTTTCAGTCTCTCTACACACCTCGAATAAACATCTGAAAAAAATAAAGATAATTTTTATTGGCGAAAATGAATCATACACTATACATACCTGAGCGGTACAGAATTTTTATTGGACATTCCACAAAAGAAAATTCTGTTGATGACGTGTGGGCCATCCTGCTTTTTGACATCCTCTGTCAATTTAAGCAGCATTTGAATCACCTAATCCAGTTTCTCTTTGTTTTTTTCCCCTGCCTGAGAAGGCTTTCAAAAAGAACTGAAATGAAAAAAAATAGCATGAAACTTCAAATTTCAATGAGCACCACATAGTTATTTACCAGAATTCTTCTCGCAACTTGAGCACTGCGTCTTCGACCCAACTAGCAAATTCTCTTCATGAAGTGTGCTACTAGGCTGTTTTTCAAGGGTCCTTCTTGAGGAGCAAAAGCTTGTTCCAGCCGCTGACTCATTTGGCCTTATAGTAAACTCCGAATTGCTAGGTCTTAAAGTTGAAGACACAACTTTTTTAATTTTTGGGGTACGAGGAATTTCATCAATTTCCTCCACGAAGGATTCAGACGAAGAAATTCTTCTACTCCTTACTTTTCTCTTTCTCACTTCTTCTCCACATGATGTTTCTGAAAGTTCTGTATTGGTGTGCAAACTTTTCAGTATCCACACCTCGAATAAACATCTGAAAAAAATAAAGATAATTTTTATTGGCGAAAATGAATCATACACTATACATACCTGAGCGGTACAGAATTGTTATTGGACATTCCACAAAAGAAAATTCTGTTGATGACGTGTGGGCCATCCTGCTTTTTGACATCCTCTGTCAATTTAAGCAGCATTTGAATCACCTAATCCAGTTTCTCTTTGTTTTTTTCCCCTGCCTGAGAAGGCTTTCAAAAAGAACTGAAATGAAAAAAAATAGCATGAAACTTCAAATTTCAATGAGCACCACATAGTTATTTACCAGAATTCTTCTCGCAACTTGAGCACTGCGTCTTCGACCCAACTAGCAAATTCTCTTCATGAAGTGTGCTACTAGGCTGTTTTTCAAGGGTCCTTCTTGAGGAGCAAAAGCTTGTTCCAGCCGCTGACTCATTTGGCCTTATAGTAAACTCCGAATTGCTAGGTCTTAAAGTTGAAGACACAACTTTTTTAATTTTTGGGGTACGAGGAATTTCATCAATTTCCTCCACGAAGGATTCAGACGAAGAAATTCTTCTACTCCTTACTTTTCTCTTTCTCACTTCTTCTCCACATGATGTTTCTGAAAGTTCTGTATTGGTGTGCAAACTTTTCAGTCTCTCTACACACCTCGAATAAACATCTGAAAAAAGTAAAGATAATTTTTATTGGCGAAAATGAATCATACACTATACATACCTGAGCGGTACAGAATTGTTATTGGACATTCCACAAAAGAAAATTCTGTTGATGACGTGTGGGCCAGGAGAAGTTTTTTTCTTGAGAAGGACCTCATGTTCGGCCAACAACAGAAATCCTCACATTCCCTGCTGAATACCCATAAATGAGAAATGATCTCCATGGGCACACTACCATCTAATTTTTTTCTTCGGAAAAATGAAGAAAAAAATAATAATTATTATAATTTCAAATTCCAAAACAACAAAACACATAAAATTTCAAGAAGAATCTCACCCATGTATTGATATGAATTATGAGGTGCTATGATACAGAGGTGTACATACAAAGCTTTCATCATCAATGGGAAAAATAAAAGCTTTTGATTTTATAATATCCAAATCAATAACATCAAATGGTTCGGCACTTTTCTTTATTATGAACCAACCAATAGTGGCACTATCCTCTGGATAATTTGAAAAAGATGTTTTTGTGGTTTTCTGGGTAAGGACTTTCAGAATACCATCTTTTTTTCCACTTTCAAAATAAATCTTATTTCTCAAAATCACACATCTATCACCTACTTTCTTTGTTGCAATAATAGAATTTCGGAATTTGAAATGTGTGATTTCAAGAACATTCTCTTTTTACAGCGAATAACTGAAAACTCAGGGTCCTTCTTTTCAATATTAGATTCTTTCATTCCATCGATTTCTAAAAGTCTTTTCGCTACTTGTTGAACTGGTTGATTTTTCTTTCGCAGTAGTTTTTTTTAACTTTCCGAGGTAATTTTCAAATGGAAATGCTTTTATCTTTTCCAGAGAACCAAAGTTGGATGCATCGTCTGCTAGATGGATCAGTGCATGCATATTATAAATACGAAATTGATCGCCGTATAGTGAAATAGAATCTTTCACAAAAAAAATCATGAGCCTTTTGGCATACTCATTATATCCAGCATTCAGAGATTCATTGATGAGAATCACAAAAGCAAAATGTAATAACAAAAAATTAAAGTAGAATCTTTTTTCAAGCATTTTACTTAAAGCAATTGGCCCAAGGTACAATATAAACTACCTTAGCTCAGTAGCTTTCCACCTGTCCAGTTCTTTCAAAGATCTTAGCCTTCTGTTGAAATCTTTAGGCTAGAAAGTCTTCACCTTACTCAAAATTTCATTTTCATAGTAATCAATAGATTCTTGTTTGAATCTACATAAACGGGGTCCATCCTTTTTCCATGCACAGAGAAGTTTTTTCATTACTCCCAAACAAATTGTGTGCATGTAGTCAATTGGAAATTGGGTAATCAAGCCAATATTAAACGTGACAGTGGAGTTGGACCTTTATGATGTTCTCCATACAATTGATTTCTGAATCCTTCATCAGTCCTTTCGCTTCCAAGTGTAGGAAAAGTCATTCTTTTTTGAACACGAACTCCAATGGTACAGCACTTATCACATCCATGATATCCATTGAAATCCATTGTATTTTTGACAAAGCTTCTAGCTGGTGTGTCACAAACAAAACCATATATTTGTATATTTATGATCTTGTTATTCTCATGTTTTAATCCTTCCTCCACCAATATTTTGAGCTCCTCAACAAATTTTTTCAAATAATCCTCCAAAGGAGGTTTAGAAGATCCACAGTATATTGCAACTGCAAACCAACCCAACTTTTTGAATTCTTCAACTATACAGAGAATGGGCCAGAAAGAGGTGCTGCTGCTCTTAAATAATGGTAAACCATCAATATTGAATTTCAAGTTCAAGTTGTTTCCTTCGAAATTATTTGAAATTATGATTTTATCCAATTCCTCACACGAATGCGTCTTTCTTCAAACCATTTATGAGAGAGTCTCTGATCTCTAGTTGAATTTTCTATTTCCATCAATTCCTGATCAGTTTTCCTGTAATTTTTGTTGAAATATGCAAAACAAATATGTTTGTAGTCAGATGGTATGTCCGAGGGTATGTCATTTAGCCCAATACTATTAATTTTACAAAATTTACAGAAGAAATCGCTACTCAAAGTTGTTTCCAAATCTTCAATTCACACTAGATGTACCCAACCATTACATCCATCACATTGTACCCAATCGCTTCAAATTCCAATTTTCCCTTTTCACAATAAATGCATAAATTTGGATCAATTTGCTTTCGTTTGCTAACCAATTATTCGCATCTTTCCAGAGCCCGTTTGAGTGTTGTTCCTGAAAAATTATCATGAAGCACCTTTTCCTTCTTTTCCCAGGTTTCTTTCAAAATAAATAAAATATATTTTCTGAGTTTTCTAATCAACCTGCTGCTTTTTTGGCGCATTAGTTTATTTTCTATTATGTTTTTCACTATGCCAAACCATCTCTCAACTGGTGCATTACTCACAAGCTCTTTATTATTCAGGAGAATACTACTCCATAGGGAGACGAAAGGCATATAATGTTTCGAAAAATGTTCGAAAAATTCTAATTGCATATATTCATTTCTAGGTAATGTATAATCAGAATCAAGCTTCACAGTTAATACAAATTGTTTAAAATACTGACAAAAATTTGTATTTTCGTAGGTGCCACGAGTGTTTTTATCTAAATTAATTTTAATTTCTCCTTTCAGGGGTTCAACATCACAGAAACTGTTTGAAGACAAAGTTATATTTAATAAATTATTGAAAGCTTTTCTAAATGTTTCGGTTTTTGTTTCGGAGTTGGTTATTAAAAATAGATTTTCAAACCAAGCACAAAAAACATCCCAGTCGTTGATAAGATATCCAGTAGCTGGAATTTCTTTCATGTGAGCAATTACTTTTGATCTACGCCCTCTCAATTTTCCCCTGGGGGGCACCCGTTCACTTCCAGGGGGCACCCCGAAATGTACGTGAAAGAAACACTGCTCGCTTCAATCCTTAATTTCATATTATGTGTTAATTGTCAAATATACTGATTATTCCTATTAAAATTGTACTAATGAAGACGGTGTTTTTGTCTTTACTACTGATGAATTTGCATAGATTCATACAAACGAAAAATTCCTTTCAGAGAAGTATGTGTATATTATTGATAAAAAATTTTTACTGTTAAAAACACCTGCATATTGTATTATAAAACATATCGGTTCATTGTATTTCTTCCGAACCACTGTGCCGCCGCTGTATTTCCCCGCCACGTGACTACCGTTGTATCGGCGCATATCCGTGGATTCCAACGGTCATCATGTTTTCTGAAAAACCGGTGTTAGCTGTTATCAGGAGCATTTTGTTTTTCTTGGAATTCTATCATTGGGATTCTTGCTTTTCTGAAGATTTTTTGATACAATTGTTCGATCATTTTGTTCGTGGAACGAACATTCTAAGAGAGGTTGTATTTTCCTGAAAAGGGATTTGAAACAAGGAATTTTGTCGCTGTGGTAAGCCGCCATCACATTGTCGTTCTGTGTCAATTCATAATTTGTTTCGTTTCACCCTTTTTCAGCTTCAACGAGATTTATACCACCTATTATTCTCAAGCATGACGAACAAATATAATAATATTTTACCCTCATTACATATAAGAGGTGAATGAATATTCTTGTCATGGCCCATGAATTTTGACAAATCTTCGATTTCTCCATCAGTCAGATTAAGAGAAATGCAACACGTAGCAACATGCTTCCTCAATAAAGTACCCCTCAATGTGGAGGGTACATCTGCTCTGCATTCAACCGAAAATTTTCTCATTAGGTCGCATGCACTAGGCCATTTTTCTGCTCCACCCGGAAGTCCAAATAAATACGAATTTGATGGAGACACGCCCGCTTCTTTTCTATATCTCAAAATCATTTTCAATGATTCAGCCATTTCATTGTCCAGCAAAACTGGAACAGTTCTATTGAGTTTCCCTCTCAATAGTATTCGGGAGTATTTATTCGCAATTCGCTTTGATTCCGGATTCAGTTTCTGGTACAAATCCAAATGGTTTTTTTCGTCGATTTTTTCCAGAGAATTGTAGTGGACCAATTTAATTCTCTCTAGTTCACCCGGTCGTCTTCTATTCAGAAGTTGAACGGATGTTAGCGTTGTTTCCAGAAGTTCTCTCCAAACCGTTCCATCGAATTTTTTCTTCAGTTCGTTCAACGCATTATTCCTCTTACTTGTTAAATATCTGTGTAAGATTTTAATGTCATTTAACGAAGGAAGAATTACTTTTTTCTTTATACTCATTTCTGTCTGTAATTCTGCCACTGTTTTGTTGATGATTTTGCCAAATTTAAGGTTATACAAATGTAGGAATTCCTCAGCATTCCGTTTGGCATCTGGATTTTTTTTCTCGATGCAGTGTGCTATCCATATATCTCCTAATTCTTTGGCGAGCAAACCCAATGCAGAGGCCGTCGCTGGGGTATCGAAGAGATCACTTTCTTCATTGAAATTGCCAAGTGTATTGACGGCCTTCAGGAAATAGGTGAAATTTGCGGGATCGAACAAATTGGAGAAATCTTTTATATTTTCCTCGATCTTTCTCAACTCCAAGAGCAAACGTCCTAGACGGCGCAATTTAGCCCTTATCATCTTTCCATGATGTTGAGAATGTCGGTATTTATAGCTCTCCAAATTTCCAAACAGAATTATTAATTCGTCATATCGAACTAATGTCGTAATATCATCGTCTCTCATTCGGGATATTATTTTTCGTAACTGAGATTCTGCCATTTCGTGGATATCACCCATTGTTAAGCGACTCAACATTTGTACCCTCTTATTATATTTCGAGCATCGCCCTGTGCATCTTCTGTAGTGCTTGTGCAATGTTGATTTTGAATACGTTTCTTTGCAGTGCGGACATACAGCAAAATCAGACACAGTTTTAGGTGTTTTATGTTGTCTGGGTCGTCTGGAAGGAATCAACTCATCGTAGGTTGAGCATCTCAAATTATGCTCGAAGTTTCCTTTCGCCCTTATTTCCTTAATCATCACGAGTCTTTCTCGTGCTGCTGCACTTATGGGTCGATGTTTTTCTCGTTGGTTTTTTGAATCAAAGAAAGTTTCTTTACTTCTTCTAAGTCCTTATGCACCGTTTCGAACTAATTTAGCTACTAGTTTATGGCAATATTTGCAGCTGTATTTTTTGGTCCCCGAATTACTGGCTTTCACTAGAGTTGTTTTCGCTTCCCTTATTGCTCCACCGACCGCAGTTTCGTTTACTGAAACATCCAACATAGAGAAATCATCTCTTCGAGTAGGAGCGACTTCGGTTACTTCATAACTCAAGTCACTCGATATGTCGGAGATCTCATTCTCCTCTTCTTCCTCTTTTGCCTCTTCTATCGAGGGTTGAAATTCTTCATCTTCGTCCGTATTGAATGGATCACTCTAAATCGATGAAGAATATTCAGTCAGAGAAGACTGATCATCATTCCTGTATTCATTAAATAATGGCTGTTCGACATTTTCAGGGAACATATTCTCGTACGATATTTCCGAACCCTGTACCCGATCAGCATTACTACTTGGATGCTCTGTAAAATAAATATAAATTGATAAAATCAAAAAAGTTATCCGCATAACTTAACGTTGAATTCCACCAGATTGAAATTTCGTGCATAATTGTGTACATTTCTGATATTGTTGTGAATAAACTTTTTTTTCTGAATACACTGATGTATCACAATCTAATGTTCAATAATTTTCAGCTTTAAAAATTCGAAAAATCCATTGGGCCATGAATGCTTATTTTGGTTATCGCTAGATTGGCATATAAGGTCCAATCAGATGGCCCCCGAGGTCTCTGAACTCAAGTAATTCAGAATCCTTGTAAGGTCATAATTAAAAAATAGAATTTATGTAAATCGTAATGATAACAAACAACAGACGAATCTTTCAGAAACTCACAAAAGCTACCCTTTAAAATTTTAAATGCCTTAAGGCGAATTGAAACTGAATGTGTTTTATGTATAAGAGACAGAACAATTTTATCAGATTAATATGTTTTTGTTGCATTTTGTAATAAAGTTTCTAATTTCTGAATACGCCACTGACTTATACAGGGTGTTTCATCATAAACTGGACAAACATATACGGTGGAACTTTCCTATAACGAACGGCTGTATAACGAATTTTCTCTGTATAACGAATTTCGTACAAGACATTGCACCTTGAATCCAAACTCCATGTTTAAATCACCCGTTAGAACGACTAAAATTCTTTCTATAACTAAAGTACGGTGGTCAGATAGATCCTTCTGAAACACTTTTAAATACACCCCTGGCTGTTTGGTTTCATTTTAAAGTGTGAAAGTTGTACGAAAATGTCGAGAAGGTAGTGCTTATGTAAGTTTGAATGATAAACTTAAATTTATAAGTGAAGTCTACCGCGACATTGCCGACTATAGAAAAAAAATTTCTGTATAATGAAATTTCTTTATAACGAATTCTTTTGCGGATTAAGCGTTTTCGTTATAGGGAAGTTCCACTATACAGGGTAGTCCAGATCGTAACTGAGAAATTTTAACCACGTTTTCTACTTCAAAAGTAAGCCCCAAATTTGTCATATAACATATGTCAAGAAATGTTTCCTCTCCGAGATACGGGGTGTTAAAATTATAGAAGAAAAAATGTTTTTATTAATAACTTTCACACTGCTTGAAATATTTTTATGTAATTTGAGGCATAGGTTTTGAGCGTCAAGGAGCACTTTTTGCATAATATCATTTTTTTTCTACGCCACTGGTAGAATACTACCAGTGGCGTCCCTACTGCAGCGAGACTGAATACTTTCAGATAAAAAAATGATACGCCACTGGTTCTTTCGACAATAAGAATTATTTTATTAATCTTTATTTAATTTGAAGCAAATTCGGTCACCTGACTTTTTGCTGTACGAGGCACCGTTTCCGGTTAAAAAAAACACATTCATGAAGAAATTGCTTTCGTTTCGTTCACAATACGTAATCCAGATCGTAACCAAGAAATTTAAACCACTTATTCTACATCAAATATGAGCCCTAGTTTGTCATATAAACATATGTCGAGAAATGTTTCCTCTCCGAGATACGGAGTGTTAAAATTATAGAAAAAAATGTTTTTATTAACAACTTTCACACTGCATGAAATATTTCTATAAAATTCGAAACATAGGTTTTGAGCGTCAAGAAGCACTTTTTGCATAATATCTTTTTTTTTTCTATTTTACCAGTGGCGTCCGTATTGTAGCTAGACTGAATATTTTCAGATAAAAAAATGAGACGCCACTGGTATTTCCGACAATTAGAATTACTATTTAAATCTTCATTTAATTTGGAGCAAATTCGGTCTCTTGACTTTTTGCTATACAAGGCACCGGTTAAAAAAATAAAACACATTCTCATGCATGAAGAAATCGCCGAAATTGGATAAGGTAGGTGCTTAAAAATAATGAGACTATTTTTGTGAACGAAACTTGTGCGATTTCTTCATACATAAGAATGTGTTTTATTTTTTTAACCGGAAACGGTGCCTCGTACAGCAAAAAGTCAGAAGACCGAGTTTGCTCAAATTAAATAAGGATTTAAATAGTATTTTTATTATCGGAAAACCAATGGCGTATCACTTTTTTATCTGAAAATATTCAGTCTCGCTGCATTTACATATATCTCGTTTTCGAAGCATAAGCGAGATACAAGGTGTTAAACGTAATTTTTGAGCAAGATTCTTTTGAGTGTGGTCAGTTATGTATAACACTTAAAATAACAGTTTTTGGTCACATCTCAGTATTTTAGGTCTTCTATTCAAAAAAGTTGACGAACTCCGAAAAAACTTTACAAAATGGCGGAAAATCTGCAATGTTCTTACTTTTTTTTCGGTTGTCAAACAACAACAATTGTCAACACATCGAATAGCCTGTTGATTATCCTAATGAATTCAATGGAAGGACCGGCATCTTTAAAATCAGGATGTTGCAAATCCTTCGATAGATATTCTAATGCATTTGCAACACTTGCACTCAAAGTCTGAGCGGCCAACTTCACCTAGAAGTGGAAATATTATTATTTGATGTTATTACCAATACATATTCTATTATGAATAGAAAAATCTCTTTTAATCAATGTGTGAAAATGGAGAAACAGATGAAATTTTATAGTAATTACAGCTGCTTGGAAGAAGAAGCAGATCAACCTTTTATTCGTTAAAAAAAGGAAATTAAACAACATAGTAGCAGAAGCAGACAATAATATTCATCAATTCAGATCGATGAAAAATATAGATATTTACTTATGAGCTAGCCAAAGCATCTACTAAGAGTCAAGATTAATATAATTTTCTTCTTTCAAATAAAAATAAAAATACTCATCAGAACATACCTTCATCTTTTGAGACCTCCAATCTATATGAGTTCTGCTTATCTTGTTGGCCAAATTCAAGGATTCCTGTTCTTGTAGTTCATGTAACTTGAGGATATATTTATAATCGATTTGTTCTCCTTTTCCATTGAGAAAAACTCCACAAGTTGACCAGTTATTTCTTACCAACTTGAGCATATGACAAGCATCAAATTCAATAAAAATATCATCATTAGTCACTGGATGCTTGAAGCTGGATAGTAGATGTGCAACACGGGTTCGGGCGCAACTACCCCTATTTTTACATGTAAATTCCCATAAGAGAAAAGCCACTCGATTTTGCAAGAATGGTCAATTTTGTCAATTTTTCTAAGTCCCACAGGGGTGTAGACGTGTACGGTCAATTTTTCTAAGTTCCACAGGGATGCTGAGTGGTCCAGGGAGTCAAAGTTGGAATTTTTCTAAGTTTCACAGGGATGCTGAGGGGTAGGAGTTGAAATTTTTCTAAGTCCCATTTCGACGTAGACGTGTTGGATGCTGAGTGGTCCAGGGGTTAGAGGGTGAGGGAAGGTGGAGATGACGTCACTTCGTAGTAACACTAACATAAATTTTTTCACTTTCATTAGCATAAATTTTTGCACTTCGTCAGGATTCGAACCTGAGACCTATGGATTATGAATCACACGTCTTAACCGCTAAGCTACCGGATCAGTTGAGTAAGCAGTGGAATAAGTGGTACAGTTGACTAGGATTTGAGTCATGGGAACATTGGTAATGGGTAGTGAGAACGTAAAAATTTTTCCAAGTCCGATTCAGGGTTGAACATTAGACATGTTTTACTCTTCAACGAAAATTTTTACAAGTCCGATTCAAGGTTGAACGTGAATGAGGTTAGACATGAGAATATAAATTTTTTACAAGTCCGATTCAAGGTCTTCGTTATCCTGTTGAACGCGAAAATTGTACGATTCAGAGGGAGGTGTTGAACGTGAATGGGGTTAGACATGAGAGCATCCAAGGTCACTCCATATCCTGTTGAACGCGAAAATTGTATGATTCAGAGGGAGGTGTTGAACATGAAATTGGGTTGAACGCGAAAATTTCATTCAAGGTTATTTATGTGGTTCATAGAAAAGATACATGAAAAATTTTTCCAAGTCCGATTCAGGGTTGAACGCGGAAGGGGTTAGATAAGTTCTACTCTTCAACGAAAATTTTTACAAGTCCCATTCAAGGTTGAACGTGAATGAGGCTAAACATGAGAATATAAATTTTTTCCAAGTCTGATTCAAGGTCTTCGTTATCCTGTTGAACGCGAAAATTGTACGATTCAGAGGGGGGGTGTTGAACGTGAATGGGGTTAGACATGAAAGCATCCAAGGTCACTCCATATCTTCGTTGAAATTTTACAAGTCCGATTCAAGGTCTTCGTTATCCTGTTGAACATGAAAATTGTACGATTCAGAGGGAGTTGTTGAGCAAAAATTTTTCCAAGTCCGATTCAGGGTTGAACGCGGAAGGGGTTCTACTCTTCAACGAAAATTTTACAAGTCCGATTCAAGGTTGAACGTGAATGAGGTTAGACATGAGAATATAAATTTTTTACAAGTCCGATTCAAGGTCTTCGTTATCCTGTTGAACATGAAAATTGTACGATTCAGAGGGAGTTGTTGAACAAAATTTTTCCAAGTCCGATTCAGGGTTGAACGCGGAAGGGGTTCTACTCTTCAACGAAAATTTTTCCAAGTCCCATTCAAGGTTGAACGTGAAACATGAGAACATCTGAAAAGATCCGTAAAATTGTACTAATTCAAGGTTGACCGTGAGACAAGTTCTACTCTTCAACGAAATATTACAAGATCCATTCAAGGTCTTCATTATCCTCTTGAACGCGAAAATTGTACGATTCAGAGGGAGGTGTTGAACATGAAATTGGGTTGAACGCGAATATTTCATTCAAGGTGGATTCGATTCATAGAAAAGATCCGAACGTGAAAATTTTTCCAAGTCCCATTCAAGGTTGAACGTGGATGAGGTTAGACATGAGAATATAAATTTTTTCCAAGTCCCATTCAAGGTTGAACGTGAGACATGAGAACATCTGAAAAGATCCGTAAAAAAATTTTTCCAAGTCCGATTCAAGGTTAAACGTGACAAGCCGAATTCCTTTTTTCCTTCAATAAAATGTCATGAATGGGGTTAGACATACGGTACCATAGAGTTCATAATTGACTCGAAAGCGCATCCACCATTTCACCCCCTACTACTACTAATGGTTAGATTTTAAACGAATGATTTTCTTTCCCTTTCATTTATTTCTAATAAATTCCATTATGATACATGTTGATTTATTTTCCAAGTTGTCATCCATCAGTAATTGACATTTCAAAGGACAACAGTATTTCAAACCCCCTAGCTCTCCGCTCATCTGAAGACATTTGGGGTGATTATTTTTCTCCAAACAATATAATACTAGTCCACAACTTATGCATTTCACATGATTGTTTTCAATCTTCAATGTATCAGCAGGTAAAACCGATGAACATTTTTCATCCCAGAGTATCAACAACAATACAATTATAATGGCAGCTATCAAATATATAGAGATGAATATATATTTCGCTAATATTTCATTCAAAGATTCTTCCATATTGAAATGATAAGCAACACTGATTATAATGATAAGTATGGAGTCTTATTTATAAAGGAACTTTGAATAATGACTCGCTCAATCTGGACGTGAAAAAATATCATAGTATATAGATATATTGAAAATATTCTTGTGATAACTATTGATAAAAAGGATCGGGTTAATTACATGTTCAAATTCCTCTAAAAAGGTACAAAAATTACATCAATGAATCATAAGAGGTTTAGTGTCTAAAACATTTGAATGCTCTACCGTGGGAGACATTATCAAAACTTTTATATTTCTGTCGCTTATAGAGACATAGGATTCAACGATTAATATATCATATATGCTGATAGATAAATCTATCAAAATAGAGTTCAACTCTGATTCAAAACGATGATCCGCATCATTAACGATCAGTTCAAATTGTTGATCTCAGATCTCGAACCTAGACGGTAGGATATCAATATTATGAATAAATCGTGACAATGTGATAGCTCGAGACGTTGTTTTGAATGATAAAATATTTTCCTATTTCGGAAATGCAGAAAGAAGAGATAATATTCGATGTTATACGGTTCTGTGTTGGCTGATAGGATTTTCTCATCCAAGGTTATTATATCAAGTTCCCACATCATAACAACGTTTTTTAGTGCTTATCTAAATTGCGGTTTCTTCGCTCGTCAGGGAACTCTACACATTAACCGGTGAAAAAATGAGTGGAAATCGAACATTTGTCGACCTATCACCGAAAATTTTTCCAAGTCTCATTCAAGGTTGAACGTGAGACAAGTCCTATATTCAAGATTTCATATCTTCGTTGAAAAATCCGAACGCGAAAATTGTACATCTGAAGATTATTCCAGGATTGATTTGGATAGCTAGCTGATTTAAAACAATATGATAAATTGATAAGGATGATGTCATATTCAGGAGAGTTATTTCTTATCGGTTATGAATATACAGGGTGGAGGATGGAAACACTATAGGAAATCAACCATTTTTTATTATTTTCATTTCTTGATGTTACAAACGGAAGCGTTATGACTGCTAATTATGGATACACACATAGAATCATCGCTTAGGTAATATTGTACATATAGAAATATTTTTTATTGAGATTAAGGTGAAGTTAATAATTTTTCCAATATAGAAATCTTCTTCCTTGGCTCATCCGGTTCTTCATTCTTCCGTTTTTCGATGGAATAGTGCCCCCAAGGTAGAGTGTTGAATGTTCCAGGTACCAAATATCGCTTGTCATCTTCTGGACTCAAAGCTATTTTTTCCTGCGTTAATGAATGCACATGATGTTCTTTAGCTTGAATTAAATTTTGTGAAATAATCTTATGCTTCCATGTTTCAAGACATTCTATGTAATCCTCAAAACAAATATTGTTTTTTACAATCGATTTCTTGATACCTTTAGCCTTCTTGGTAACACCATAATTTCGGCACATAGTTTCAATTTCCTCCGGATCATATCCTTCTGTTTCCCATTGTTGTTTCTTCACATCAATCTCATTATATGAATTTTTGACTGCGTACAGTTTAGATCTGAGGCCTACATAATCAGTCATCGGAATACCCCCATTCTCATCCGTCATCATGCCTAATACCTTCTTATTCACTTGAGGAATACCATAGGGATTATCCTTTGGGTAGTCGGAGGTATCAAAGCGCGTATGGCAATCTCTTCTCATCACTTCATAAGGATCTTCAAATAGCTCATATATAAGCGAGTCTGTATCAGTATATAAGATGGTACAGCCCTTTCTGAACGCTTCATTCATATAGTCGTAATGGAATTCATATATAGTTGTCTTCGCCAGATCAAGAATGCTCATTCCCACATAAATTGGTTTATTCAAGTATACTTCAAGTTTCCGAAGTTCAACTGCAACCAAGTTCTCGTTGAAAATAACAGAATTCTTGAACTCTGGTTTTGAGATATAAGCTTCAGCACCATAACGACCTTCCCACTTTGTCAGAAGATGTACATTGACCCTCTTTCTGATGTTTTCCATAGTTTTTCCTGTAACGATAGAATAATATGTAAATATCTGTATATGAAATCTAAAGAATAGGATATCATATCAGTACAATTTAACTTACCAAAAACAGCGTTGTTCATCAACTTGAATAGATTCTTCTCGAAGTCATTCTTTGCTTTCTTCCTGAGGTTCGTATTTAGATCAATATAGGATTTCAACCAAGCGGACTGTTTGAATTTCAACACTCTATGTATTTTTGTGAGAACCAATCCATTCCTTAAAGCTGCTTCAGATTGCGGTAGTGAATAATATACTTCTTCTTTGGATGTAATGTAGCCATAAGTTTTGCATTCTGTTGAGAAGCATAGCAAGGTGTCCGAGTCTTAGAATTATAATGTTCAGGACAGAAAGGGAGATTTTTATGTTTATCGTGTTGTTCTCTGGGATACTCAAGGTCCACTTCCAGAATATACCCCTCTGGAGCATCATCAGGTACGGAGGTAACATCTATATTTGTATCGGTCCATTGAAAACCTCCATATGGTAGGTATTGGGACATTGCCCATCCATATTGATTGTTTACATCAAAGTACATCAAGTAATTCTCTGGTTTCTTCGTATCATAATTGGGGATATACCTGTTGTTTGCATGAGCTCTTCGTTTTCCACATACTTGACTTAGACCTCCACGTATTCCTCGTTCAACAAATAAAAACATATCAATATCGGTTAGAAGTTCCAATTCTTGCTTAGTATGTTTCAACATTGCATCCCACGTATATCCAGGTAAGGTGAAATAATGTGCAGGATCTAATCCATAAGTCTCATGAGTGCTTAAACGAAATTGCTCAAATACATCAGCTAACAATAGAATGTCTGTTTTCATATATAGATCCGAATATTCGCCCAAATTCTGGCATTGAAATTTTTCCCATACAAGCTTAGCCCGCAAATAGCTTTTTCGAGGACATTTCTTATCTTCCAATTTATTATAGAAAGCAGTAATTGGTGGGAGAGAAGTTTCTCGGAAACGGTCATCAGAATCGATATAATCATAAGGCATTACACCCTTTTTCGTAAGAAGATTTATATGCTCTTCAGATTCATCAGTGAATTGGGATTTCAAGTTGGGAAAATCTTCTAAACCTGATGATAATCGATCTAGTGAAGAAGCCATGAATCGGAAACTATCAATGAATCGGAAATGTACGCAATAATCATCATAATGTTTCGTAAAGCTAATATATTTTTCCTTTGTTATAGGTAGTAAATCGATTTTTCCTTCCATTCTGGTAGCGATATCTTTTATCACAAAATTAGCGTCATAACCACTTAGGTTGTGAAATACTACAGGGATCGTATGACTATCTTTATAATTTATGTTACAGCCCTCATGAGCGGCTCCACGGTAATTGTTCTCTGCTATAATATGATTATGATCTCGTACTTTTTTCTCTCCAGGTTTGAAACTTTCTTCGCAAATATGGCAGTGGGTAGCCTTCTGAAATTCAGATTCCTGTTGCGTCGTCATATCAATATCATAAGGACATAGGAAAACTGTTTCAACATTTCAGCAAATTGATTCATTTCATCTGCAAACCATTCCATGCAATTAGGACCTCGATATGAACGATAAAAACTGAGAGTGTCATCATATGAACACTTTACATAGTATCCAACAGCTGCTGCTTTGTGTTCTTGATAATTATTCTTTGTATTAGTAGGCTTCAAAATACTTTCCAGATCTGCATAAATAATAAAGGGAACCTTCTCCTTGTTTTTGTGATTTTTAAATTTCAGGATATTGTTTCCTATCTCGGGCATTTTGATTGCAGTTTCATTCATTTTACCACAATCTTCCAAATGAGTTCCAAGTTTTTCTTGTGATCTGAAGTATCGGAGGCATCTATCACATATGAATTTCTTACTTTTTTCTTTGCTTAGTTGACTTGATACAAGACGAGAGAGATTTTTAATCCAAACATAATGATATCGAGCTGGAGTATCATCATATCTATCTTGAACCAATAGCAAGTTGACGTGTCTTTCCATCTTGTTCTTAGTAAGATATGTTGGTAATGTAGCAAAATTCTTTTTTTCCTTCTTCAAAACATATACGTTGATGGAGATGTTGTTTTGTTTTTCAAAGTTTGGTATCTGTTTCATGGTCATGGGAAACTTTATTCTCTCGAGCTTTAATACTTTAGAATAATGAGGATACTTCGATAATCGTTGAGGATCTTTCTCAACAGGATATAATGCAGATGTCACAGCCCATGCAAAACAAGCTTCATCATCATTTTTAACATTTACACAGGCTTGTTTCTTCAGGATCTGAGGAGGTAGTTCTATGTATGAAGATCCAAGTTGGGGTGTGAACTTGTTTATATTCACCCCAAGGTTAACAACATTCACCAAAGCCCATCCACTATCTCTTTCTTGGAATTCTTCGAGTTCCTTCAAGATTGGCATCAAGACATTCCTATTGAACCATTCGGTGATGTTCGTGTCCCGATAAATAGGTGCATTGGACGTGGTAAAATATTTATATTCCTTCAGAACTTTATTTGCATTCATGATCTGAAATTCGCCACAAAACACCATATTGACCTTTACAGCTTCATCTTTTTTCAGTGCGTTGAGAATTCTTCGTCGAAATATGGCCTCACAATCCAACAGAAAATCTTTAGGGTCTTTGTGTTTGAGGTTACTGATAATTCCTGTTCTTATACGGCTCTCGAAGGCGGATAATGAGTCATCCCAATGTACTCTGTTCCAAGCAGTTTCCTTTCGCGTACTCAGTCCTGCACCAATTCGTTGTTGTTTGAATTGATGTTTCAATGATTTTATTGAACGGATTTGAGCTTCAAGTTGCTGTTTTCCTCCAATAGAAGTACAACTTCGCAATTCCCGATATAGTTTTCTAATTGCTCTAGTACATTCCTTTACACCTTTTATTGCATGCTCATTATCAGAACTAGCAATGAACAAAGCCACTAACGACTTTATTAGGCGAAGACAATCCTCTATGTTGAACATTTTTGCTGAAATGAAAAAACTTTCGCTCAACTCACAAAAAGATACTTGAATAAGTTTTATGAGTACTATCTAGTATTATATTATCACTAGCGCCATCTCTACGAATATAAGATAAATACAAAAACGGAAATGTAGTAGATATAAAATAGAATGAGATGAGAAATCTGTAGAAAAAAATTCATTCTGTTTAATAATTTAAGTAGGCATGTAAATGAACGAAAATTGCCTTCACTTGTATCTAATAAGCCTTATGTAGGTTAAAGATATAGTTTAACTATGACAACCAAAAATATACCGTTATTAGGATACGAAGATAACCGAAGTTAGCCGAAGATATTTTTTTCGAAATAGCCGAACGTAACCGAATATAGTCGAAGATAGCTGAAGATAGTCTAAGATATAAAACAGATATTAAAGCGGATACTCATCAATAAAACGGATACTAAAGTGGATACTTTCATATAAAAACGGATACTCATGAACAAAAAAACGGATATTAAAGCGGATACTCATGAACAAAAACGGATACTAAAGTGGATACTTATGAACAAAAAACGGATATAAAACGGATACTCATCAATAAAACGGATACTAAAGTGGATACTTATGAACAAAAAACGGATATAAAGCGGATACTCATCAATAAAACGGATACTAAAGTGGATACTTATGAACAAAAAACGGATATAAAACGGATACTCATGAACAAAAAACGGATATAAAGCGGATACTCATCAATAAAACGGATACTAAAGTGGATACTTATGAACAAAAAACGGATATAAAACGGATACTCATGAACAAAAAACGGATATAAAGCGGATACTCATCAATAAAACGGATACTAAAGTGGATACTCATCAATAAAACGGATATAAAACGGATACTATCAATCATAGAATTTGTAAAAAACAATCAGCTTAATCATAAAGTTATGATGATGCCTCATAGAATAAAATATTATAGCTGATGAGCTACTATTGAATTCGGACACACCCGAAAGAAAAATTTATTAATCATCTTCAATAGGGAATATTACTCACCAGATCGAAAAATCACACTAAAAACACCACTCAGGTATATTTGTTAACGTTTCAGACTAGTTTTTGATGAACTAGAAGCCTCTTTATATTATAGGTAATCAAAGGAAATGTAACCACAGCATTACACTAATTAGAATAGATTTGAGTTTTCAATCTAGAGATAATGATTAGACAGGTTGTTGACAAGTCTGGACTCCACTAATTAGAATAGATAAGATTCGAGCAGGTAACCACAAAAATGGAGAAAAATGTTCCCATGATGGGATCAACAGGAAATGTAACCACAGAATAGTACCTATAAATGAAAATGCAATTCCGTGTTAGATCAGTTGACTACAAATACTCAATCATCATCTTCGAATACAGGTATGTTATTGTTTTTGAAAATCATTCGATTTATTGATTTTTTTGAATTTGATTAGATACTAACAATGGACTTCCTTTCCAAAGTTAATAAGAATATCCAGTTCATCAACAAGCCAGTGAGGAAGCTGGAAGAGCTTTCAATAGGATCTGAATATTCGATTATTTGCCTTAAAATCATTGAGGGTCAATACAGTAGATGTATACTGGTGGAATTGGAGGAATTCAAGACGTTCCTTCCCAGCCGAATGACACAGCATCTAGAGGAACACTTGGAAGATCTATCTAAACATAAGATAAAGTATCTGGGGGCGAAAATCCTTGATGGGAGAACCATCCAAGAAGTTGCATTCGTATAAGTAAATTTTTTGTTATAAATTTTATCTCGTAATATTGATTAGTCATGTATAAATTTAAATGTATTGGAGCAACTCTAATTTCTCAAATTGTATATCAGAATCAATTAGCTCATTATGTTAATGGAAAGGAGATGGAATTTTTTGAATATAATATTATATGTATCGATTGCATGGTGAAGAAATTTGGACATCTGAATCATGAACCAATTAACAAATTTCATATAGAAATGATTATATCACGTGATGAAGAGTTGAAATTCATGATGGAAAGATATATGAAAAAATGTGAGATATGCTCACAAATATTTGCCTCTATTGAACAAATTGTAGCTAGTGAAACAGAAGGTTATGAGTCTGAGTTGTGGTGAATAAAAATACATATTGAATAATTGACTTTTTATTTTATCATCAAATCAATGTCTACCCAAATCATAGAGTATTTTATCTCTACATAAAATTAAACATTCATTCAGTATTACATTCTCAATTGATGGATTGAGATTACAAAATTTTTCAATTGACTCAAAACAATCAATAGTATTGATGAAGTACAAAAAATTCTTATAATAAGAAAAAAATTAAGTTTCAATAACATCTCAAAACGTTTTTTTATTGAATTTTCATCGATTTCTTTTATCATAGCAACATCGTTACTAGATAAATATATATGATTATCACTCCTACATATGTGTGTTAATTTAAATCCATTCACAGATGCTGTTGTTATTGATATATCATCTATAAATCTGACATCATTGTCTTCATTCATGTTGAGAATTTCTATAAACATCATCCATTGTAGATTATCGAAGGATATTGAAAGTTTTTGATTCATACTTAGAATCTTCTTATGGTTTCCATTGTTCTCAGGATCGAATTTGGAATTGATTCCATGATTATGAAATTCCTATATCATTCATAACTATCGTTGTATACAAATAGCGGAATAATTTGTGCCTTAAAATGGGTGTTAATATTCCAACCTTGAGGATGAAATATGGTTGTGCAAGACGCATAATTTGAAACCAAAAATAGGATCTATTAACTTCCGAAGAAAAAGACCCCCACATTCGTATACTTCAAATTTTATTTTTTCCTAACATTTACGTTCTGAAATAGGAACTTTTTATTAGCGAAAATGTTTGAATGAAAAGTCGTGAAAATATTGGAATAATCATATCATATATTATTTCTGCTTAAATGCGGTACAAAACGAGATAATTAACCGGACGTCAAATCCTTTTTATCTATTTTCATGATACAATGTTTTACTACAAACATGATAGCCACCTGCAAACGCAAATCTTTGTTATGCCCTAATTATTAAAGAGAGTGTCAAGATTAGAAAAAATCAATTTAATGGATATCTTTAGTTAGTTGTAACAATGAATATTAAAGTACCAAGCAGCCCATCACAATAGGCTATTTCATATCCTAAATATGTTCCTAGTGAATGTGCTCCATCAGGAATTCGTGCGCCGGGACATCCCCACAGAATAGTAAGAGGCTACAATGATCGATAATTATAGTAAAATAGTTGAAGGTATTTATTGAATAAATATTACTCTATGTGGAACTCTTTGTAGCCAAATCGTTCGCCTTTCATTGATGTAAGAATCTGCAAACCCTCATTTTGAAAAATTCTTATAGTAGATAGTCGTTCTATACTCACCCATATCGTTTTTAATTCGGTCGTTTTTTCTTTTGAAATAATTAGTAGAAATATGAATACAAAGCAACCACTCTATCCTTATGTAGAAATGAAATTGGTTTGAATAATAGGCTATCATTTTTTTCTCGCAAGAAGGAAATGAATAGATATAATTTTATTTCCGATAAAATGCAACATTGTAGTTATCAGCTACATCGTTCGAATGAAAGTTGCTCAGGATATGAAGATACTAAGTCGATTTAAATCATATTATTCATATATATTTATACATCAAAAGTTATCATCCTTATCCTTAAATAGATGTCTTGAAGTTGTTATGGGGCTGAAGATAAAAAGGTAAGTTGAGGTTGAATTTTCAGTGATAGGAAAATTTTTCATCTAATTGTTTGAAATCTTGAGTATATAGGATCGAAGAGGTCGTAATGAATAAGTATGCAAGTTGAAACTTTGAAAACTATCACCCAATGAAAGATAAATAGCTTTCGAGTCTAGAATATGATATCTTTAGGATGAATACCAAGAATGATGCTCTTCAAACTACGAGGATATGATCTCTATATTTTTTCGATAGAATATTTCATTACAATTCATATTATGAGGATCTAAATACGAACCTCAGGAAGAAAGCAAAGAATGACTTCGAGAAGAATCTATTCAAGTTGATGAACAACGCTGTTTTTGGTAAGTTAAATTGTACTGATATGATATCCTATTCTTTAGATTTCATATACAGATATTTACATATTATTCTATCGTTACAGGAAAAACTATGGAAAACATCAGAAAGAGGGTCAATGTACATCTTCTGACAAAGTGGGAAGGTCGTTATGGTGCTGAAGCTTATATCTCAAAACCAGAGTTCAAGAATTCTGTTATTTTCAACGAGAACTTGGTTGCAGTTGAACTTCGGAAACTTGAAGTATACTTGAATAAACCAATTTATGTGGGAATGAGCATTCTTGATCTGGCGAAGACAACTATATATGAATTCCATTACGACTATATGAATGAAGCGTTCAGAAAGGGCTGTACCATCTTATATACTGATACAGACTCGCTTATATATGAGCTATTTGAAGATCCTTATGAAGTGATGAGAAGAGATTGCCATACGCGCTTTGATACCTCCGACTACCCAAAGGATAATCCCTATGGTATTCCTCAAGTGAATAAGAAGGTATTAGGCATGATGACGGATGAGAATGGGGGTATTCCGATGACTGATTATGTAGGCCTCAGATCTAAACTGTACGCAGTCAAAAATTCATATAATGAGATTGATGTGAAGAAACAACAAGGGAAACAGAAGGATATGATCCGGAGGAAATTGAAACTATGTGCCGAAATTATGGTGTTACCAAGAAGGCTAAAGGTATCAAGAAATCGATTGTAAAAAACAATATTTGTTTTGAGGATTACATAGAATGTCTTGAAACATGGAAGCATAAGATTATTTCACAAAATTTAATTCAAGCTAAAGAACATCATGTGCATTCATTAACGCAGGAAAAAATAGCTTTGAGTCCAGAAGATGACAAGCGATATTTGGTACCTGGAACATTCAACACTCTACCTTGGGGGCACTATTCCATCGAAAAACGGAAGAATGAAGAACCGGATGAGCCAAGGAAGAAGATTTCTATATTGGAAAAATTATTAACTTCACCTTAATCTCAATAAAAAATATTTCTATATGTACATATTACCTAAGCGATGATTCTATGTGTGTATCCATAATTAGCAGTCATAACGCTTCCGTTTGTAACATCAAGAAATGAAAATAATAAAAAATGGTTGATTTCCTATAGTGTTTCCATCCTCCACCCTGTATATTCATAACCGATAAGAAATAACTCTCCTGAATATGACATCATCCTTATCAATTTATCATATTGTTTTAAATCAGCTAGCTATCCAAATCAATCCTGGAATAATCTTCAGATGTACAATTTTCGCGTTCGGATTTTTCAACGAAGATATGAAATCTTGAATATAGGACTTGTCTCACGTTCAACCTTGAATGAGACTTGGAAAAATTTTCGGTGATAGGTCGACAAATGTTCGATTTCCACTCATTTTTTCACCGGTTAATGTGTAGAGTTCCCTGACGAGCGAAGAAACCGCAATTTAGATAAGCACTAAAAAACGTTGTTATGATGTGGGAACTTGATATAATAACCTTGGATGAGAAAATCCTATCAGCCAACACAGAACCGTATAACATCGAATATTATCTCTTCTTTCTGCATTTCCGAAATAGGAAAATATTTTATCATTCAAAACAACGTCTCGAGCTATCACATTGTCACGATTTATTCATAATATTGATATCCTACCGTCTAGGTTCGAGATCTGAGATCAACAATTTGAACTGATCGTTAATGATGCGGATCATCGTTTTGAATCAGAGTTGAACTCTATTTTGATAGATTTATCTATCAGCATATATGATATATTAATCGTTGAATCCTATGTCTCTATAAGCGACAGAAATATAAAAAGTTTTGATAATGTCTCCCACGGTAGAGCATTCAAATGTTTTAGACACTAAACCTCTTATGATTCATTGATGTAATTTTTGTACCTTTTTAGAGGAATTTGAACATGTAATTAACCCGATCCTTTTTATCAATAGTTATCACAAGAATATTTTCAATATATCTATATACTATGATATTTTTTCACGTCCAGATTGAGCGAGTCATTATTCAAAGTTCCTTTATAAATAAGACTCCATACTTATCATTATAATCAGTGTTGCTTATCATTTCAATATGGAAGAATCTTTGAATGAAATATTAGCGAAATATATATTCATCTCTATATATTTGATAGCTGCCATTATAATTGTATTGTTGTTGATACTCTGGGATGAAAAATGTTCATCGGTTTTACCTGCTGATACATTGAAGATTGAAAACAATCATGTGAAATGCATAAGTTGTGGACTAGTATTATATTGTTTGGAGAAAAATAATCACCCCAAATGTCTTCAGATGAGCGGAGAGCTAGGGGGTTTGAAATACTGTTGTCCTTTGAAATGTCAATTACTGATGGATGACAACTTGGAAAATAAATCAACATGTATCATAATGGAATTTATTAGAAATAAATGAAAGGGAAAGAAAATCATTCGTTTAAAATCTAACCATTAGTAGTAGTAGGGGGTGAAATGGTGGATGCGCTTTTCGAGTCAATTATGAACTCTATGGTACCGTATGTCTAACCCCATTCATGACATTTTATTGAAGGAAAAAAGGAATTCGGCTTGTCACGTTTAACCTTGAATCGGACTTGGAAAAATTTTTTACGGATCTTTTCAGATGTTCTCATGTCTCACGTTCAACCTTGAATGGGACTTGGAAAAAATTTATATTCTCATGTCTAACCTCATCCACGTTCAACCTTGAATGGGACTTGGAAAAATTTTCACGTTCGGATCTTTTCTATGAATCGAATCCACCTTGAATGAAATATTCGCGTTCAACCCAATTTCATGTTCAACACTTCCCTCTGAATCGTACAATTTTCGCGTTCAAGAGGATAATGAAGACCTTGAATGGATCTTGTAATATTTCGTTGAAGAGTAGAACTTGTCTCACGGTCAACCTTGAATTAGTACAATTTTACGGATCTTTTCAGATGTTCTCATGTTTCACGTTCAACCTTGAATGGGACTTGGAAAAATTTTCGTTGAAGAGTAGAACCCCTTCCGCGTTCAACCCTGAATCGGACTTGGAAAATTTTTGTTCAACAACTCCCTCTGAATCGTACAATTTTCATGTTCAACAGGATAACGAAGACCTTGAATCGGACTTGTAAAAAATTTATATTCTCATGTCTAACCTCATTCACGTTCAACCTTGAATCGGACTTGTAAAATTTTCGTTGAAGAGTAGAACCCCTTCCGCGTTCAACCCTGAATCGGACTTGGAAAAATTTTTGCTCAACAACTCCCTCTGAATCGTACAATTTTCATGTTCAACAGGATAACGAAGACCTTGAATCGGACTTGTAAAATTTCAACGAAGATATGGAGTGACCTTGGATGCTTTCATGTCTAACCCCATTCACGTTCAACACCCCCCTCTGAATCGTACAATTTTCGCGTTCAACAGGATAACGAAGACCTTGAATCAGACTTGGAAAAAATTTATATTCTCATGTTTAGCCTCATTCACGTTCAACCTTGAATGGGACTTGTAAAAATTTTCGTTGAAGAGTAGAACTTATCTAACCCCTTCCGCGTTCAACCCTGAATCGGACTTGGAAAAATTTTTCATGTATCTTTTCTATGAACCGAATGGGGACTTGATGAAATTTTCGCGTTCAACCCAATTTCATGTTCAACACCTCCCTCTGAATCATTCAATTTTCGCGTTCAACAGGATATGGAGTGACCTTGGATGCTCTCATGTCTAACCCCATTCACGTTCAACACCTCCCTCTGAATCGTACAATTTTCGCGTTCAACAGGATAACGAAGACCTTGAATCGGACTTGTAAAAAATTTATATTCTCATGTCTAACCTCATTCACGTTCAACCTTGAATCGGACTTGTAAAAATTTTCGTTGAAGAGTAAAACATGTCTAATGTTCAACCCTGAATCGGACTTGGAAAAATTTTTACGTTCTCACTACCCATTACCAATGTTCCCATGACTCAAATCCTAGTCAACTGTACCACTTATTCCACTGCTTACTCAACTGATCCGGTAGCTTAGCGGTTAAGACGTGTGATTCATAATCCATAGGTCTCAGGTTCGAATCCTGACGAAGTGCAAAAATTTATGCTAATGAAAGTGAAAAAATTTATGTTAGTGTTACTACGAAGTGACGTCATCTCCACCTTCCCTCACCCTCTAACCCCTGGACCACTCAGCATCCAACACGTCTACGTCGAAATGGGACTTAGAAAAATTTCAACTCCTACCCCTCAGCATCCCTGTGAAACTTAGAAAAATTCCAACTTTGACTCCTTACCCTCCTGGACCACTCAGCATCCCTGTGGAACTTAGAAAAATTGACCGTACACGTCTACACCCCTGTGGGACTTAGAAAAATTGACAAAATTGACCATTCTTGCAAAATCGAGTGGCTTTCTCTTATGGGAATTTACATGTAAAAATAGGGGTAGTTGCGCCCGAACCCGTGTTGCACATCTACTCTGGATTGCAGACTGTTGACATTTCTTATGGTGCCACCAAGTTCCTCTGCCATTGTTATGTGTGCCGAGGGACCGTCACAAGTAATGGAAACAACCTGCACACCAACTTCATGAAGTTTTCTCAATGCAACTCTAACAACATTGGCCTTTTCCGATCCTGTCATTGAGCTTATCAGAAAATGTGCTATGGGCAATTTCCACCCTCCATCCAATGATACCACCATCAAAACAAGAGCTTCCATAGCATATTTCAAGGAGTCACTCTGAAGGCCAGTACCATAATCTTCATATCCCCAAGTCCTATTGTTTCTGACTTCTATTTGCGTTTTTATAGCCATTTCGTCCAGCATCAGACTGCATAAAGTCTGCTGTTTTTTTCAAGTCCTTCAGCAACTAGTAATTTCAGGCTTTTAATAGAATTTTCACAAAATCCTGGTTCGCAATTGATTTTGCTTAACCACTGTCTAATAGTTGATGGTGCAGGAAGAGCCAAATCAAAAACATTCCTCACATAGAGCGTCATTGCGAACGTCTTCAAATCTTCATTATATTTTTCCGTAAGTTTTTTTCCTTTTGATTGGATTTTTTGGCCTTCATATTTCTTTTGATCAAGGACAAAGGAACACCACTAATAGACTTCTTCAATATGTCCATTCCATTTTCTGAAATCATATCCTTCTTTTTTGGGGTTGAAATGATTTGCTTCATGCTGGTAACTTTCTTCTTGAGATGAGCAACTTTCACTGTTAACCGCTTAACTTTTTTTTGAGCCAATGTTTTTTTACCACTCTCGTGATTCAATTTTCTATGCAGTGTTGATGTCGATGCACTGAAAATATAAAATTTGTTATGGAAAACTGTTAACAGGTGATATGCTCTAATAGAATTCACGTGGGACTGTTGTATTTTTTTCAATAACTAAAGAAATGAATAAATCATGTTAATTTATTTGAATAATATGTAATTTGTCCCTGTCGCACATCTACAGTTGTAACTTATGGTAAATTAGGAACAAAACTGAAATTATCTTGAAATTAACTTACGCATAGTTATGTCTCATTTTTATATCCCTCCTGATTCTCTTAATTGGTCCTTTATTACCCTCACTATCTGTTGATGAATTCCCATACACTCTCTTGATACTCATGGGCGAGTCTGTCGATGAGGTAGCAACACTCCAAGGTGACCTAGAACATAATTGTTTTTGATGTTGACTTGGACATGCTCCAAAGAAACGCAAAATATAGAATTGAAATACTCTGATTCACGTCAATAAGCCATACAATATTCATATTCGCCACAGATTTCATTAGAGAACTACTATAAAATCATTTTATTCAAAGATCTTACCCGGCGGCTATTTCAATAATAGGAGTACCAGAAACTCTCAAACCAACACTTGGTGAATTCTCATCAGTGAAAAAAAGCATCTCTGCGTCAACATCCATTTGAACATTGCCATCTTGTGGTGCTGACAGATTTTCAATATTCATTGTATTCTGCACTTCCCGAAGTGTTCTGAAATTTCGTCGGTCACTAAAAGATCGTTATGAGCATTACTGATGTACATTCATTACTGTAGTGTCACATCTCACATGTTATACTTACTGAAACATATACCAAAGGTGTACTGACATGAACCTGGACGCAAGTTTGAAACATTGACACACTTCACATGACATCCTCTGACAACTATTGCATTTGATCTTGGGTGATGTTAAATCAACCTCAATTCCACACCATAGACAATTCCGAGACATATCATCAGATGACTTTATAATGATGTTCTTTAAGCCAAGTCTATAATTGTTAATATTAATAGTTACCCAAACTTTCCCCATTGACAATTTTGCTGAAAAAATATATAATAAAAACCCCACAGTTGAATGAATCTACTTGCGTATCATGTTTTTTAACTCTTACTGGAGCCAAAAATACACGGAGGACTTTACCCAACTGGAGCCGGTTTGGCAACTAAATAATTTTTTGTCATTTTATCACTTTAATGTTATATCGGCACTCTGTGAAGCCGAAAATATTATTTTTCATGTCGTCTAACTCGTGGTTTTTGTGTAAAAGGGTGGTCTATTTTGAGTACCACCGCAACAGTACAAGGAAAAATGAAATTAATCTATCAAAATATTTATTTTCTCGAATACAAAAAAAACAAAAAGAAGCTAAAATGATTGATGAAAAAGCTGAAAACAGCTTTTTTGTTTGCCCAGGCAAAGCGGTACTTGGCAAGTTGTACAAAGCCAATCTGTGCCCACTGGGTTAGCTTTGGTACTGCGCAAGGCACATCTTCTTCTAGAGCCCCTTTCTGGCTGATGCTCAGCTGCATGCAGTCTCACACTTTGAGGTATGAAGGGTTTCGATTTGTTTCTCTGGATCTGAACTTGATTACTGGATGCTTTTCGTTTAGAAGACACTAAAGTTGAGGCAACCAAGCCATTTACAATTTCCCTTCTGAAGTTTTTGGCGGTCATCTTTAGCTCGTTTGTTTCCATTTTTTATGAATACAGTAAGAATTTATTATACATGCATCGAGAAAGTAAAAAAAGATACGGTGCCACCATTTATTACTTTGGAGATCTATTTTGTAACTGGCTAGGAGTTGATCAAACTTGTCAACTCCATTCATGTTGGCATTATAATCAGTAAGGTGGCTGCTGGGGCTGAGGTGCATTTTTCAATATTTTAGAGCGTATGTCAGCTAAAGTTTCGTTATCTGAATCGCTGTCATCATTTACGTCCATCACCATCTCATGTTCACTCGAAACTTCAAATGAATCTTCTGATTCATCACTGGATGGCAAAGATTCGAAATCTGAGACAGTGTCATCTAAGGATTCCATTATGTCCAACAAATCTCTACGTGTCATTCTCACTAACCGAAAAGGTAGATCTTCATTATCACACATTTCCTGTAGAATAATTAAAATTTTTATATTTGACTCCGACTTATAATTTTTCTCTCTACTGGAGCGGTGGTCCAAAAACTGGATACCAACATCAAAGTCTTATTCCTATTGATCAATGAAATTGAATCCATATATGAGAAATATTACTTACATATTATGTTATGTACAACACTGTTTCAACACAGAAAGAATTGAAATATACAGTACGTTGGAAAACGACGCTATCACTATGAGGACAATATTGCATTGAGAAAAGAAAATGGATATTTTACCAGAGGTCGTTCAATACGGGTTGCGACAAGTTTTAATACGTTGTTTTCACATCGCCAGATGGTTTGCCAACGGTGGTACAAAATTTGAGCGGCTGCTACATTTCGAAAATGCATTTGAAATGGCGGTTCAAATACAGTAGTCACCACCGCATCAGTTGGGTCGAAAAATTGGTGGTTCATATTGTGGACCACCATCGCCATAAGAGTTAACTTCTATTGCCCAATCGAATATATCAATGTTTTCGTCATTAATTTGGTTAAAAAACTGCAAAAATTTTTATGAATCTATCGAGGTGTCTCGATGTTTGGTTTCTAGTGCTCCCCATTGGATTCAAAAAAAGAAATTTCTTATTGATGACATCTACTATCGCTAAGCGAAAATGATGCAGATTAGGGTAGCCAGTAACATCTGAATAATTTTGAAGAATACGAAAACCTAATAGATTTTTTTCGAATCGGAAATTAATAATTGAAGGGTGCTTTTCCCCATTACCATAAAGAAATATTCTGGTCGCAAGCATGGTTGTAACTACTTGAAAGTCCGAAGAGGTATTTAAAATATTCAAACATATATCTACCATGAAATTCGTCAACCAAGATTTTCCCGATAATATTTCAAATTCTTCGCTTGTTATTTCTTTAACATCACAACTGAAAGATTTGAAACACGAAATATTGTACCTCCTACCAATATCTTTATAATAAGATGAATCGGAAACTAAACCGTTTGGTAGTATGATCAGGTCTTTTTCTGGTCTCCATTTAACAAAATTTGGTGACGCTTGAATTTCCGAAAGACAAGGCAACATAATGAAATAAATTTTTTTTTCAATTTTGGAAGCATTTTCACCCAGAACACTTTATCTCTATTAATCCGTTCTATTTTAATTCCCTTAAAGGTCCATATAACGGAATCACACCAGTCCCTATCAGTGATTTTTAAAAGACCTTGGACCTGATAATAGTATTTATGAGATTTCAAAATACACCCAGTTCTTTTATCACAATATTTAATCATCCCCTGAAAACATGCCTCAATCATTTTCAATCAGGCCATCGGTTGACACTAATCCATCAGGAGACCCAGCGATGAATTGAAAAACTTTATGAATTCTCAAACCGGACTTAATACACTTTCTGAGAGTGTGTTCTTCATAATTCGAAATGGCAATATTCTCATTATTTGTTCCATGTTTAATGGCATTGGATTTTAAAACTGATGGTTTATTACTTTCTTTAAAAATATTAATCAAACTCTGATTACTACAACTATTACAAATTTTAATTCGATGCGGTCACACGGATGCGTCTTTCTTCAAACCATTCATGAGAGAGTCTTTGATCTCTAGTTGAATTTTCTATTTCCATCAATTCCTGATCAGTTTTCTTGTAATTTTAGTTGAAATATGCAAAGCAAATATGTTTGTAGTCAGGTGGTATGTCCGAGGGTATGTCATTTAGCCCAATACTATTAATTTTACAAAATTTACAGAAGAAATCGCTATTCAAAGTTGTTTCCAAATCTTCAATACACACTAGATGTACCCAACCATTACATCCATCACATTGTACCCAATCGCTTCAAATTCCAATCTTCCCTTTTCACAATAAATGCATAAATTTGGATCAATTTGCTTCCGTTTGCTAACCAATGATTCGCTTCTTTCCAGAGCCCGTTTGAGTGTTGTTCCTGAAAAATTATCATGAAACACCTTTTCCTTCTCTTCCCAGGTTTCTTTCAAAATAAATAAAATATATTTTCTGAGTTTTCTAATCAACCTGCTGCTTTTTTGACGCATTAGTTTATTTGCTATTATGTTTTTCACTATGCCAAACCATCTCTCAACTGGTGCATTACTCACACGCTCTTTATTATTCAAGAGAATACTACTCCATAGGGAGACGAAAGGCATATAATGTTTCGAAAAATGTTCGAAAAATTCTAATTGCATATATTCATTTCTAGGTAATGTATAATCAGAATCAAGCTTCACAGTTAATACAAATTGTTTAAAATACTGACAAAAATTTGTATTTTCGTAGGTGCCACGAGTGTTTTTATCTAAATTAATTTTAATTTCTCCTTTCAGGGGTTCAACATCACAGAAACTGTTTGAAGACAAAGTTATATTTAATAAATTATTGAAAGCTTTTCTAAATGTTTCGGTTTTTGTTTCGGAGTTGGTTATTAAAAATAGATTTTCAAACCAAGCACAAAAAACATTCCAGTCGTTGATAAGATATCCAGTAGCTAGAATTTCTTTCATGTGAGCAATTACTTTCGATCTACGCCCTCTCAATTTTCCCCTGGGGGGCACCTGTTCACTTCCAGGGGGCACCCCGAAATGTAACTGAAAGAAACACTGCTCGCTTCAATCCTTTATTTCATATTATGTGTTAATTGTCAAATATACTGATTATTCCTATTAAAATTGTACTAACGAAGACGGTGTTTTTGTCTTTACTACTGATGAATTTGCATAGATTCATAAGAACGAAAAATTCCTTTCAGAGAAGTATGTGTATATTATTGATAAAAAATTTTTACTGTTAAAAACACCTGCAATTTGTATTATAAAACATATTGGTTCATTGTGTTTCTTCCGAACCACTGTGCCGCCGCTGTATTTCCCCGCCACGTGACTACCGTTGTATCGGCGCATATCCGTGGATTTCAACGGTCATCATGTTTTCTGAAAAACCGGTGTTGGCTGTTATCAGGAGCATTTTGTTTTTCTTGGAATTCTATGAAAAGTATTTTCGATAATTCGATACCTCTCATTGGGATTCTTGCTTTTCTGAAGATTTTTTGATACAATTGTTCGATCATTTTGTTCGTGGGACGAACATTCTAAGAGAGGTTGTATTTTTCTGAAAAGGGATTTCAAACAAGGAATTTTGTCGCTGTGGTAAGCCGCCATCACATTGTCGTTCTGTGTCAATTCATAATTTGTTTCGTTTCACCATTTTTCAGCTTCAACGAGATTTATACCACCTATTATTCTCAAGCATGACGAACAAATATAATAATATTTTACCCTCATTACATATAAGAGGTATGTACGAAATTTTCATTTGGTTTTTCATTATTATTTAACCAAAATTGTTTCATCCATTATAGGGTTCAGGTGCAGGACAATAGAGTCCACATTCGTCCTTCAATCTCTTACTTCTGTAGGTACAGAAAATATTCGAATATCAGGGTGAATCCAGATTTTGCGACGCCCAGGGAATCGACACTTAAATATTTCCAAGTACAAAAGGAGCACTCCGCTAATCACTCAAGGTCGTACTATATTTCTTTTCCTTTCCTACTTCATAATTAACACCTTGTATAACTCTCCTCCCCTATCATCTAGTTTCTCTATTGATAATTTTCATTCAATAATACATAAATTTGAAAATCTGAATTGAGTCTAAATATTGGAGAGTAACTGTTAAGAAATTGTTTGAAGTGTATTTGAAGTTAAAGGGGGCTATCCCCCAAAGTTGTGAAGCGCTTGTCTAAACACATACGCCCTGAATCTATCTGTTCGGTAATTCGGTGAAAATTAGTTCATATAAAGAACTCAGAGAGCATAAAAGAGACTTAAGTTGTCAGTTTTGTATATTTTTCATTACGGGTGAAAGTTCTAGATTTCCTTAATTAGATTTCCATTCTAACTTCCCCCTAAGTGTATTCAAAATCTGGTGGCGCCCATTTACTATTTTTTCTTGGTTTATAACTTACCCTGCCCTTCTCCGACTCGAGCTAAGGGACCGCTTAGGGAGAACACTATTAACATTGTTTAAGGACTTAAACAATGCTATTAAGTAATTCCAGAGAAAGTAACATTATAACGAAATCCAGAATTGAATGAATATTGTATTCATTCCTTCTGTAAAAAAATTATATTCAATATCACTTCCCTTCAGGGTCTCAGGGTTTGAATATAAAGTGAAGGGATTGAGCTCGAATATCAATTTCAATCATGAATAAATAATAAATCGACTCAAGTGAGAGGAATTGAAAAAGAAGAGTTGAAGAAAGATATGTTAAATGTGAACGCTCAAGAACAACGACAGAATGATGTAATTAATTTAGATGTAGATACTTCGTGGATAAAAACTTAGTTGATGTGAAATCAAACACAGTGTATAGAAAAGTTCTATCTGAAGCCTTAGCCTAAATGATAGTCATAGACATGATTAAAATGCATAATGAACATCCAAATTATACAGTGTGTTTGGTCATGACTTAACGATAATTAAAGGTCATCAAATATACCTTATATTTTCGACAAAAACACCCAAACTTGGAAGTTTACCCCCTCAGTTTTCGAGTAACCCCCATTTTAGATTTACTTTACTTTTTTATTTTCGTTGACCCTTCCAAAAAATATCGATTTCTTTGGGCATTAAGGTCCTACAGATGTGAAAAAAATGTTGGCAGAGAGTTATACAATATCTGTATATAGAGTGCATATATCGTCAATATTCCAGATTTCTTGAAGAAACTTGTCGTATTTTAATTGGCTCAGTGTAATGGACTTATTTTCTTCAATTACTGAATTGGTAAGTGAAAAAAGGAAGAATTCAGTTTTCCCTTCATTAAGAAGTAGATTTATATTGTTATACTTCAATGAAAGGTGGCAGTATCATCTTTCAAAAAACATTTTTCACATCTGTAGGACCTTTATGTCCAAATAAATCGATATTATTTGAAAGGGTCAACGAAAATAAAAAAGTAAATTTAAAATGGGGGCTACCCCAAAACTAAGGGGGTAAACTTACAAGTTTGGGTGTTTTTGTCGATAATATTAGGTAGATTTGATGACCTTAAATTATCGCTAAGTCATGACCAAACACACAGTATATGATGTGTAAAAGTACCCTTTCATTTTAAATTCATATTATTGAACAATTAAAATTGGTTATACTGAATATGGTTTTAACTCTGCACCTGGATACAAAATATTCAAAACTCAGGAAGAATATTTCCTGTTGTAAAAATGATATCTTGTGAACTTGACAGTGGCAGCATAGGTGCATGGCTACAAAAAATCCGAACTTTTTGTATATCTCCTAAGAAATCGTCGAATTTTCAAACAATCGTCGTCGATTTTAGCTTTGCATTGTTGAATGCCGCATCCATGGCTTTGAATTCTTTGAACAAAGACATTGAGCTGATCAATACATCGAACAGTGGTGATTATAGTGATTTAATCAACTAGGTTATTAAATACAGCGACCAATGGTCAAGATATTTTAACGCGTGAGCGGAGTGAACGCGTTAATATGTAGTTCGTGACCATTAGTCGCTCTATTAATAACCGAGTTGATAACAAGATTTTTTCGACGATCCCAATATGAATTGTGTATGAATTCTTGATTGAAATACATCCTCATTTTGCACAAGATTTACATTTGACATAATAAAATTTCTATGTAGTTATCTATAGAGTTTTCACATTTCTCGTAGTGCTTCTGAATGCTTTGTGAACGGTTGTCATCAGGATTGCACATTGAAATAGCATAAATGGAGTATTAAAGTGGGTCATTAATGATCAATTTCGTACACATTAAAATCACCTTTTATTTTGAGATGAACGGAAAAAAAATATTTATCACAGCAATTAAGGACTTGCTATATATTTCAGCTTCCACTCATCGCGACGGTTTTGAACGGCGATGAAGAAATATGTTGAATAGATAATCGAGGAAGCTTCATTGTAGTAATACCATTCAATTGCAGTATAAATAGTTATTTAATAGACTAGGTTATTAATTAGTGCAACTAATAGTCAAGATATTTCAGTGAGCGGAGCGAACGCGTTAACAGTTCGAAACCATTAGTCGCAAGATTAATAAACGAGTAAAAGATTTTTCCGTTGACCTCATTATAAATTGAGTTTAAATTTTCGATGGAAATACATTCTTATTTTGCAGAAGGCATTCGACATAATAAAATTTCTATGTTCCGGTAGAGTTTCGACATTACTCGTATATTGCTTCTGAATGATTTGTGTTCGGTTGCTATGACAATTACACATTGAAATTGCATAAATTGAAAATTAAAATAGACCATTAATGTTCAGTTTGTTACACATTAAAATCCCCCTTTATTTTGAGGTCGACGGGAAATGTTTATTAAATCACTTCATGCCTTTGTTTTGATTTTTTTATTTTTCTCTGTTACTATGAATGAGTCGTTGATGCTGATTACGTGAAATAAATAAAAGAAGATAATGAAAAATTTAAAGGAAATGAATCTTGATGTTGTCAATGTTGACTAACTGTCATGTCATGATAATGGTAATGTAAATGTTGCTTAAATAATAGAGATACTATAGCACTGTTCACATCATTGTTAATGTTTTCGATCCAAAAAAAATTTAGTACTTCATTCTGTCCGAAGTTCTGCTGTTCAGCGCTTAAAATAAGAGAAAAGTCATGTTTATGTCTTAATATGATCCGAACGGGGGCACAAATTCATATAAGGTTAGATTAACATAAACCATAATACTAAGAACATTTATAGAAAAAAAATATTTGTGAGCAGACTCTATTTTCGTTTGAAACCGTGGCTGGGTGGAATTTCCCATGTCCCATGATCCGAACGGGGACCCAAAATTTATATGAGGATCATAAATCAAGATATAAAGAACAATCCAGCGAAATATACACCTCTTTAATTTTTTCAAATTACTCAAAAGAAAACCCTGATTAACAATGTAACACGTAGCTCCCTAGTCAGCTATAAACTCTATTATTTGTCCCTCATTACTGAGGTTTTTGATGCAGAGTATCTCCTTACTTTGTGACTCAGTGTACTCATCGCTGTTCTCTTGTCTAATTTGCTCATCATATTTAGTTCTTCTAGCTGTCGGGTTGTGACTTCCACCTCTATGACCTTCTCTCCCTCTAAAGTTACCCCTACTTTTACCTCAAGAGTTACCTCTGTAGCTGAAGGCTTCTCCAGCATTAATAGTAGTAGTAGTATTTAATGTCATCAGATACATGCATAGACCTAATAAGAATGGACACCGCATGAGAGAGAGAGGTCACTTGGTCGAATGTGATGGAGCTATTGTGGGCAATGTCATACTTGTTCTATGGGCAATGTCAGTTGAATTATATTGAACGCATCCAATCCTTGTGGGCAAAGCAAAGTCTGTGGTCACATAAATATTTGTTTACATCCTCCATATGATTTTGACAATTTGCCCACAAACTTGCTTCATCTCTTTTCTTTTCGATAATATCGCATATGTCTTTCTCTCTCTAATGTATCCAAGTGTTCGATCTTCTGTTAAGTCGCGTGATTCTGCATCCATAGTAATTATAGATCTATGGATACATGACATGTCAGAACACACTAAAAATATACCCACATAAATATGAATATAGTACAATTTAATTTGGCACCTACAGATGTAAACCACAACACATTATGGTAAAGAAACCAATTATATTCAGGCAACTCAGGTTGAGTTCATGAATTCTGAGTATAAGCTTCTTTTCCAAAAGCATGGTTCTCTTTTTTTAGAGAACACTTTCAGTGGTAGCTGCTTCATTCCCTCAGGTAGCTTTTATAAAATTCGTTGGCCCTGGTTCGTTTTAAACCTTACTGGAGTTTCCTGGTTCTGATAATTTCTATGATTGTATGGCCTCTTTATATTTCTTCCACAGTTTTAACTGGTGTGATCTGTGATTTTTATGCAAGTGAAGCAAACCCACTGGTTGTTTTCATTTAATGAACATTGGTACCAGTGTCCCTTTTCATTGCACCTGAAGCACCTGTCGTTGTTAGACTTGCCTCTCGTAACCCTTGCTTTGGACATGGCTACTTCATTTTCAGTGGAGCCCTCCATCTGCGTCATTGTCCTGTTCTATGCGATACATGGTTTTTCTCAACTCTTCCATGTTAATTTCTTTGCTAGTTGTCGAGATAACTGCTGAATCAGTTCTTCTCACTTCTGGCATGGCACCTATAATTGCTTGGCAACACGTTGAGCGTCTCTCTTGATCGGTAAATCTGTGTAGATCGTCGCTCATCTCATTACGTTTTCTGTTGTCTCGAACTCTAGCCTCGCTTTGTCAAGATGTTCCTGTAAACATCTTTGTAGACAAGTTGCCAGAATGTTCGTATATTCATAGAATATCCTCACAAGAAATCTGAAACGTTCCGAAAACATTCTATGAACTATCAAATGAGAGAGGAACTCTGATTCCATAGACGTTCCATGAACATTCTCCCGAATATTCAGAACCTCCTAGGAACATTCTTAAGAATATTTCAGGAATATTCTTGAGAATATTTCGGGGATATTCTTGATGATATTTCGGGGATATACTTGAGAATTTGAATTTGAATAATTCAATATGCTATAATGATGAAAAAAACATTGCTTTATGGTATGAATTCTTACATTCAATTAATTAAATTCATTTTAGAGATATCTCCTCCCTCTCTTTCGCCTTCACCAACCAGCCTCCAATTGCCATTTCGACATCAGCCCCTGTCACTTTTCTATGAATTTTCATCACAGATTCTGTAAAATATGAGGGGTAATTAAATGAAGGAATATTAGTATTTAAGTTAAGATACTTATTCCGAGTTAAGCTAATTCGTTACCATGTATTGACTATTTATTCTATCAAACATTGCTTCTTAATAGACAGAAATAGTAACTTCTTCCGAAATTCTTATCTATCGCCACTTAGACAAAATTAAGGCAGAAAAATTTTCCTTCTTCTTGAACCCTAGCCAGCTATAATTTATGGCCAGGGAATTCGTCAACAACCTTTCCAGTAGTCTTTTAGACATCACTTTGTTATTGGATCGCCCCATTTTTGACCACTCGCAAACCTAAAATAACAAACCAAATCTAACATAAATGATAATAATATGCTGGGGACTTATCTAATCCTATCTGTTAGAGAGGAGTATAAATAATATGAAAAAATTTCCAGGAGATTTTCATACAATAAACTGAAGAATTTATATGTGAAAACAAATTTGAATAACTTGATAACCTTTTTCCAGAGTATTGTGATCGTATTTTTTCAGAGAACAGAAATCATGTTTATGTAACATTTGGATACACCTCAAGTCGAAAGAGCTCACCATTTTTCTTTTTATTTTCGGTTGTTTCCAAATATTTTTCCATTTTCTGTAACTCTTCTGAATGTTTTAAAGAAAGATCATATTTTTCGAATATTGATTCTTCAATAATTTCTTCGAAATTATTATTTCTATCATTCATGGATAATCTGGCAATGTCCTCTGCCAATTGGTCCAATTTATAATTTAAACTAGAAAGCTGCCTCAGAACCTGTGAAGGTTTCTTCTAAAAAAATAAAAAGGTTAAATTATTGTTGAATAGAATTGAGTTCAAATACGTACCGGCAAGCGCTCTGGAGGGATCTGCCTCTTGTATGATAACAGAATTTGCAGAAAATTAAACATTATCTATAACATCAACTGATTACAAATCATTCATATTTCAATGTATGATATAATAATGCAGTTATTGGGAAAGGAATAGCTTGAGTACACATAAAGAAGAAATATTGTTTTTTAATCAATTGGATACTTAACCGATAACTGCATTTTTATATACATACTGAACTAGTCAAAACTACAGATCAAAATATGTAAACATATGTATATATTCAGGTTCAATACTATGGATAAACATACTGACATGGCGATTAAATGAGGAATACTCAGTCTTAAATTGAATTATTTTTGTTATACAAACCTTTAGTGGACATTCCTTCGGTAATCTGAATCGGAATATCCAGAGTTCTTGCTGAAACTGAGAAGGCATGTAATTATTTATTTAAAATGGAATTATTTTCAATTACCTGATTCGGACATCGAACTGACCGATGTGCAGCATTCTTTTACAGACTCTTTTATTTTATTTGAAACTGGAACTAAAAACGAAGAAGATAAATAATAAGGGATTATATTGAGAAGTGAATTATACTTACCCAAGTTTGAAGAATTTCTTTTCATGGTGGGCATTTCTGGTGACCCTTGAATATCTTCTTCAGATTCGGATATTTCTGAATTTCCTCTTTTTCATCTCCTCTCAATTCATAATATTTTCGTATTTCTCATTTTTCACCACCTTTATTCGGACAAATCCTGTTTCAGCATCTGAGTTTAAGTCAGATTCTTCTTCCGCTTGAATTGCCTTTATTCTTGCCGTAGACAAATCACCTAAAACAGATATAGTGATTTATAGGTAATATCGGTTTCCAAATATCAACTTTACTTATCAATTAGCGGTGTGCAATATATGGTGTACATGAAGGAAAAGAAAAAAGGAAAATTCTAGTGGATTGGCAAAAAATGAACAATGTTAGAATGTGCAATGAGATTTAATATAAAAATGAATATTTTTCAATATTTTACCATATATATCTCTCATAATAAACGGCATTCGTGAATCGGCCAGCTTTCATCAGGCTGAGAACATTTATTTATGGCCGCCCGCAATTCAAATCCCGTGAAAGGAGGCCATCGACAGGTATTTGCACTCAACACCCATTGTATGGGAACAGCAGCAACCGTTTCTTCTTCAAGAAAATGAACTATTCGCCACCTATTTATAGATATTTAGACCTGAAATTTGAACTGATTCTGGAATTTATAAATATCAACGCAAAAATATACTCTCCCAACATTTTTTAACATTTCTTTTCATAGACATGTTGAATAAATAAAACCTTATATATACCGCAGTTATAACTGTCCTTCTGTTTTGCGTGTTCATAAACTGAAGCAGACAAATTTTTCTTCTGAGGCTTCTCTTTCATCACGTGATCATAAAAATCGATGAACTGATAAAATTCATTCATGAACAAATTGTTTTTTTCATGTCGCTTTGGAATGGAATGGGTCGATAAAAGCGACGGGAGATTGCTCGAAATGTATAACTGCTAAACAAAAGTGATTCTCATTTATTAATAACAGTAATGCGAGATATTTTTTTGTATATTTAAATTTTTGACGAATTCTTCTGTTAGCGTAAATGGATCAAAAATAGCGTTGGAAACCTTGCAAAATTATTTGAAATTTATTTTCCAAATTGATCGAATTCAGAGTTATATCAATCACAAAACTAGTCATCCACATCCTATCGTCAAGTGATTGAAAATTTGAAATATTTATTGCATTGAAGCACTTCAAATTGCCAAAAACTGCCACAACTTGATCTCTGGTACATTTTTTATAATAATTAATGTCATTTATTAATCCATATGCTAAAAACATCATATTGGTCTCCTCCTGGGTAAGTTACCATCATTTTCTTAATTTAATGAACCAGAAAGATAATAAAAATAGAAAAATTCTTTTAATTTCGGCAATATTTTATTTTTGAAAAATTCACATTTCTAGTTATTTTCTGATTGACTTTAATACCTTTGAAGGTGTACACAACAAATGCACACCATTCCCTATTCGTTATCTCTAATAAACCCTGAATTAGAAAATAGTAATTAGAGTTTGTTGTCACTTTTATCAAAGTAGTCTAATTTTTCGATGGTTTCTCCTGTTTCGCAGTTGCGCACTTTAAATGGACATTTGATCTCGACAAGCCCATCTTCATCTAGAAGACCGTCAGGTGAACCCGCTAAAAAAGAATAATCTTTATGTATAATGAGACTACTTTCTCTATAGGTATAATTAGTTTGGTTCAGGAATTGTTGAAGTAATATCTTTTCGCAATCAATGTCGTGGTTTTTCTTTTTATTTCTGAAATTTTCTCTCGACAATAACGATTTTATCAAATTCATTTTTGAGGTTGAATTCTTAGTTTTACATATCTGACCGAAGTTGAAACTATCAATCGTTTTCTCCTTTCATGAAACCACATAGGAGATTCTCTTTGACTTCTTGTTTTCCTTTCAATTACTTCTTTCTGTGCGCTCTCATCGTTCAATCTTCTCAATGCCGTTTCACATCGAGATTTGAATAAAAATTCCCTCTATAAGATTGTGTTTTTTGTGTCGCATATTTGGTGAATCCATCCGTTGCATCTATCACATTCTACCCAGGCTACTGTTTGATCTAAATCACCATAACCTCAATACATACACTCATAATTTTCATTCTGTAGTCTATGGGTCGAACAATTACATAAAAACGTACCGCTACAGGTTTTATCACCAAAAGATGGATCACAATTTGTATGTATCCAACGCTGACAACTGTCGCAAGTAACCCAATCGACTGTTGCATCTAGATTCTAGACGTCTGTATCCACAATATAAACATTACTCCTTTTTTGTTTCTTTATCGCCCGCAATTAATAAACAATTTCGATTTTCATTCAAGGAATCGATATTTGATTTATCTCCAATAATGGATAATTTTTTCTCCAAATCTCTTTCTGATTTTGTTACAAACTTTTTCAAAAAGTTACCCGAAAAGTGGGATCTTGCTGCTACATTTTTCTTTTTTTTCCATGCTTCTTGTGAGTTATGTTTGTCAGCAGGGTCAATTGCTTTCTTAGGTTTTTTAGTAAGGCGTGATTTGGGAATATTGAAAATGAATTCATTATAGAGTGTGAGTACGTTTTCCCTGCTTTTTCTCAAATATCGAGTGCATTTCAAATTTCTCTCGGAATCCAAAATATTCTCTTTGACGTTACCAAAATAATTTTTCACGTATGAATTACTTACATGAGGGTCGTCCGTTCTTTCTTTCAAAATTATTTTAGTCCAAAGCGAACAAAATGGAATATATTTCGATAAAATTATGTCCAATAATTTCTTACTGCAGAATTCATTAATTGGTCCCTTATATGGAGAGAATGTACTGTTGTTGATATTTTCGAAAATTTTCTTGAAATGTATGTATAAAGCACTTTTCTTATGTAATCCTAAATTTTTTCCTTTGGGTTCAGTTTCATCGCCACCAATCATATTACATTCCCGAAATACGAGATCTAAATCGTTCAAATTATCAGTTACTGCAAGATTCAACAGTCTTTAAAAAGAATTACGTCATCATTGTAAACTTGACTCAGAAGGAGTACTGCGACATTTTGAAATCGTTCCTCAATATTTTTCAAACATTCCATATTTATAACTGACGGCATCATGTCTTGAAAAAATTCGCGGACCTCGTTATCACTAAAACACTCATTTATATCTTTAGTACAAAGTTTTATGAGATGGGCACAACATAGATGAATTGTTACCCGGTCGCAATATTCAAGGTTAATTTAAAATATTCTAATAATTCGCATTTATTGCAAGTCTGTCACTACAGATCGAAATATGGGTCATTTATTTTCTTCTTCACAAAAAAAACTGAAATTCATGAACATAAAATATATTGGATCGGAATAATGTGTTTCCGAAATCATTTCGAAAATTGGGAATATTCGGCCTGTAAAAAGTGGTAAAACAGCGCAATATAAATATACCCTCTTGGTTTCTCTTGTTGGCTTTCTTACAATTTCGCCTGTACCATCGAAATATATTATTATATTATACATTAGGAGGAAGGGTGGGAATTGTTGTTTGGCTTGAGCTTGTAGGCTCATCATTAAAGTTTATCCTCAAGAAAATTATTGAATTATTGAGGATACCATCTGAAGTATCAATTTCACAAATTGCATCAGGAGAATGATGAGACATGTAATTATTAACAGTAGAGCCTTGAATGATGTTTCAAAAAGGAAAGCACCAGGAGAATTATATCTGTCACTATGACTCCTTATCGCACCGAAAAAATTCTCCAGAGCATCCTGATTGAATGCTCTTTTTTTTTTTTTTGTCAAACGAATAAATCCTCTCATTGTAAAAATGAAATTTTTCAATGAAAGTACTAAAACCAAACACTTTATGGTATTTCAATGCTGTTCTTGCAACACTCTACGTGGGGTGAATTATTGGTGACACTCCCAGTCAATGGTTTCTCAGTCGACCCCAATTTATTCTTTGCGTTGAGGCTGTCGAATACCTTGTCCATAAGGAGTATTAAAGCACCAGTGTCCACAGCCTCTGGCGGCAACCTATTCTCATCTTGTATATCTGTAACAAATCAAATATTTATTGGTATTTATTTCGTGTGGGATAGTTAATTATGAATTAATTTGTTTTTATTTTGACGTGACATGTAATTTATGAATGTTGAATATACTAATTATTATAGTTACTTATAAATGAATGAATATGAAAATAAACAGTATTGAGTTTGTGCTAAACTACCAATTATAAAGCTACATTATATTTTTTTGAGGGTTAATGTTTTCTACATAGGCTATAAATCCTCAGATTATACTATGTATGTTATTAGCAAGATAGGAAAAATCATATTTACTCCATTTCGCAATTCGTGTTATAGGAGACCCAATTTTATTACTAAACACTTGCGTACAACAAGAAACCTTCCTTTTCCTTATTTTGCCCCTCAATACGTGTTAGTCGGTCAATTTGGTGCATATTCGCGTAGGCTCTGCAGTAGCCAAATAATAAAATTTTTCTATATGTGACCACTTGGCCACTTTTTCTTCACCATTTAGGCGAAAATGAAGGTTCTTGGTAAGCAAGTTATTCCGTATTCCTTTCATCAAGTGTGGGACATCAAAAAAGGGAATTGTTTCCTGATCGTTCACCAGAAAACCAAAATATCTGTCCTCAATATTTTGTCGAAGGACATATTCCCTTCTTTCCTTAAGGAGACCATTAATTGCAGCCGAATTTGCTCCTCCTTGATCACACACTGTGCACATGACCCCGAGACCAATATTTTGGCATTCCTTTATCACCTCTTTAAGAGTGTTTTTTTAAAATTACACTCTTTTCAGGGCCACTGCTTAATGTATAGAACAGAATCGGCTGTTTCCACTGCTTTCTCAAACCTTCAACGAGAAAGACTGTTATGTGGTCAGCAATATCTGGTGTCCTTATATGTCCGTTATCTGGCACTCCTTTAACAATATCTTCACTAGAGTTGTACTGCACACTTGGTGTTAAAACCATTCCGTCAAACATAAGTATGCATTACTTATCCGCCTCTCCCATTTGCACAACTGTCTCCTTCAGAGTTTCCATAATAATAGGAGTAAATAAGGTATTTACTCCTGGCCTCATTGGCACCTTATTCAACAGATTTGATAGGGTTTCTCTTGATGGCAAGGCAAAAACTTTCGCAGATGAACGTGGTAAACACTTCGAAGGTTATGGTTGTTAAAACGTAAACAAATCCTGTGGATCGATGCGAGAGACACTCGACGGCTGTTGGAGATACTAAACTGACTTTTCAAGATCAATCGTTGAGTTTCTCCTTTATCTTTCTTTTCTCTATGGTGTGCTCCTCGCCGTGAGGCCCCTCATCCTCGGGTTGAGCCATTGCCGGTCGGTTTTCAGTCGCGCATCAAAAAAGCCTCGCTGTGTCGTTTGAACAAGCTTCTGGAGCTAGTCGAGTCTCAGACTCAACAAGGCTGCTTACTACCTCGCCTTCTCATCCTGGCTCTCCCTTCCAAGCGAATCCAGCGCGTCGTGTAAACACTGGCGCGAGGATGAGTTTTGGTACGCCAGTAGGTGAATAAAGTTGAAATTCAACTTACTTCAACAATTCACAAAAATTCTTCTGTAAATTGTTTGATATTGCTCAGTGAAGCGTGCACGCTGGGTCACAATAACCTGTTGGATTTTTAAATATGTAGCACTGAAATCAAACAGCGTCGAGGTTTAATGATTTATTCTCTAATTCTCAAAGTAAAAACAAAGTCTCAAAGAATATCGAAACATTGCAACAAGGCGGGAATTTCAAAGCCTCTGTACTTTATCGAGCCTTTTCCTCGTACTCACCTGACTTGCCTTGGCAAACCAGGCTACTGCCCCATATGTGATTATAGGTCTCACAATCATGACGTACATCCATCGCAGTATTTTTGGGTTACAACCCAAATTTTTGCCGCACAGAAGTCTGCACGCCATTAGAGCCCTTTTAGATCCGACAGTAGCAGTATCAACATGCTTATTCCACAGATGTTCACTATCCAGTGTTATTCCTAGGTATTCAACTTCTGACTTCCATCACAATATTTAATCATCCCCTGAAAACGTGCCTCATCTGGGTGCAAATTTCTGCACGAATAGGGACATTTCACCTCAATCAGGCCATCGGTTGACACTAATCCATAAGGAGACCCAGCGATGAATTGAAAAACTTTATGAATTCTCAAACCGGACTTAATACACTTTCTGAGAGTGTGTTCTTCATAATTCGAAATGGCAGTATTCTCATTATTTGTTCCATGTTTAATGGCATTGGATTTTAAAACTGATGGTTTATTACTTTCTTTAAAAATATTAATCAAACTCTGATTACTACAACTATTACAAATTTTAATTCGATGCGGTCACACGGATGCGTCTTTCTTCAAACCATTCATGAGAGAGTCTCTGATCTCTAGTTAAATTTTCTATTTCCATCAGTTCCTGATCAGTTTTCCTGTAATTTTTGTTGAAATATGCAGAGCAAATATGTTTGTAGTCAGGTGGTATGTCCGAGGGTATGTCATTCAGCCCAATACTATTAATTTTACAAAATTTACAGAAGAAATGGCTACTCTTAGTTGTTTCCGAATATTCAATACACACTAGATGTACCCAACCATTACATCCATCACATTGTACCCAATCAGCTTCAAATTCCAATCTTCCCTTTTCACAATAAATGCATAAATTTGGATCAATTTGCTTCCGTTTGCTAACCAATGATTCGCTTCTTTCCAGAGCCCGTTTGAGTGTTGTTCCTGAAAAATTATTATGAAGCACCTTTTCCTTCTTTTCCCAGGTTTCTTGAGAAGCAAGACCAATATCTTGTTCATTTTGAACGGAAAATTTACAGCATTTGGTTTTTGAAATATTACAAGCGGATTCCTTCAAAATAAATAAAATATACTTTCTGAGTTTTCTAATCAACCTGCTGCTTTTTTGGCGCATTACTTTATTCGCTATTATGTTTTTCACTATGCCAAACCATCTCTCAACTGGTGCATTACTCACACGCTCTTTATTATTCAGGAGAATACCACTCCATAGGGAGACGAAAGGCATATAATGTTTCGAAAAATGTCCGAAAAAATCTAATTGCATATATTCATTTCTAGGTAATGTATCATCAGTATCAAGCTTCACAGTTAATACAAATTGTTTGAAATACTGACAAAAATTTGTATTTTCGTAGGTGCCACGAGTGTTTTTATCTAAATTGATTTTAATATCTCCTTTCAGGGGTTCAACATCACAGAAAATGTTTGAAGAAAAAGGTATATTTAATAAATTATTGAAAGCTTTTCTGAATTTTTCGGTTTTTGTTTTAGAGTTGGTTATTAAAAATAGATTTTCAAACTAAGCACAAAAAACATCCCAGTCGTTGATAAGATATCCTGTAGATAGAATTTCTTTCATGTGAGCAATTACTTTCTGATCTTTATAATAACTATTCACGTTTCGGGGCATCAATTTGAACATATGCGAACAGCATTATGTACATCTGAGTTTTGTTAGAAGGGAATTCACAATGATTATTGACATGGTCGAATGTCATGTTGATGTATTCCGTCAAATCAAGGCTATTGAAAGCAACGGAGACGGCATTTAGAATAGCAAAACTAAAATTTTATTGTTACCTCGGCACCATGCATGCACAATATTTCTAATCGAGAATTTATTGACAATTTCAATAGTTTTTGTAGAATGCATGGTGCAATTCAAAAATGCTTTTCTTGTGTTTTCCAAGGTGAGTTCCAAGCTGCAATTTCATTCTTATTAGCACTTCTAATTCTCTTATTATTGCAACTCTCAAAATTTCTCAAAAGCAAAACTATATTAACTATATTGATCAGTTGCTCCAGAATCTGCAATGAAACTAATAGTTGGATAAATTTCACCTGTTCTCTTGTTGTTTTCTCTTTTCTCTATAGTTTTGGCATGTCTTGCCCTGCCCAATTTCAATAGTTTTTGTAGAATGCATGGTGCAATTCAAAAATGCTTTTCTTGTGTTTTCCAAGGTGAGTTCCAAGCTGCAATTCATCTTATTAGCACTTCTAATTCTCTTATTATTGCAACTCTCAAAATTTCTCAAAAGCAAACTATTATTAACTATATGATCAGTGCTCCAGAATCTGCAATGAAACTAATAGTTGGATAAATTTCACCTGTTCTCTTGTTTTTTCTCTTTTCTCTAGTTTTGGCATGTCTTGCCCTGGCTCCCTCTCTAGCTGATCTCTGAGCTCTCCAATTTTTGGTTTTGAAGGTTGACCTCCCTTCAACCTTCCTTCTCTGAGGTCCTCTAATGTCTCTTGAAGGGGGGGGGCAGACTTCCTCTCTACTGGTTGTTCAGTTTTTGGGCAGTCGTCACCCCTGTGTCTCTTAATAGCTTTGCAGCTATAGCAGAACCATTTGTTCTGCCTTATCAACGAGCACTCGTTTGACCAGTGCCCGTTCTTATTGCAACGGAAGCAGGTTTCCTGCTGAACCCGTTGCAATTTGGGTGACTCCTCCCTGACCTCAGAGTTTTTCTCTGCCTCTAATTGGGAGATAAAAGATTTTATCTCCTCCAAGGTCATCTCCTTCGCTGAAGTCTGCCTCCTTATCAGATCTGCATTTCTCAACTCTGGGATCACAGGCGATACCACCTGGTAAAATGCAGACCTGATCTCTTGAGTCGTCAACTCAATCACATCTTCGCAGGCCTCATACTCCCGGACGATCGAGTCAAACCTTTCACAGAAATCGTTGACTGTCTCGTCCTTCTCCATTTTAGTGGAGTATAAACGAGCCCTCAATTACTGTAAAATTGATAAGAAGTTTTATATATTATGTACCTGGGTTTTTCTCTAATTCTACTCTCAATCTACAAGTTAATTTGTTAAGAGTTCTCTATTTTCTCAAATCTCCAATAAATGTCTCAAAGTTCTCAAATCTCCAATCTCTAAGTTCTCAAATCTCCAATCTCTAATTTCGCAAACCTCCAATCTCTAATTTCTCAAATCTCCAATCTCTCTTTGATTTCAAAGCTCTCAAACATTCTCAAAATATGAAAAGTTACTTACTTCTTCCTGCAGAATTTAAATCAAATTGGTTCTCCATATATTCTCTCTGAATTATTTGTGTCCTCAGACCCTTGAGAGACATCACTGTCATAATTCACAATCCTTGATATTCTGCCATCTATTTTGGGTTTTTGAAACAAAATTTATATTATTATTTGAACAAATTTGTACATGAATAGTTCGCCTCTAGATCATCTTATACCAGGTATACAATATAAAATTTTGATTTGTGCTTCTGAACCCCAATGGACGCACAGCAATCCACCAGAATTCGAAACGAGAGTCCTCAAACTGCATCACCACGCAAATGTACACCTTTTTCAACATGCAGCACCACGCACGGCAATGGAAACTTAGTTGAATTTGGCCGGCCGAGTACAAATGCGGGACACAAGCTCAAGTTCTTCGAAATCCCTAGCGTACGAGCAAACAATACCGCACAGCAAGCATTGAATGAACGTAGCCCCAAAATAATTATTCATCAAACACTTTCCAACTAGTATGTAAAGGTAAATGTTGTGATGAAGTAATTTTAGTTTCCATAAAGAAAACTAGAGTTATTTCTCTGATCCTTAACGATTGAATAACATTAAGTTTAGAAGAAACAAAGAAATTCTCCAAACAAAGTTCTCTAAATATTCTCCAAAGTTCTCTAAAAATTCTCCAAACAAAATTCTCTAAAAGTTCTCCAAAATAAATCATTTCTCTATTACTTTTATGTACGTGAATAATTCACAGTAGGTGAATAACTCACACAGTACATGTAAAAGTATCTCTAGTATCTCCGAGCTATTATTAAGTTGAAATTCAACTTACCTCAATAATTCACAAAAATTCTTTTGTAAATTTCTCAAAATTGTTTGATATTGCTCAGTGAAGCGTGCACTGGGTCACAATAAGGGGTCGTTTATACTGGCCCGTAACTTTAACTTTTCCCTTACCCTAAGAGTTGAAACATAGAAATTTCGTGCTATGGTTTATACTCGAACTTTAACTTATTCCCTTACCTAGAAGTTCATGAATTTTACGGGAATAATTTAAGGGCATCCAATAGCATTCGGGAGTTTGTTCCATGCGCATTACAGTTGTCTCTGCGCATTATATACGAATGTCAAATACACATGGTCAACTGACATAATTGTGTTGATAGCACGTTTTCGTTTCATTTACTGTTATTTTATTTTGTTTACCCCAGTGAAAACACAAATTTAGCACTCAAAGTATTCATCAACGCGAAGATGTGTGACATATCAAAAAAATTTAATGCCGATATTAAATTAATCCAATTAGTTGAGAAGTTCCCTCATATATATGATAAAAGAGATCCTTCTTTCAAGGATAAATTAGCACTGGAGAATTCATGGTCATTCATATCTAATGAAATGCAAATTCCTGGTAAGTAATGAATAATTTAAATACTTGCATTGATTAATGAATTGAATTTTGCAGCTTCAGAATGTTTAAATAGGTGGAACACCCTAAGGAACAGGTTTTCGAAGGAACGAAGCAAAATAACCCCTTCTGGATCCAGTGGCGGCTTGTGACAGAATAAAGTGATGAGGCACATCAAAAAAAAATATTAATCTTATAAACTCTTTTTTGTCAGCTGCATACTTATCATTATGAAAAAATCCTTCGGTATTGATGCTCAATGATTCTATAGCGTTTTATTTGGTGGTAATTGCACTGAGATAAGTTTTCAACTCGCTTAAACAGTTTTTCACTGAACCTATCGGAATGTATTATTTACACTGCCAAAAAATAATTTGATTAGAGTTACACTGCCAGTAGGCCAGTAGTACTCTCATTTTGAAACCTCCGATTCGATTTTCCTACCGCACCGATAGTCAAGATTTGGAATAGGTTGTATAACTTCTTCAATTGTACATAATATGTTTATCATAGGAATGACTCAAAAACTGTTTCTGTTTTATTGAAAACTCTGCAATATCACGAGTACTGCACAAACCTAATAAACCCAAACCAGAGTGAAATTTCACTATCTTCCGCTTCACGATTAACCCGAATAGTGCAGTTTGCCGATGAAACGAAACGAAACGATCACGGATCAAGGGTAGATAGTCCGGTCAATCCAGACCAAAAAATTAGGGTGAAGTTACATAAAATCCCAACAAGCTGAAATCGGTAAAATTGTTCAAAACATAATAATAAATAATATATAAAAGTTCCCAATCATCCCGTGGATGGACAAAAATTTATTCAAGTTCAAAGGTCGAAAAATGGTTTTCGCTATTTTCAGCAAAACGGTGAGTTTCATAAAAAAAGTAATTCAGACAAAACTGTAGATGTTAAAATTATCTTCAAAAAATGTATCAATACTTTTTTCCTACGAGGCACCGTTTCTGAGATAAAACGCTTCAAATGTTCTAAAAGTTGTTACTGAGGCTAGCCTCAAATTCACCTTAGAAGCCGTAATAGATAAACAACGAAGGGGAGGTTCATGATCTCGTCACGTCGATGTGAATAACGCGCTAGACAAGGAAGCGCGTGAGGCAAGCCTCACCTCACGTTTACGCCTTGAAGGGAAGTGAGATGATTGTACAAAATCGGACCTTGACGCCTGTAATGTAACTTATGTTACGGTCCGATTTTTGTGCATTCATCGTAACGTCAGTACCGTGTAATGTTACAGACTCTGTAGCTGGCTTGAGATTGAGCTCGGATATATGGAAGACGAGTGCAGTATCGTACAAAGAAATTGAGACTGAAGAACATAATGGGATGATGAAATTGATTAATAAAATATTGGATTAATTCGCTTGATATTATTGTGATTTCCGTAATTTATTTGGTGAGGCACTGCTCACCTGCTCATAGGACAAGCCGCACTGTCTGGATCCGCTTCAGGCAGTTCCAAAGAATGGGAACTTTATAAATATATGCAATTTCTACACATACACATGAGGAAGAGAAAAACGTTTGGCAATTTGCCTGAAGAGAACGAAGTTTCTAAACGAAGAATGGTGGAGGAAGTGTCTGAAGGGAATTGTTCAGGAATTAACACCGTTTCTTACGAAATGATAGATAGTGATTTGGAGTGCCCTCAAGATTACCTTGATAATGAAAGTTTTGGGGATGAAATATCTCGTGAAAATATGCTGGAACAAACAACTAGAAATAAAAATCATAAAAATCCGGATATGATGCAAATTATAAATGAAGCCGTTAACGTCCTTAAGTCATTTTCTTCATCTAGCAAGCAGGGCTCCAAAGAACAATCTGTCAAAAGTTTTTGCGATAGTTTATATGATGACTTGATTAAAATGAACTCTAAACACTTGAGACTGTGTAAACAAAACATTTTGAAGATTATTGATGAATATTCCGATGATTAGTTTTTTGTAATCATAATAATAAATTGTTTATTGTAGGATATAAAAGGATATCTAATTGATATATAATTGTGGTGACTAGGATTGTTATTCAATAATACAACACTGATTATACTCTAACTCTATTTATTCAACACCTCTCTGTTAAATAACTGAACTCTGATAATCTATATAAAATACGATATGCCCACAACGCTTGCTGGCAATCAAATCTCCCATCGTACCGTTGGGTAGGGGTAGGCGTTCAATGCGCATGTATCGACAAAGCTTATTCTTTACATTTATTGAATTTATTTGTTTCATTCTCTTATTCAACCATTGCCCTCCCAGGGCCCCGATTCTTGAATGATCTCTCATACGAGGTTGCTTTCACAAACTTACTTTGAGACGTGTACTCTATCTTTCTCCATAATACTTCTCTTTATATCATGCGTCTTTCTCAGGCTTTGCTCTGTGAAAGCATACGAAGTTTGTGAACGCAACCTCGTTTGGGAGATTTCAAGAATCGGGCACCAGCAGTAATATCACAGAAAATAATAATTTTGGGCTCCATTAATGTCTTTACTGATCTCATTTTAATTTCTGTATTTATATTTAGGCATAGAGAATGTTATATTAAAACATTAATATTCACATCATTATTTTAGACAAATTTTTCACATGACTCACCCCAAGTTTATATTTGGGTGTCATTTGCGAGAAAAATGGAAATATATTTAAAATATAAAATTTTTTTATTTATTCAACAAATAGTGTCTGAACATGATGTAAAACAAAACAAATAAATAATATATTCAAAAGAAAAAAAATAACATTTCTGATGTATGAAACAAGCTTCTTTATGAGCACAAAAATGATTTAAAACCTGAAATGGTGATACTGATGACTAAGATGTATTTGGCTGGGACTTACGCCTAACATAAGTTAGCTGCCAAGGTACTGCTCCTTCGTTATTGAGGTAGTTTTTCATAACATCCCTTGCTTCAATAGAGTTCCTATCCGAATTATTCGAACCCAAGCGTCCTAACCTTGAAAGATTAGATTCATCCACAACTGCATTGGTACCAATAGAATGTGGTGTTTGGCTTTGAGATTCCATTTCTTCTGTTTTCAAGAAGTTGTGTAGAGCAATGGTAGCTGCAGTGATTAGTTCGGCTGTTGCAACGTCTGCAATAATATTATGCCGAGATTCTCCAACGAGAAGCCAGAATACCAAAGGCATTCTCTATTGTTCTGCGTGCCCTTGATAGTCGATAATTGAATACGTTTTTGGATTCCTTCAAATTTCTCCCTGGATAGGGACGAAGAAGATATGGCTTCAAAGGAAAAGCTTCATCTCCAACGAAAAAATAAGGAAAAACTATATCTGAATCAGGCAGACTCTTTTCAGTGGGTAGTTTTAAACTACCTAAATCAAGAGCTTTTCCGAAAGCCGATTCCCGGAATACACCCCCATCACTCTGGGACCCAAATGATCCAATATCCACCAAGGTGAATCTATAGGATGCATCACACACAGCCATCAGGACAATGCTGAAAGTTTTCTTATAATTAAAAAACTGAGATCCTGAATTTTTTGGTGCCTGCATCACTATATGTTTGCTGTCAATAGCACCACAACAGTGTGGTAGATTCCACTTCTCCTTGAATTCATTGGCAATGGTCATCCAATCTTCAGTAGTCGGGCGCCTCAAATATATAGGACTGAGAACATCCCAAATAGCTTGGCATGTTTCTCTCACCACTACAGACACTGTGGCCTTGCCAACAAGGAATGACCAGGACACAGATTGCATGCTACTCCCATGGGCCAAGTAACTGAAAAAGAAAACATATATTATAGCTATACCATGGGCATTGAGCATTAGTTGACTTACTACAATGTCATTACTAAACGTTGCTCCGGGCTCAGAGTCTTTCTGGTAGCTCGCCTAATTTATTTGTGTCCCACCAACTCCAAAAGTTTGTAGAAACAATTTCTGTCCATTCTTATATATAAGAATAATTGCTCAGTGTCGATGGATTTCATATTGTTGAACAAATTGATGAAATGTCCCCCAATTTGCCTCTGACGAAACAAAGGCCTCACGCTCCAACGACGCTTTTTTCGATGCTTTTGGGTTCCATTTGCTTCGATACTAGCTGCAGTCAATATGAGAATTGTTGCTGCTGCACCAATAGTATTCTCATCTGAGCGCATCATCTTTGAAAATCTTTGAAACAATACACACACACAAAAAGACTGAATAAAAACTTACAATAACACTGCTGATGGCTTCGTAACATCTGTATACAAACAACTGCCGTTGGGAGAAGTTTAAGGCACAGAACATATAATAGTTTAAGGTTAGAAAAATAACCAGTTTCCGATTCTATGATTGCGTAATCGCCCTAATCCCTAATCCAGTATAAACGACCCAACTAAAGTTAAGGGAATAATTTAAGGGCATAAGTTACGGGCCATATAAATAGATTTTCAAACCAAGCACAAAAACATCCCAGTCGTTGATAAGATATCCTGTAGATAGAATTTCTTTCATGTGAGCAATTACTTTCTGAACTTTATAATAACTATTCAAGTTTCGGGTCATCAATTTGAACATATGCGAACAGCATTATGTGCATCTGAATTTTGTTAGAAGGGAATTCACAATGATTATTGACATGGTCGAATGTCATGTTGATGTATTCCTTCAAATCAAGGCTATTGAAAGCAATGGAGACGGCATTTAGAATAGCATAATTAAAACTTTAATGACACCTCGGCACCATGCATGCACAATATTTCTAATCGAGAATTTATTGACAATTTCAATAGTTTTTGTAGAATGCATGGTGCAATTCAAAAATGCATTTGGTGTGTTTTCCAGGGTGAGTTCCAAGCTGCTTAGAAATATTTCAGATTTTGAGTTTGTTTAAACCCGTAACCACAGACGTGAAAAGTTTTTCACGCGGAAACAGACGTGTGGTCATTTTATCCCCTCCATTAGAAATATCGAATTATCGCAAAAATCCGAAATTTTTTTATGTCTATCAATACATAGTATTATGTTGTCATCAAATCTTTCATGTCCTTTCGTTTGAAAAGATTATAATCAATGCATTCGTTAAATAAACTGCTATTTCTAAGAAGGGTTCTATTATTCACGATATTTGGCAATGGTTTAATTTTTTTAATACATATAGAAAACGCATAGAGGTACGCTTTTATTTCTGGTTTTATATCAAAATATAAGAGTGAATGAACATAAAACAAATATTCAGATAACAAAAAAAGCAAAATTGTGAAAAACTGCAACGCATATTTTCACCCATTTTTCAAGTGGCACAGTATGCAAATTCTCCTTGTGCATTCCATACAAATAGGAATCTTGCATACAATACAAATATTGCTTGTTTTTCTTCTTTTACTGGCTGGACATCTTCTACAAGCTTTTCTATTCTCCAGTTTTTCGTCTTTCAAAGTATCATTTTCTCTTACTTTTAAAATTCTTCCGATACTCAATCGAACTTCGCGTTTTATATGATAGTTCTTGAATCTTCGCTCCATTTCAGGTGTTACCAATTTCATTGACAACTGTTTGTTTTGGATTATCCCTGTAAGACTGATGGAGTATATATGAGTTAACAGACGAAATGTCTACCATTCTAAAAAAAATTGACATCGGCCATCGTCTTGTTCTTCGACCACATGAATAAATGCTGCATTTTTCATCAAGACTATCCACTCCTCCTTTCGTATTGTTATAGTACGAGATTATTTCTGGTTTGCCATCTTCAGTGTTTGGTTGGTGATGAACAGAGGAAACTAATATGACTGCTTTATTTTTCTTGGTCACGTAAGAAATCATAGTGATATCACTGGTGTATCGATATAAACTCGAGCCTACTCGAGTTCGTTTTGGTGGGAATTCTGCAGGAATTTCTCTCTTGTTTTTCTTCATAGTTCCTACATATGTTAGGTGAACTTTCCTCAGAGCATCTAACAACTCAATGGAAGAAAACCAATTAACCGCTGTTATGTTTCGATTTGTGCCCATTATTGGTTTTGCCAGTCTAAGAACAGCTTGGGTAGGTTTAGAGTACTTTTTCAGGTCCTGAGATAAATCATTTCCATCCGAATCTTTTCCACAATAAATGTAGGCATTTAGTAAGTACCCATTTCTTGCATCAGTTAGTGCCATAATTTTCAATCCATACTTACACGGTTTCTGAGGCATATACATTTTGAATTTTGATCGTCCTCTGAATGAAACCAGCATTTCATCTACACATGCGCATGAACCTATTGAATAAACTTTCTGACAATTTTGAATGAATGCACAAAAAATGTTCGAAATTGGGGCAAGTTTATCTTTATTCGCACGTTCAACCCTAGTTCTGGAATCATCAAATCTTAGGGCTGAAACACATTTGTAACGCATCGAAATATATCTCGTCCCGATCCATCGGTAGCGAAAATGGATCTCAAATCTTCACGATTGGATTTGAATATGGAGGTGAATAAGAGCAATCCAATAAATGATTTCAGTTCTATAACATCTAAATCGCGTAAGTCTCGTTTGTTTTCATCGTTATATTTTACCCTAATTGTAGCCATACGTTGGTTCGTCCACTCAAGAATTTCATTTATTATGCATTCATCGAAGAGTGTGTTCCACACAATTTATAATTTATAAGGACATCAAAGGGAAATGGCAAACACAAAATAATAATAATATATCAATATGATTAGAGTCTAGATTAATTAATAAAAGTAAGAAAACATATTTACCTATTCTTCAATCAAATGGAGTGTAGAAGCGACTTTATGGCTGAATACCTGTGCTGCATATTTCACCGTCATTTTTGCGGATCCTTTGGGATTTATATGGTCCTCGGGGAAATTTGGCAGCACCTGTAGCCCCCCGATAGAACTTGAAGCATTGTCAACTTCATATAAAGATTTGATATGCTCCCATTTTGCCACTTTCCCATTATCATATTTGATGTTTTTGGAGAGGAAATTATTTCTGATCCCCTTTAACAGGTGGGATGTATCATAAATGGTGCATATTTTGGAATTATCGATTTCGATAACCCCACTCCTGTATTCTTCTCCCCTTTCTAACTATATCTTCTTTGTCTCTTCCAGTTGCTGAATGGCTCTGACGTTTGGTACAGCCTGATCACAAACTGTAGAAATTGGTTCAAAACCAATTTCTTTCAGCTTCTTCAAAATTTTTCTTACCAATATCTTCAATTCCAACATTTTCACACCACCATTAGATGTGAAGTGGTAAGATATTGGGAATTTAAATTTCTTTCTAAGTCCTCTGATCATAGAAACCAGAGCATGATCGGCCACATCATTAGTTTTGTCCCCATTGCCCAGATCTTTAAAGCTACATATCCTTCCTCCACTTTCTTCGAAGTCGAAATGTGGCATTAAAGAAATTTCATCCCACATTAGGACTATTACTCTCTCCTGAGGTGTCCATTCTGAAATGGTTTTTTCTAACATCGAAAAGATGTTGTCATTCAACCCTGCGTCAATATGAATACCCATCATAAATTTGTTGAGAGTTGTTCTGCTCGGCAAAGCGAATGCTCTGGTCATAAAACGATAGGCCTTAGGACTCTGCTTCTATAAAACAGAGCCATTATTTTTCATCGACTGTGAACCGATGCTGTCAACCCAATCGACCTGCTTCCCTCAATTGACATCTTATAAATTTGGCAGCAAAGGTTTAATTTAGCAAGCGTGTCTTCTAATTTTTTTGTGGCAAAATTCTTTGCAAAAATCAATCTTTCGTTGAAAGTTATATTTCGAAGCTATTTTGGCTTCTTCGTCAGGACGCTGAAATTCACAATAAAAAGAACAGATATATCAAACAGAAGGGCTCTAAAAACATGCAGCCTTGAAGATATACATTTGTAAAATATCAATAACATTAAACAAAAACTACGTCATTTGAACTTAAATTTTCGTTAGTTGTGTAGAAATGGCAAGACAAGCTTCATGGAATGCAATATCTCACTTACTGTAGTCTCATTTCTAAAACCGTTGGAGACCTATACGACTCACCATATAAGGTCTGCTATCTTTACCCGATAAATACCGATTTACTGGTTTGCATGCATGAACAAAAGTTCTAATTGAAAACTTCTTCATTTCTTGAATAACTTCTTTGCCATGAATGGTGCAATCCAAAAACTCGGTTCAGGCAAAGTCCAATCTTAGATTTAAGTCTTTGAGATTCCGCTGGTTTTTTAGAAATTCTTGAATTAATTTGACCAAGTTATTAAAATAATGAGCGAAATCATCACTGGGATATTGTCTTCTATCCCATCCGTTTCCATATTCCCGTAATTTGATGAGCATATTGTTCTGCAATTCCTCGTCTGGAAATAAAATTGCGACCTAATGTACATGTTATTGTCTCCCTTATTCTCCGAAGGATGAATCTAGCCACATAATCATTGGACAGCTGAATAAGTTCCAATTCCAGAATCTGCGAAGAAGATTGAACAGTTTTCAAATTCTTCAGACCCACGAATAGAAAATTTAATTCGCCATCTTCGCAACTGAAATTTTCTTGATAGATAGAAAAGGTGGAGTTAACCATCATTGCTTTGAAAATTTTGCGAAATTGATACAGGGGAAGGATTATTGGAAAAAATTCCATGACTCCTGACCTGGCCGAAAAAAATTTTCAGTGGATCTTGATTGAACTAACGTCCAAGCATGAATTTAAATCCTTCACCCTTCAAATATTTCCAAATGTATATAAAGCCTTTCAAAGTAAACACCCAGTGTTTCAAACTAGGAGATTTACTTCTTTCTACCAGAACCTTGCCTTGGGCGGAATTCCATACCCTGTAGAGTCCTTATTGCTTCATCTGTCCAAAGCTTTATGTGTGGACTGTTATCGGAGATACTACATCGCAAAACCTTTCCTTCTATTGGTTGGTTATAGTTTCCATTGACAGAATCAAATAAATGATTGAAAAACCATAACTGTTAGGCAGTTTCGCTGGCACCTCCTTCAAAAATATTCATTGCGTCTGAAAAGAATTCAACATTGAATGTACATTGTGATAACGGTGAAAAATACTATTGATTTGAGAAATTTTAATGTGTCAAATGAAATAAGTATAAATAAAAAAGTATATTCACCTATTTTGCTGATCAGAGCAAGCGATGTTGCCACCCTGTGGTTGAATATTTGTGCAGCGAATTTAACTTTCATTTTCTTACATTCAATGGGATTGACATGATCATCTGTGAAATCGGCTAGCTTTCGTAAACCTCCAAAAGTGCTGGGAGCATTATTATCAATGTTGATGTAGAGTGTTCTGATATGCTCTCATTTCGCAATTTTTCCATCTCCAAATGATATATTTTTGGAAAGGAAATTGTTTCTGATGCCTTTCAGTTGGTGGGGTGGATCATAAATGGGTCAAATTGTGAAATTCCTTATTTCAACAAATTCACCCCTATATTCCACATTCCTTTTCATATAATCAATTTCCGTCTCCTGAATTAGCTTCCGTATCACTTTAACATTGGTGGCCGCCTGGTCGCATATTACAGATATTAGTTCCACTCCAATATTTTCTAGTCTGGTCAGCAACTCCTTTACCAACATTTAGAGCTCTAACATTTTCACACCACCTTTAGTTGAAAAGTGATAAGAAATTGGCAGCTTGCAGGCCCCTAATCATAAGCACGAGAGCATGGTCCGCTATTTCCTTTGAGCGACTTCCATAACCTTAATCTTTAAAGGCAACGAGTTGCGAGTTGGACGAAACTGTGGTGAAGGGAATTCCGAGGGCAGCGGAGCTGTTTGCTTCCTGGTAGATTGGTTAGCTTCATATAGGGAGAGGTTATGATATGCCATCAATTCTCTGATCATGATTTGTCTCAAATTTTCTGTACAAAGCCTATCGTTAGCAGGGTGAGGACCTTTACGGAAAATGCACTTGGGAGAAATAATACAACTAGTCAAGGATTCGTGTGAGTCACCGCAAGTTACACATCTAAAATTACCTCTGCATTGAGCTTGAATATGTCCGAGTCGAAAACATTTCCGACAGTTGGAATATACATATAACGATACTTCGGTGCTTATACTGAATATCTCGAAATATTTAGGGAGCGAGGTTCCTTGAAATGTAACCAGACAGGTACCAGAGGGAACGTCATTTACTCTGATGGTACGTTTAAATCTGCGCACTCTGAGTACAGAAGTATCAGTGGATATACCAATTCTATGTTGTATAATATCTTCCTCTGAGTCAATATCTCTCACTATTTCCATCGAGGTCATCATACGAGCCGGAATATATACATCATAGCAATCTGATGAATGTGCGTGATTCTCAACAAACCAATTTGCCTGATCTGCTGTGTCAAAGTAGACACCTACTGTTTTGAGACCTTTTCTACAAATATCTTTGATGTTAAGATTATTATTATGATATGAATTGTACAGCATATTACCAATGTTCATTGGATTTAAATTACTGACATTCTGAGAAATGGATTCTATAATGGTGCAGTAGGGTCCTCTATCAGTTGTTTTATATCTGAACGTTTTTCTAGGATTAGCTTTCCAATATGGATTAATTGAATCAAATGAGGAATTGTTGGCACAAAAAAATTTAACGTATTGAGTATATTTTCATTTTAAAATAACTTTGATTCTCACATACATTCACAATGGTATAAGTATAAGTTAGTAAACCAATCAAAAAACTGGGATTCCATCCAACCAGACGGTGAACAATTATAACGGCAATTCTCCACGCACTAAGTGGAATAGAGGTGAAGTCCTTTGTAGTTGATAACCATTGGTAAGAAGTCTCCAATAGCTTTGGAACACATAAGAACTGTGTACGTAGCTTTTGTGACGCCACCGACTAATTTGTTTGGATTTCGGCTACCCCTTCTGCACAACACTTTCTGGACACCTGCATCGGTTTGAAAACCATTCTCATCCCAGTTAAAGATGTTCTGTGGCTTTTTATCCAAACCAAAACGCGAATAGACAACTTGCAATTTATTATAATAATCTTTCATTACCTCCTGTGACCCCGCTACAGCTCTATTCTTGGGAGGACTTTGAGCCTCTCGTCTACATATTTCTTTAGACCATCTTTTTTCGAAAATCATGCACCAATCAATACCTGGCATTCCATTGCGGAATGGATTCGGTCGATCAAGTTTTTGCACTTAGTCTTGGACACATCTTTGGAGTCGGTCGAATCCATAGACCCATTCGCCAAGCTTAACTAACGTATCCACCGACATTTCCTCTTCTTCATAGGTTAAAACTGTAGGATGTCCAATAGCTTTACACTTAAATCCTTTAAAATGGTTCATTTAAGTTGTCCGGTTTATGCCATAACGTTGAGCGGTTGCCTTAAAACTGTAACCATTTTAAACTACTTGTATAGTCCGTTCACGAAAGGTTGAGCCGTCGGTTGGCCATGGAAATGTGGCATATTCCACTGTATATATTAAAATTTTAGGTTATGTTGTTTTCTTTTCTTGTCAGATTAATACGCAATGTTGTCAATATTGCATAGAGTTCTCTGATAACTCGCAAGCTCGTCGGACGAGGCCGGGTACATTCGGCAATGTTGACTTTATTTTACGTTATGACAGCAAATACTGCCAACTTCAGATAAATAAACAAACGCCTACTATGAGCTCAAACTTTCGTGAACGGCCTATTCAACTTTTTGCATAGCCTCGGGATCATACGACTTGTACTTTCGAATGTAAGCTCGTTTGGGGTTCTTTGTGTGTCTTTACAAAAAAATTTTGAGAGTCAATGTTGGCATGAGGACTACACTGACCGTGTCAATACGGGACTAGGGGCTAACATTGACACTGTCAAACATAACCTTCAATTAATTTTCATAAACTTAATATTTAGTTCTACAAAATCTTTAACTGATACAAAAACTGATTTGTTAGATTAAAAGTAGAACTTATATCACCTATAACACCAAAACTTCGGGCCTGTTGACTCAAAATTCACCAAATTTTTTTTGCAAATATTGGGAACACGTTAAACATCAGCGGTTAAAAGCAGCCCTTATGAATCCAAAAGTTGGCTGCGGAGCATGCGCATAACCTTTATAGAAAGTCGTCGGATGGTGCATGATACTGATACAAAGAGGTATGATCACTTGAGAAAGCGTTTCGACCCATTCCGCGCATGTGACGTCATGTGGAAACAAAAGTTGAATGGTGTACGTTCAATTTCAAAAGAGACAGGAGTATAAATGGATATATTCGCAAATATATTTCTGAAATTCGCAGATTGGAATCAAAGATAAGGGACGACGAAGATGGGAAACGCGCCTACTACGCTAGTACTAAAAAACGACTACATTTTAGCCCCAGATTTTAATAGTGAGAAGTTAGATGGCGCTGAAGACAGATATAGAAAAGAAGAAATCTACATGTAGCAATAAAGAATGCTTGTAAATAAATAAATTGAATATACATAGAAATAAAAAATCATAGAAAAAAAAAATATATAAATGAACCAAATGAATATGTTATGTACAAATATGAATATAATAAATTCCTATAAATAAATAAAAAAATATATAAATATAATAAAAATAAAATAAATAAATAAAATATCACAGCTTTAACTATAAAATTATTCATTGCACACATTGCGAAGTTTATGAAATTTAGAAAATACCTTTTTTGCCTTGTTTTGATTTTCAAATCGTACACCCCAAAGGCAACGGGTAATCATGAATGACTTCAAAAACTGATTGGAAATTTCTGGTGTACAAAGATGAAAAACTAAGCCTTTTTCTTTCACCAAATTATTACTCAACCACAAATCCTTGAAACATTGGGTGAAAAGAATTTCAAGTTTTTCAATAAAATTATAAAATTCTTGAGTGGCATAATATCAATCCTTGAGATTCTGAAAGAGATTCAGCCTGTTTGAAATAGGTGAACAACTCATGGTCACCTATTAATTTTTTATCTTTGTCCACCAGAATACCTTCGCAAATGGTACAATTATGAAATGTTAGGAATTTTTTGGCCATGTAACCACTGATATAGTATATGGCATTTTTATCCTTCAAATCTATGTCTGAATCTTCCAGATCTTTCCAAGTATTGATTAAATCAGGTTCATTATTTTCTTGGAATACTGAAATCTCGCTCAACCTTGTTAATTTTTTCAATGAAAACGAGAAGTCCTCTTCGCAGTTAGTTCTGTTTGAAAGCTTCGCTATGCTGGTGAGGTATGTATGACGGAGGCCATTTTCAAATTGCAGAGGACTTGGGGGGTTCCGACAGCAACCATATTGTTGCCTCACAGTAGCGAAAAAATGTTCCACTGGATCTTGGTTTAGATGTTTAGTCAATAATTTTGGCATTTATAATTGGAACGCAAGTCCCCTGCAAGTTGCAAAACACTATTTTGATTATAAATCCATTTACACAAGGAGGGATAGATCGTTTGGATAGTAAAAACCTGGATTCCCTTAAATTATCTCAAATTTCTAACAAAAAATTTTTTATGAGGCGACTTCGCACTCATGGCATATCTCAATTTCAATAAATCGGAAGCCAGTTTGTTACTATTCAAACAATCAAATATCCATATCGCTCACAAAATCAGCTGTATGTAAAGAATCAGCTGGCAATTCTCCATTCTGATACAATACGAGCATTACAATACTCACTGACTCACTCAATATCTGAGTAGCATACTTTACTCGCATTGCATTGAATGAGGATAGGTTAAAATGCTTTGGTGTCATTTTCCACATCATCCTCAAAGTCAAAGGGTTTGCAGACTTACCAGCTGATTCAATATATTTCCAAATGATGGTTTGTCCCTTGTACAGTAAGTCATACTTCGCAACATTATTCCTGACACTTTTCAGAAGGTGAGGGGCATCAAATATGAAAAAAAATTTCTCGTTATTTCTGAAAAAATAACTTTGGTTTACTGATATTTGGAGTTGTTTGGCCACATTTTGATTGACAGGACTTTGATCGCAAACAACTGCCTTCACTACAAGTCCTGCCTTCTGCGCACTATCAATTGATTCATTGAAAATCGATAGAAGAAATTTGTGGCATTTGTGGCCGTACGCCCCAAAAACTAGTATTCCAAAACAAATTTACAGTTATTAGTGATGCCCCTCACCATGCATACCAGCGCAGATGTAGCCTTATCGTTAGTTCGCTTTCTGCCGGTATCGATAACGCCGACTATTTTGTCCTTAGATCTATTGTAGTGCAGTTCTTCACTTAATGAAACCTCATCGAAAATGATACTGCAAATATGTTTTTTACTATCTGGGCAGTTTTCAAAATATCCTTTCAGGAATTCTTGTATTGTAAATTCTATAAATCAGGATATCGACTGTTCGGTTTGGGGCCCGTTATATGGACCAAGGAAAGAACAAATAATTAATTAATTGACAAGAACTACTGCCAAAACATTTCATGCAACTAGATCAAAAATATATATAAAATGTAGTAACTATGAACACGGAAAATCTAGATTGTAGCCCCAACATGTATAGCAGGACTTATGCCAGGACAAATCATGAGCTTCGACTGCCAGTTTCTCAAGATTCTGACAGTCGGTAAGTTGAGCGATTTGGAAAAAACGCTATATCCCTTAGGCGATGCATAATACCATAACAAGCACATCTCTTTCAAGCTATCGTCATAGCTGCTATTGAAGTTATTCGCAAAATTGGACTTCAATTCGTTGGAAAAAATAACATGAGCTTCTTCAGAAAGGTATCTTTTCGATTCAGAAATTAATTTTGCAATATTGCTTCTTGAAACAGACTGAATTGGTCTGCCTTTGCAGAAACAATGAGGTACCTCATTTCTTGTTAATTTGCACCTCAGGGAATTTATTGTACACTTTTTTTCTTCAACCTTTTCTCTGTTCTTGGGCTCAGTTTGCTACTGCGCCGTTTATTCTGCATGGTAGTTGAAGGGGTTGCTGAATTGATCTCTCCTGAGTTAACTTATCAATATTTAGATTTTCCTCGTTCTCTTTGTCAGAATTCTCTGTAGGTTCTACATCTGGCAAAGAATCTATAAAGAAGGGAATTTTTCTTTATTTCTATTTGTACATTCAATTTATATTATTAAAGGCCTGTTTCACCACCTGCTGATAAGTTACTGATCTATCTGGCAGAATGTGAAATACATTCATCTATATTTAGCATTTATAACATCAAAAATGTTTAAGGTTTTTAGTATGGAATACCATAAGTTATAATGAAACTCATTGACATTTAATTGACTATTTTATTCATTTTTCTTTTTTTATTATTTTCTTTCAAGTTTCTACTTAAAACTCGCATTTTGAAATACATTTTACACCTAAAAAATAAATTTTCACATCATCACTCACATCTACCGTGTTTGATAAATTATACAAATTTTGTAAATAGTCTTCTCAATGTTCAGACCTGGTCCATTATATTTACTGAAAATTTTCTCGAATTCAAAACATTTTTCTAAGAATTCGTCATTAGGTTTCTGCAAACCACCCTCTGACAAATGGGTACTCCAAGAGAATGATTCGTCCCCGCTATCTGAAATATACCCAAAATTTTCTTTCTCCTAAATTTAAAGGAAATTCATATAACCTGCCACATATTCCAATCCATCGCAGTCCAGCTCATCAAACTTTGGATCTCAGCCTTCTTCAGAGCATTCAGGATTTTTTTCTGCATCGTCCTCGGAATTAAGTGAGCAGAACATTAGAGCTGTTACAACTTCATTATCCTTATTGCGAATTATTTCTGACGACACTGATGAGCTGCTGCCTGCATCAGTTGATATGTTGGGACAAATATTCCCTTGGATAACATTTGCTGCTTCTGATATAATTTCATCATTTATACCCATCAAATATCTTCTTAACCGATATTTGAATTGTAGAGCATTTGGATGATCATGTAAACCTCCGAATGCTCTCATTATCGAAAAAAGACCCTCTAGAGGATCTTGATTTAAATGGTGGATCGATATATACGAAATATTGAACTCTGCCTTCTCATCTTCTTGTAATGTGAATGTAGCAAATACTCGGAAACATTCTTCCCCAATACAATGTAACAATTGTGTACATTGTGTTGACTCATTTTTTAAGTTGATTTCACTGGCTATAAGGTAGTTTTCGAAACGGCTTCTCCATATCTTCCAGTTCTCGGCCACGTTTCCTTCCATCTTCATTTGTGAAATTCCACGATTACCACCCATGATTATTCTTAATTAGTCACTTGTGCTCTTCTTATTTTTGCCGCAGCGCCATGTAAAGTTTAGTTGCTGCTTGGATGGTTATTTATATAAAAGCACAGCTTATTTTAAATCACTCTATTCTTTAATTATTATCTTACATCTAGGACGCTACTTCACGTGTGTTGTTCATTGTTCTATATTAGGTTATCTTAAGCAGCTCTGTGTTCATGTACATGATCATAGACAGTTATTTTAAAGGATGTGTTCCATCATATCCTAACATGCCTTAATGTCATAGAATAAATTTTTCAGTGACTCAATATTAATGAGTATTCTTTTCTGAAAAGGTTATGCTGAGGAACTCCCATATTTTCGGAGATCACCTCCTTCATCTCATCAATTATTACATTCTGCTCTTCCAGATCCAAGCTATATGCTATAATTGATGATTTGTAATTTGTAAATTGAAAACATCAAACCAGTCGTTCGCTTTTTTTTTTAATTCGGAACTTTCCACCCCATTGATTTCCGTTTGGTATAATCAAAGCATTTCCATTCTGAAACAGCTTGAAATGGTATGCGAGAAAAGTTTTGTGGCCAATTTAACTTTTTGTTGCTGAGCTCCTTAACCGTTAGCGTCTCTGCTTATGGGCCATATTCAGATCCTTCGGTTCAGTACTCTGTAATAAAGTTATAAGGGGCTTTGCATCGATCAACTTTCTATTTAGTATGAATCCGGAATCAAGAAAATGATTCCTCAACAATTTGATCATGTGAGGAGTATCAGCAAACACATGCACCCTTTTTCGATTCACCGGATTCTCAAAATGTGTCATTGATTCTGAAATATTCAGGGATGCCCACAAACCTCTGTTAGAGCTACCCAAATCACAGTTCATGGCATACACTGGGTAACCAATATCTTCTAATTCACTGATTACTTTATATAAAAGGGTTCTGGTTATTTTTCTGTCATAGTCGTAAAAAATTGACTGTTTCCAGTTAGAGAATATACCACGAGCCATGATCACCTGTACGTAATTACTTGGAGCCATGGTCCGATCATATTTCTTATAATATTCATAAGAGCTCTGTATATTCATCTCTTCGAACAGCAAAACACTTGCAATCTCCATTCTTGTAAGCGTGGTATTTTTCATTAAGCATAATATTGCATTTAAGATACCTGAAAGTAACAAAAATTTTATATTAATTATATTGTTATTCAAAACAATATAATTGATATGAAATTGTACATTTGGCTTAAGTCAGTTCTCGAAGTTGAAACTGAGGGAAGGGGATATCCTATATTTTGCAGCAAGCGATGTGATCTAGGACCTCCAGCATATAAAGAAATTGCTGATGCCACATCTTCAGCACTCCAGTGAATTTGTTTTTTGTCTTGAACTTACGTAGTTGGCCTTTGGATCTTTCTTCGCTTTCTTACATTGTTTTGAGATTTCATTATCATTTCTTCGAACTCATTCCCTTCTGAGCTATTACTTGTACTAGTGGGCACGTATGATCCATCAACTTCTTAACCTTCATTCGAGAAGACACATTCCGATGGTGTTATTCTATTTACTATAGTTTGATTGAATTCATAAATTGAATCAACAAAACATGTATCTGTGTTCTTAAATGTTTGGTAGGCAATATTATTTTCGTTCTGGTAAATATCTGAATTCTTACTTTTATCTGAAGTCTTATAATTGCCACCAGACGATTCGTATTCGTCGCTTGAAAAGTCGTATGGAACCAAAGAGTATCATATTGATGACTCTTTTTCTGCAGTCACTTTGATCGGTGTATATTCATTTTTTGCGAATTCATTTTCTCCAATTTGTGTATAATTATCACAGTTGGTATGATTTATATTATTCTCATCACAGGTAACAGTTGTTCTGCAGTCTTCTGGGTCTAAGTTATTTAAGTAACAGTGTTCAAGATCACAACCTTCGGTCTGGCTCTCAATGAAATATCCATCTGAGCCAAAAGTATAATTTTCTGCCAAGAATAAAAAGATCCTTATTTTGTGGATAAAAAAGTAACAGAATGTTTTCGATATCTAATGTATCCGATAATTCAAAGGATATCACAGGTAGTGTTGGGAATAATCGAGTACTTTCAATAACCGAGTACTCGATGATCGAGCGATCCAAACATTGAACTCAATAAACATGTTTATTGAGTTCAATGGATCCAAATAACCGAGTGATAATCGAGCGATTTTTCGCCTGATCCCCACCCTCGGTTATATTCGTAATCGCCTGAGTTGCAAGCGATCATGCTAACCGCTTGTCGCTACTAATTGATTAAAATCAACCAATATTAAACCCATACTTCGGAACTAATCCCGTCAACGCATGTTCCTTGTGCGTTGACGGGATTAGTTCCGAAGTATGGGTTTAATATTGGTTGATTTTAATCAATTAGTATTATTCTCTGCTTTTATTGTATATATCACCCTATTTCTAATTACTATTCTAATTTGAATTGGAACTTACTTAGCCACATTCTGCTTGTGAAATGAATAATAGATAAGATTGGGTTTATTGCAAAATGTCAAAGTAATCTAGTGTAGTATGCTTCTTTTAAGAGTGTACTTACTTAATGCTGGATATTTCTTAGCCCTCAAAGAAGAAGGCTTCCATTGAGCCCACTTGCTAGTTGGGGTACCTTGTTGGTCCTCACGTTTAGCAGCAGTACTTGTGATAGTTTCTTCATGTTTATACCGTTTGTTCTGTTGATTATTTTCTATATCTTCTTCTTTTTGCGATATGCTGGACGTAGCATCATTGTAGCGTTTCCTACTCTCTACTACTTGTTGTTCTTAGCTTTCATTATTGCATTCAATAACAACATTGGGTATGTCTGCAAAGTGAAGGACCAAGTTAAGATTGGCGTTTTGATATATAAATTTTCTTTTATGTTAATACTTACGACAGTCTAGCGTGTTAGTGGTAGCAAACTGTCCACCTTCAGCTATAATTGTGTATGGCGACATAACAGGATCTGTACTTGGGGCAACTTCTGGAAGAAGCAAAATATATAAGCAATAAATATAATTATTATATACAGTTCTTGGTACATAAATAAATTATGTTTTTAATAGAATATGTGGCAAACACTTACCCAACAAATCACAGTCAACGGTACTGGCCTCACCCTCTGCTGACAACTTCATCAAATCTTTGATGCGCTCCTCAAGTTTTGACAGAGGAGGTGCTTCATTTACACCTCCACCAGTCTTCTATAGTTCTTTCCTTACAGCTCCCGATTTTTTCCTTACATCCCTTTTCATACTCTCATACTTGAGTTTCAGATGCCTTGAATCACGGAAAACTTCAACACCCAAGCAATTGAATTTTTTTCCATGGTCTGGAAGACATTTTTTATTTTCTATCACCTCCAAGGTGGACATTGTTTTACGTCGTTCCTCCTCAATTAGGTCATTTTTTTTCTTCGAATTTTTGTTTTGATTCAGCCCATTGCGTGACCCTTTCACATAAATTTCCCGAGTTTCTTTTTGAGCTATTACCAAAAATGTAAGATTGAATAATTAGAAAAAATTATAAACTTGGTTAGATGTAATAGAATTTGTTCAATCAAAAATACAGATATTTACTTGTTTATGATTTGAGGATATCAATGCAAATAAAATAAGTGCCTCACCTGTATCTAAAACTTTTGATTTTCTCTTTCGTAAGTTCTGCACAGAATTGCTTTTGAACTGAACTGACAGTTCAGGAAATGATAGTTCCGGACAGTCATCTGCGAAACAGAAGAAAAATGAGTTACTTCATCGTTTTAGTGCCTATTTAATCTATATCAATTCAATTTACTGAATAAACCTATAATCGATAAAGATTCTTCTGATTGGGGAACTGCAGAATCCCCTATTTCTATATCATCTACAAATGTGAGCTCAGGCACTGAAAAAAATTGTAATAATCATTATCACTGTCAAAAAAAACATAAAGTTAACTGTTTATATAAATGATCAATTTATCTTACCACTTGGCTCTTCGACGATGATATAATCGCAGTCCTCAAACATGTCGGGACTCAAATTAATATTATTCGCTTCATCATTAGATAACTGTTGATCTGGAAGAAAATAAATTATTTCAATATCCAGTGACAAAAATACAAGAATTTTACCTTTGTCTCCTCCATATTCGCTTTTCCTTCCAACAACACGCTCTCCTAACAATTCTTTCATTTGAATGTCGACTTCACTTACTTGAATATTCTTTGCTGGTCCTCCACCAGTGCCCTGCGAGTAGCATTTCTCCTCGGAGAATTTTTTTTGTTCTTTTATTCATGTTTTCATATTTCTTTTTTGAACAAAGGGGTATTCAACCTTCATTTTATTCATGTTGCTGTCTGTTTTTTTTTCTTCTATCACTTTATAATATTTTCTCACTAAATTTACTAAAACGTTCTCTTCGTTAAACGAGAAATTAGCACTACGCTTTACGTCCGACATGATTCGCGACTCTCTAAAAATTTTAACAATCTACCTTCACAACCGCACAAACGAACTTGTTTAAAAATAAAATAGAACATTTCAAATTCGAATCTTCCATAGACTTCGCCCTCTTGTCATAGAAGAATGTTTATTGTTCTTGTTTTTCTTACTCTTCTTTCCACTTGTCCGAAATTTGTCACAATTCGTATCGAACACGCATGTAATGAGGAAAGTTCAGTTGAGCTCGGATATTGTCAACTTCTCGTTTTTCTATTGCTACAGCAGCTTCATTGAATGAATATCCAAAGGGCAGGAATTCTGCTCCCATTAGATAATCAGAGATTTTGAAGGAAATGAGATCTTTGTCTGCAACCTTTCCTAACTGCGTAGGTGGGATGAATTTTCAGCAGATTCACCAGATCTTCCAAAAGCTTCAGAGGATTGGAGTTTTCACTTTAAAAAGCTTTATTGTTAGTTTCTAGTCTTTGAGAATTTTCTTCAAGAATGTCAAATAAAGAAAATTTCTTCTATCTGGCAACATATCAAATAATTTTTGTGCTATGTAACATCTTTCATTTTCTTTTGTCATTTGAAAATGTAGTTTCAGCATGTCCCATTGATCAATGATTTTATTCACAGCATTGGATCTAGCCAACCATCTTGTTCCACTCAGTTTATCATTTTTTGAGGGGTTCTGCTCATTCATGGCTTCATATAATTTTTTATATGCAATTTGCCGCTTTCAGCTTCAACTGAACCAATTTTGGGTTTCTTCGATAATGCATTAAATGTTTTGGTAGCACCCTGAATGAATGTTCTGCTGCCAAATGAAGGGAATGCCACAAACACTTAATAACAATGGGGTCAGGGTTTATCATTGTCTGAAGCAACGCTGAGAGGGAATTGTGCAGTCATATCATCACATTTGCTCCATCTACACCAATTCCAATCAAATTTTCCAGTGGCAGTTGATCTTTGATTAATTGGGACCGCAAAGCACTGCATAAAGTTGCAGCGTCGCCAGCTTCAATTTTAATTGATCTGTAAATGGTAGTTTTTATTTCCTTGCATGATTTGCTGAAGTATTTTTGCATTACACACATCATTTTTGTGCAGTCAACAGCGGAGCTTTAATCTATTATCAGAGAGTATTTCTCATTGCCAACGTCAGATACAAGATCTTTCGAAAGACATGGTGCAATCACATTTAAACTAAGTGCTGTGCATTTGGTCCTATTGATTTTCATCGATTTGAGCAATTCTGAACAATCCATTTATCAGTTCACTCAATTGATCGGCAGTTCTAGTTGAACAGTGCTCAGCGATAAATGTGGCCGTATTCAATTCAGCCATTTTTTCTTTTAGTAGATATACAAATTTTGGTAAATTCGGTGATTTTTTTGTTTGGGGTAGCATTACATCTTTTCACAGACTCTGCGTGTTTTTGGATTTACTATGTAGCAACAAATCCGTTTCATGTGCGAACATAGAACATTCACATAGTTTGCACAGAGCTCGCTTATTATTACTTATATCTGGAGCAATCCATCCTATGAAAAAGTGATATATACAGAAAAAAAGAAATAAAAATTTAATGCTTTAACATACCTTTAAGTTCTGCATCGTTCTCCGAAACTCTTCGGTATTTATGTGCATAAGAAGACATCTCACCACCTAACAATAATCTTTTCACCGAAAAAATATTATTCACAGTAAAGAATACTAGTAATCTTGAACTTGAACTTCGAAATAAAGACTGTTGACAGAGTAGCGAGTTTATTGTTTTATATACCCTTAATGAGGGGTAAGGTCGGCGAGCATTCGGGGAATCCCCTTAGCGTTGTCTACCTAATGCGAGAAGCTTCTATAAGTTCTGTTGGAAACCAATAAATGGCAACTCTAGTTCTGAATTCTGAATGTGAGCTGTTGTAAAATAACACATATAAAATTAATTTCGAAATTAGTAATTTTCATCCGAAAAAACGATCAAACCTCCAAATGAAACTGAATGAGAACTGAATGAGAGGAAAGCCAGCGAACATTCGGGGAATCCCCTCAGCGTGTTTTGCTTGATACGAGTAGTTTCTATAAGTTTTCTTGGAAACCAATAGATGGCAACGCTAGTTTTGAATGTAAAATGTGTTCTGTTGTGGAATAATACATATAGTATTAAATTCGAAATTATAAAATTTTACCCCGAAAAAACCCCAGTGAAAAACTGAAACCTCCCAAAAATACCCCAAGGAATGTTGTCCCCCAAGTGTCCAAAAATCTCCCAAATTTGGGGGAAAATACCCCAACATGGCAACCCTGTTTGTTTCTAATATGTACCGCAATGACGTAGATGCTCGCGCCAGACGAGTTTAGACTCCAAATCTGGCATACCGGTGTTTGTGTATCGTGCTGCCACTCCAACTTCTATGTGATCGGTAGATTTCGATTAGTTGAATAATTTTGGTTTGAACTGAGTTTAAATCTTAGATATAGGTGAAAATTAGACTTTTTGTCATTTTTGAAGGTAATTATAGATGAAATTGTTTCTAATAAAACTAATAATGTTATTCTCAGAAAACAGATGGCTTTTGAGATCATATTTTTAACATAATTGAAAACGCATTTTTAAGCAACAAAACATTTATTTTATGAATACAGCAATAATGTATATAAACCAAAAACAAACAGAAAACAATAAAATGAAAAATAAAGGATATGTCTAATCGTTTTAGTTATCATAGTTTTAAATGTTAGTCGAGATTAATTTGTCGCTAACCTCAAAATTGAAGCAAAATTTGTTATTTACATACGACTTCGTGTGCAGCAACGCCGTTATTGTTTCGGTACTCAGGGCGTTTCTCTGTTTTGTTTTCCATCAATTTATTGAAGAAAATACACGTTTTACATTAGCTAACGAATGCGGTAAACATAATAAGTTGGCAACAAAATCAGACAAGACAGGAAATATAGCCTCATTATTTCCCAATTTCAGTTGGCTCACTTCATTCCAGAATATTTCAATATTTTTACTGAATGTTCTAATTTCGTCCATATTTCTTAATGTACGCCATTCCGTATCTAAAATTTTTATATCTTCAGAAATGATTAAATTTGGAAAAAGACCAGCTGTATCCACAAATGATGGAATATTTTCGCTTTCAACAATATCAGGATCTAGAAAACCGAATTTTTTGAGAGGATTTTCGATTGAAGAAAATCGTTGCAAAATTTGGGAGTAACTCATAACAATATAAAATATAAAATTCCAGGCATATCAGTCTAAAAAAAATGACTTGTTCTTTTGTTAACTCATTATTTTTAATATAGGCTTCTACGTTGGCCTCAAAGTGAACCTCTTCAATTTTCAAATAATTTCTAGGGTTTTTAAAATAAATTTTTTCTATAGACGTGCTCAATATATAATCGCGCTTTATGAAACAATCATATAGGGTTCGAAGGATATTAGAAATATGTTTGTATAATACGTGTAGTTTCGGATTTTCTGATTGCATTTCTTTGTTCAAGGTATTGAAAAGTGGCAGTACGAAATCTAAGAATAATGAAAATAATTAACTAGTTGGATCATTAAGCCTCTGCAATATTGTGTCAGACGATAAAAGATCATGATTCGCAACAGCATCGATAAAATATAATTTTAATGCATCTTACTGCTCCAGTACTCTCTTTATCACGCTGTGAGCCGACAACCATCTAGTTTGACTGGGATGAAGAATTTTATGAATTTTGATAATACAAAATTCTTGAAATTTTTTCGCTTAGGGCTAGAACTAAAATAATTATAAATATTCCTAGTTAAATCTTCTACGTATCTAGGCAGTTCTGGCAGGTGTATGATGCACATAGATGAAAAGAGTGACAAATACATTTCGTTACAAATAAATTTGAAATGTATTTTTTTATAATAGTAACGTCATTGAAGAATGATTTTTTTCCATCATAACATTCGCTCCATCAGAGGCAAAACCGATCAAAATTTTTTTATGAGGAATATTATGCTTCAAAAATATTGCTTCTAATTTAAATCTCACATCTAAACATAAATGCTTACTACAACTTATGTTAGTTGACTGGTGAGCAATGAGTGAAAAAATTTTTTCTCTTAAAAACTCACAAATATTCTCGAACCCTTCTTTTCCAATCAAATTCTTCACAATATTTGGCAATCTTGGAGTCATGGCAGATTGTTGAAATCAATTGCGGAAGATGGTCCATTACAGAAAAAGAAAGATTGTGTTCTGCAATAAAAGCCGCTAAACGAATTTCTCCTGAAAATAATTGATACTGTGGAAAGGTCTGAAATTGAAGAATAGGTTTTTTTTACCTTCTCGAATATCTTTCTCCATATTCTTTGTGGATTTTAAATCAGCCGCGAGTTTTTCGATTGTAGGTTACTTTTGAATGCACTTTTCCCAATCCGAGTGAATTTTCGAATGAGATATAGATATGATATATGATCATATAGATATTGAATATTAGGAAAAATCAATATGCGGGATGAAAATTAATTAGACAAAAAATATATGAATTATTGTTTATTTATCAATTGGATAAATTAAGCAGTATTTTGACTAATTAACATTATTTCTTTCACCTTACTATAGCTGTTAAACTATTTCTCCTCTCGCAAATGAGTTGACCTGTTTGGAGAACAACCGCATACATGGCATCGATGTAGCAACGGTTCCAAACTTTTTTCTTACTTGTTTACTCAAGTTTGAGTAATTGTATTCGTGAGTTTTCCAGCATTTTAAGGTATCTTCTTTCCTGTTCAATAGGGGTTCCTCCATGTATCTTTGTACCTCAATTACAGCACGAGATCTCGATGTTCCTGTTGGTTTGAATTCCTGGGCCTTCTTGTCGAATGCTTGGAAAATATCAAATTTTATCCTTTTCCTATAATTTTCTGTTTCTCCAGTCTCTTCATTCTGCTTTTCTTCTGGGAGTTCAACATTCTCGTTTTTTCCAATTTCAGACGTTAATAAATTTATAATTAAATTTTTCGCTCTCTCAGCCGCGCCATCGGTTGAAAATCCGATGTTTTTATACCTGGGATCCAAAAATGTTGATAACAGCAAAGTTGAACTCGCCTCCGAATTCTTAAAACGAGAATTCAGGCCATTGTTTACTTCGTCTATCACCATCATTGCTTTTCTTGAATAATTTGCTTTTCTTGAATAAGGCTGATCTGACCTTTGTTGTTGTTTCTTATAGACATCTTGTGAACCATTCACAATAATGATGACGGACGAAAGAGATACATATTTATCACCACTCATCATTTTGGTGATAGATTTCGATGGTTCGAGGATCTCCACTATTTGTTGTCTTTGCCTAAAGAAGCAAGTGCCAGTCTACCCTAGCCGATTCTAGGTAAGCGTGGATGAGGTTCATCAAGCCGCCTATGTTACCATAGAAGTTGTTCTTCTTCTCTTGAGATCATACATCCCCGTTGCAGTTCGCATTAGGGCGTAGATGTATTGTTGGTTGTTGTCTTGAGAACCGTCCGAATGAATTTATAATTCTCACATGTAGCCTTTACCGTAATATTTTGACGAATGCTCAAGACGAATACTTTTACGGAATGTACCACTTCTGCTTATCATTGCAAGAATTGGCTTGGGTGTCCATATGGTGAGCATTTTACAGTCTAAATAATTCACATCATTCCCAATCCATAGTATTTTTACCCAAATAATAAACAGCAATGTTATGATTTCAGTGAAAATGGACGTTTGATTGCAGAAGAAAGATATTCAAACTTCAAACTTCCTAAAACTAGAATTAAAAAGAAAACGCTTTCGGTCTACTCATAAAAGATTATTGAAAGATATTGACATTTATTCTATTGAACGAGCAGTAGGAATAATTATCGCTTGCTGTATACTTAATATTTTCTGCATTATAAAAGGGGATCACATTGAAGTAGAAGAAAATGGGATCAATGTAAGAAAAATTCCTGAGGGCAGTGATGTTGCTAGTGAAATGAAAAAACGTAGAGAAATAACCGATTTGCTATGGCAAAATAGATAATTAACGTGAATGTTAAACAAATTTTCATTTGGCTATTGAAAAAATAAGTTTTAAATCACACCCTGAACAAAAAAAATTGAAAAACAAACAACAACACAAATAAAATCTTATCGTAATCAAAAGCAGAAAAAAAACAAATATACATAAAAAATAAAAAAAATCAAATATTAGTGAAAAGAGTAGCTATATCAAAGCAATAAAATTATTTAATAGTCTGCCAATCAACCTAAAGAAGATACAAGGAAAAAATGTGAAAAAAATACTGAAAGAATGGATTGTGGTCAACGTGCAATGAATAGAGGACATATAAAAAATTAATATATACATAATAAAATTATTAACTTTGGAGATATTGTAGATGACATCACTAGGAAAATTATAAATGTTACTATGCAACGGTTGTTACTTAAAATATAAAAAAAAAATTAAAAATGATATATTTAGATATAGGTAATTATGTAACCAGCCCCACCAACAGATAACTATGTTTATCTCTGTGGGATTTTGCACCGACTGATGTAATTTACTGGTTTAAATAAATAAAAAAAAATAGTGAAGAGTTATACCAAAAATAAATATAAAAAGTATAATCTCAACACATTCCATTATCACATTTAATCTTGAGGCTTCAACATTTCCCTTATTAGAGTTAAAAATTCAGCTCTCTGCCGATTTTGTTCTCTTATGAGGTCGCTCTGAACATTTATTGCCAGCATTAGCGTATTAAACGTTTATTGTTTCTAATATTTTCGCTTTAGTCACTTTATGTTTCTTTTGTATCGATGTTTCACTATCAGGTTTACTGGTTATTTCACTTTTGTTTGTCACACGACTTTCCTCCATACTTTCACCAATATCGTTCAAATTAACTCATCTTTTTGACCCACAATCGCATTCATTTCTTCAAGAAACTCGGAAGGCTCTTTTCTCTCACCGCTTGTAGTACTCATAGGTTGTTTGAACTTAATATGTTGCTTGTATATGTTGTCAAACTTTTGCCTGCAATTATAATTGTCTACCACATATCCTTACAGCATCATTTGATCTGCTCTTTTTTCCAAACGTCCAGTTTCATCGAATGTTTATCGTCAATTTTTTCTTAAACTTCTCCGATGTCCTGAATCGGAGAAGCTGATATGTAGCCTCCCTATCTTCTTTGGATGGTTTTCCTTTGCTCGACCAGACAGCGGATTTTTTTGATAATTGGTAGTTGCACTCGCCAACCGCTCTACTTGAAACTTCTGTCTCTGAAGAAGGTCCAGCAGTGCAATCTCAAACTAGAACCTTATGAAGGTTAGGCAAAGGAGTTCGACATTTCCCGTGGTTGCGCTTTCGAAGCACCGTACTTCGGAAACCAAGGCTAGAAAGCCGTAGATAACTCCAGAAAAGTCCTTGCTTTACTGCTCTCTGGATGTACAAACATAACACAGAACTCTAGACTATACTCAATAATCACGTAAAACTGGTCCCAGATACACTACTTGATAAGGCCATCATGCACGAATCCAAGCACAGGAAATGCTTGCTCTTTGAGAAGCAGTACTACCTCCTCCACTGGCGGAATAAGGACTGGTGAATTGAAAGTGAAGGATAATTTGGACATGCCTTAGAGCTCTTTATGGTGGTTTATTTCACAAAAGATTCCTTGTACAGTTTCATTTGTGGAAGTTCGTTGTTTTGAGGCTTCTTACGAAATGATCCCCACAATAAAAACCCTAAGAAAGACAATAGAAGATGATTATTATGTGTTGTGATTGGGAAAAATTCGGATAATTTAGTGTGTAAAAAATTGGTACAGCTAAATCGAAAAAACGTAATTTCGTTGTCAACGGAGGCTTCTGGATACTCAGGTGTTGAGGTCTGAAGCACACCAACCAGAACTTTTTTGGTCATTATTTTTAAGCGGACCGTTTAGGTTTCGGTAAAAAAGAACAAGAGGAACCTGGAATTAACCAGTCTGGTGTAGAAAAGTTTCGACTTCGCCAAATGTTGTCTTGCTCTGTATGCCGAAAAAGTTAACTGGGTTGTGTACCACCGCACAAACATAATCCTTGAGATTCGAGCTTCTCAGGGTCTCGCAGTTCGTAGGGACTGTTACGGTGCTCTTGGATATGTCATATAGTCTGGAGCTCAAGGATGTTTGGTGATAATATCGAGGAAGATTCCAGACCAATGAGATAAGGCCATGAAGTTTATCAGGGCGAAATGATCCATTTGGGTGGTCTAGTCAATAAATATATAGACTCAGCAACGAGGCACATCCTAATGAGGCAGTGATTATTAGGAATGAAGCTAAAATTTATGTTTCTACATGACCCAACTACTAAAACTGGTCCCAAGGATATTCCACTTGACAAGTTTATCATGCGGAAACCGAAAGCAGAGGAACTGTCAGAGGCTACCAGATCTGAGTACAAGAAATGGTTGCTGTTAGCGAAGCATTTCTACTTTCTCCAGTGACGTTCCAAAGAAAATAGATCATAAATAAAGAATAATCCCATTTAGGAAGGCCAGAAATAAAGAAACAAAGAGGTGAACAGAAGTTTGTGAGAAGAAACTACTGGTAGTCCAACAAGTCTGTTACCAATTCCATCTGAGGTCAGTTAGTGCTTTTTATATTAACATTAATTTATTCGCTGCATTTTTTTCATTTATTATAGTTTTTTATTCAATATTTGAATTGCTTTTACATCCATCACGATACATTGACTTGTGTTGTTACCAACAAGAGCAATGTTTTACAGCAGACCTCGAAATTAACCTTATAAATGGCTTCTGCCAGCATACTGGTTCAAAGCTCAAATCGAAGATGAAAGAAAAATCATCGGCTTCCTCAGTTCCGCCAAAAGTTAAAGTCCTGGAATAGTGCCGGTCACCACTTCAAGGTCAACATATCAAAATCCTCCAAATAATATGGTGCTGAATTAACTGTGTATGATAAACATAACCGATGCTATTTGACAGATGAAGATAACGACATCGTTGATCAAGACTTTGTTAATAACGTCTCAAAGAAGCATTTCAATTGAAAAAATATCAATGACTTAATGGCGATTTGCACTAACTTAGTGGCATTTTTGCAAAATCCTATGCTAAAATTTAAGCTGAATTGGTCTTCTCAAGCATTGATCAAAATATATATTCTCATTATGAAAAAGGGAAAATATTCCAATTGTACAGTCTAAGTCCGATAAAATAAAACTTGTGTATCAGTTTGTTTCAAGCAACAATTCAAGGCAATAAACTGAAGCATGTAAAGTTTTACATTGACCTTGGTGTAGTAGGAACTATGATTAGCCCTATACACAAAATGCTTTAGGTGTAAGAGTAGAAGTAGTCATGGTTGAACTGCGTGATGTTTCCTAAACTAGAATCCCACTTGATTTGATATTTCAACCAACCTTTTGTAAATTTTCAAGAAATGGGACTGTATACACTTTTTTGTCTGCCATCCAAAATGACCTAAATCAAATTTTTCTGAACTAAATTAATTTTTTCAAAAACCACTTGCATGCCAGATGTTTGTTCAACAGAAAGGACAAAAACAGATACTTCACAAACATCTTTGTACACATGTCAAATTTAGTTGACTCATATCCAAAAGCTTCAGGATATGGTGGCTGAAATGAGACCTATTAAAAAGAGGTACTTAAAGAATCTAGAGAATCCCAAACTGAAAATTGGTCGAGAACAGGATGTGTATTTACAATTCAGTGAAGAAAAATGTGTCGTAAGAACTCCAAATGGTAGGAAAACTGAAGTAGAAGTTTAGTGTTGCTATATATCTGGCGATAATTTTTCCCAGAGAACTGCAGATGGTACAGACCCTAATTTGGATAATTGTGTGTGTAAAATCGCTCCAGCTTTGTATATCGTATAGTTTCGTTGCCGACGGAATCTTCAGAGCAGAATTGAACGAGTTCTTAACTATGGAACTGTCTGAGAAGGGATACTCGGGTGTTGAGGTCAGAACAACACCAGTGCTAACGAATTGAAAAGTCTGGTGGCTCTGTGTGTTAAAAAAAGTAGCAAACAAAGGGTTGTGTACCATCGCACAAGCAGAATCTTTGAGACTCAAGCTTTTTGGGGGTCTTGCTGTACGTATGTAGGGCCTGTTATGGTGCTCTTAGATACATCAATCAGTCTGGTGCTCAAAGATCTGAGATAATTATCTCAGTGAAGATTCAAGGCTAATGAGCTAAGACCATGAAGTTTATCGAGGCTCATTGATCCATTCGCGTGATCCAGTCAATAATTATATTTTTTACCACATACGAAACAGGTAAAACTGGTCCTAAGGGAACTTGACAAGGACATCATGCACGAACCAGAAGAGTGGGAACTGACGAAGGCTCCAAGATCTGAGCACAGTAAATGCCTGCTGTTTGAGAGCCACACCACTTTCTTCAGGGGCTAAATAAATGACGAGCTTTAGAGCTCCTTATGATGGATTATTTCACGAAAGATTGTCTGCACAAATAATCACGTTCAATCCCGGCGGTTCGTTCATTTGAAGCAGCTCGACTTGTTTGATCCCCACAATCAATGCCTGAAAGAATATCTTGAAAAATTGAAAAGTATAGAAAAAATAGACTATTATTCTTTTTTAGTTGTAAAGAAAGCTTAGATGAAGGATCTTCATCATCTTTTATGGCATCAAAAACAGAAGATGAAGAATTGACTTGATTGACTTACAATCCCGAGGAGATCGAAGTTCAACTCAAAGAAAACAGTTCGAGAATAAAAGATAAACCCAAAAAAAGGAAGATTGGAGGCCATTGAGCGTAGGCCATGGAGTTAATCGAGGTTTGTGAATACATTAATAAAAATATTGGCTTAGCTATGGGGTAGTCCCGTGGAGGCAAGGGGAATTGGGAATGAAGTGCAAAATGATGTTACCACATGACGCAACAGGTTATACTGATCCCAAGGATACTCTACTTGAAAGGGCCATCATGCACGAACCAAAAGAGTGGGAACCGCCGAACGCTCCAAGCTCTAGGCACAGGAAATGCCTGCTGTTTGAAAGGCACCACCACGTTCAGTGGTGGTGGTTGGTTGTTTTGAAGCAGGTCGACTTCTTGATCCCTACAATCAAGGCCTGAAAGGAAACTGAAGAATCGCTTTAGGGTTACGAAGGCAGTCTCCTAAAGAGGTTGTAATTCAACTCAAAGAAAACAGTTCGAAAATAAAAGATAAACCCATTTCAGAAAGGTCAAGAATGAATGAAACAAAGAGGAATGCAGAAGTTTTGTCAAAAGAAACTACTAGTACTTCAACAAGTCCGTTACCAAATCCATCCGAGGTTAGTTAGTGTTTTTTTATATTAAGATTAATTTATTTGCTACATGGCTCAGAGGTGGAAATAATCCAGATGTTTTCATCAAATACAGTTTTTTGTACAATATTTGATTTGCTTTTACATAATCTAATATCCATTACGGTATAATATACTTGTTCAGAATTTATCATAGATTTTTTTGAGAAAATATATATTTATTTGGCATTTGCATAATCTAATATCCAGTACGATATATTGCGCTGTTAGCAAAATGAGCAAAATATTATTTCATATTCGATTGACAAATTATTTTCACCAAATTTCATTTCAGGACCTCAAAAATATCCGTAAAGAAGACGTTTCTCCATTTACTGGTTCAAACATGAAATCGAAGACTGAAGAAAAATCATCAGCGCTCTCATTTCCGCCAAAAGTTCAAGTTTCACAGTATTGCTGGTCACCACTCGAACATCAAAGACTGATGAAAGACCAAGTCTTGTTGATCTGTCTTTTCAGATTCAATCAAAACCAGCATCTCCTAAACTTGTGGCATCAAAAACTGACCTTAAAAAAGAAAACAGACAAAAAACACTAACCATGAGAATAACCACGTTGATATTCCAGATTATTAATTCAGGTATTTAAATCCTTACAACCGTCACTATTAGGGAATGCAAACAGAATAGGTCTTCGAACCGTATAATCGAACGAGTTCTTTACTCTTGAACTGGCATTGGATACTCCAGTATTAAGATCAGAAAAACACCACCCAAAACCTAATTGATCATCAGTGCTACGAGGACCATTTTGGTTACGGAGAAAAGAACAGGAGGAATTGACCAGTCTGGTTTAGAAACGTAGCAAAAAAAAGGTTGTGTACCATCACACAAGCAGAATCTTTGAGAATCAAGCTTCTCGGAGGTTTTGCTTTACGTAGGGCCTGTTACGGCGCTCTCAAATACACCATGCAGTCTGGTACTCAAAGATGTGAGGCCAATGAGCTAGGGCCTTGAAGTTTATCGAAGTTCATTGATCCATTGGGGTGATCCAGCCAATAGCCAAGTGATCCAGCTAAAGTACCAAGAATTGAGCATATTTAAGCTCATCATGAACTTTTTCTGCAAGCCTTCTAGAAACCTACACAAATAAATAGTTATTTGCGTACTAGAACTTTCTATATTTTCAAATTCTCAAAAGAAGAAAAATTTCGAAGTGGGTAACATCCTAGAAAAGATATCTAAAACTAAGAACAGTAATGTGACTTGGACTCATAAGTAAAAAATTTGGTGGTTCACATGCCAAATTAATTTGATTTTGGTTTAGTTGGTGCTGTTTGTATGTATCCAAAAGCTTCAGCTAGAGAAGCCAAATTGACAATTGGTTGGAAACTGGATGTGTATTTGGCGAAGAAAAATGCGTTAGAAGAACTCCAAAAGGTGGAAAAGCTGGTGCTGGCCTTGTTACTCCATCTGGCGAAAATTTTTTCAGGAGAAATGCAAGATAGTTCAGTATGTGAAAAATGGCTACAGCTATATCGAAAAAACTTAGTTTCAGTTTGTTGCTGACGGAGTCTTTAGAGCAGAATTGATCGAGTTCTTCACTCTTGAACTGACCGAGAATGGATACTCAGGTGTTGACGTCATGACAACACCACCCAAAACCGAATTGATCGTCAGTGCTAGAAGAACCGCTTTGGTTTTGACTTCGCCGAAGGTTGTCTAGCTCTTTATGCTGAAAAAGTGGTTAACAAACGGTTGTGTGCGATCGTTCAACCAGAGTTTTTGCTAGAGTTTAGGGGTCTTACTGTACTCGAGCCTGTTTCGGTTCTTTTAGCTACATCGTGGAGTCTGGTGCTCAAGGATGTGAGATGATAATATCAGGAAAGATTCGAGGTCAAAGAGCTGAAGCAATAAAGTTTATTGAGGGCTTAAAATTTCACTCGGGTGATCCAGTCAATAATTATATTGTCTCAGCAACGAGGCAGGGGATGTAAGGAATGATGATATAAATTATATTGCCACATGACGCAACAGGTAAGCCGTATCTCCAGGATACTCTACCTTACAAGCTCATGGTGCACTAACCAAAAGAGGAGGAACTGCCAGAAGCTTCAAGATATTAGCACAAGGATATGCCTGCTCCAACACTGCTCAACACTGAAATACAGATTGGAAACAGTCGAACAAATATATCAGACGCAATAGGAAACTCTCTAATTTTGTGATGGAATAATTTGGTAACAAATTCAATCCTTGAATAAGGAATTTTTCAAAACTTTCGGTTGAAAAGTTACAATTTTGTTGTTATTGTTGACCACTAAAGTTTTATGTTAGATTAACCTGAGAATCTAAATGAAACATATACTAACTTTTATGAAGAGGAAGGAAATGGATATGATTTTAACCCAACAGTTAGATCCTCATGTGAAAGACGTTTGGGCGAAAGTAGATGACACAGAATTGTTACCAATGCAAGAAAACTGAAAGGCCGGATGGCATTTTATCTGGTGGAAGTATTAGGGTACTGTTTTTTTTGGCTATCAAAGCCGCTACATATAATATATGAAAAAAAAATCAACGAGTTGTTGTTCTTTTACCAGATAACATAGGAAATCACGTACATTTTTTTTCCACTATTGTATCGAAACCAAAAGATGAAGATGTACCAGAGTTCTAAAGGCAGCCGCAAAAACGACGAAGCTGAATTCAAAGAAAACAAATTCCTGATTAAAAGATAAATCTTATTTTGAAATTCTGAAAATAACTGGTATAAAGAGGAAAGCAAAAGTTTAGTCGAAAGAAAATGGAAAGATTATTGCTGTAACAGTCCGTAATCTGAAAAGTATGTTACTACTTTCATCTAAGATTAGTTGATCCTTTTTTTAAAATTTGGATTAATTTATGTAGTGCATGCTGAAGGTGGAAATAATCTGTTTTTTTTTCTTTCAATTAAACTTTTGTACTGTATTTGAATTGATTCTACATTGACTTAGCGTCAATCTAGTATTTATTACGATATATTTACTAATTTTTCTTTTAGAGCCCATTTACTGTACGAAACGAGCCAGCTACTGATTAAACTTGAAATCCGAAGAAGAATCATGGGATTCTTCAAATCAACCATGTTCTGTTTATGCGGTTTTTATTCTACATAAAAGAAATCAGCAGCTCTTGAACCTGTGGTATCAAGAACCCACGATGAAACATAAGACGATAAGAAAGAAGAAGGAATCTAACAAATCGAACGGTCCTAATAATAATAACAATTATTGTTATTGATCATGTCATGTGTTTCTGTCTCAAACATCTCAATATCGATTAGGTAGGTGCAGAGGACATAAATCGAATGAGATATTTCTCCATTTAAATCTCTTTTACAGATGAAACGCTACAACAACACTGTGGTCGTTTTCAAGGGACAGGATTCGAATAGAGCAGAACAATAATAATAATAATCAAGGTGGTGCAATATGACCAACGAGAAAGCGAAGTAAACGTAGGCAGGAGCTTTTGAGCTCTCGTTCATTGGTGGAGCAATACGACTATTACCTCAAAATTTTATATGGGACTTGAGATTGATACCAATATAAAAATGCAGAATCTTAGCACAATCCGAATAAAATTCTGGAAATTATTCGAGAAATGAAATAGGTATGTAAAAAATAAATAATTGAAAATATTAAATTTTATGGTTCTGATGATGCGACGAACATTCAGTATATCAGTCGCGATTCACAAAGTGAATTTCACTTGAATCGGTTATCCTGTTATGGAAATATAGAGATTCGTCTTTTCAATATTCTAATTGAATTTTTTATGGTTCTGTTAACACTATAGCCACAAATTTTAGCATGAACATTCAGTGTATCAATCTTCATTCATAAAATAAATTTCATTCCAATCGGATATTGTTTTATGGAAAAATGAAATTTCCTCTTTTCAATATTTCGATTAGAATTTCTATGGTTCTGTTTACACTATGACCACCAAATTTTGCATGAGGCTTATTATGAGCAATGAGCATCTTGCATGTGGCCGCAACGTTTCATTTTGATAGGTTTCGTTTCGTTTGAGATATTGAGGGATAAAAATTTTGAATGGCCACATTTTATAGAACACCCTGTACGATTCGGCTGGTTAATGAACTCAAACGAGGCATTTGGGAACCGAACTCACCCTGAAAAGTCCCTAGGACAATAATTCCTCCTTAAGTTATCATGCTAACGAATGGCCAGATGGCTGGCTCCACGGACAGAGTTGAATTTCACCACTTGCGGCTCAAAATTCGAAATTTACAGACATTTGGGCGAAACGATATAGCACTCGTTTGAATAGAACGATTGTTCAAAAAAAACAACAAGAAGAAACCTAGGTTAGGGTCATTGGGACTCTTTGATTGGTTAAATATTGTTTATCAATATTGTTTATCTGACTAGGAAGTATATCCGAAAGCGTATCTTTTGTTATTACATACACGAGGTGTTTGTTTTCATTATATCGTAGTTCGCAAAGATGGCTTGGAATTTTTGCGTACGCTCATGGAAGGCTGTTCAAGTGCTTGGATAGACTATACATACAATCAGCAATTCTGACGTATCAGAGCGATAGCTCTCCGATTCAGTAAACGAACCGAAATTTCCCATTTTCTTTATTTGCAATACCAATTTTTGATTAAATTTAACCAACCTAAACAATCCAACTTACAATCTATTTATATAGTCCATTCACGAAAGGTTGTGCCGTCGGTTGGCCATGGAAATCTGGTATATTCCACTGTGTTTCTTAAAATTTTAGGTTATGTTCTTTATTTTCTTGTCAGATTGATAGGCAATGTCGTCAATATTGCATAGAGTCGTCTGACAACTCGCAAGCTCGTCGTACGAGGCCTTGTACATTCGGCAACGTTATGACAGCAACTACTGCCAACTTCAGATAAATAAAAAAACGCCTACTATGCGCTCAACCTTTCGTGAACTGACTATAGGTTGAAAAAATTGTCAATATTCTGTAATTTCGCAATACCTATGGCCCCAGTAGCTTGCTGGTAAAACTATTAGCGAACCGCTCTGGTTATTAGTACAGTACGAAATATTATGTATAAACACCTGACTGTTGGTTTGAAACTGATCAGAACGTGTTTGAACTTACTGCGCGTTCTTACTCATCTGTGACTGGACTCTGATCGTTGTGCAAATACACCTTATCACAAATGGAAACTTTTCAACAAATAACTAATCAACTGAATTTCAGGAATTGTGTGTGTATGCCGTTGACGAGTACAGAATCTTGATAGGCATTGTAAATACGACATCCGCAAATGAAGCCCAACCTCACCAAAGCAAGCTTGTGGATTTTATAGCCCATCCAAAAGCGATATTCGGGTCTGAAGTGAAAAATTTAGAACGACGATCTGAAACCCAGAAGAAACTGACTTGAGAGCGTTTTTAGAAGGATAACTGTGTTATATTTAGGACTGTGAAACGTTTGAACCTACAGCGGCTCGATGCAAATGATAAATCTTTATGAAGAATGAAGTCTCTGCATTCGGCTTCTAACTGCCCATCCACGAAACGAATTGAAATAGGTCTCCAAAGAACAGTGCTGATACCTCATGCTTGCAGACTTGGGTTCCACTCAGGAAAATAACTGCGTTCTTAAACCCATTGTTTATACAATATTTAAAAACAAATGAAATCTGAATATATTTAGTTTTCTATATTATATGCGTGTTATTATTTCTCCGGAATCTGAATCCTCAAAAATGGTAGCAGTAAGACAGTGGAGGCCGATTCTGAGTTGAAATTTTCAATTGAAATCAGGTAGGTACAAAACATATAGGCAACTTTTACACTGTTTTGGTTAGTTTATGTCGTTCAGCCAGGATTTAATCCTATTCTTTCTTTATTTTGAAATTAGGAATATCACTGAACCTAGAAGAAGATGCCTGAAAAGTTTTGTCTACAAGATTACATCCCACAGTACTGGATATAGTTCAATTCCTTTAATAAATTGGATTATCTTCTCGTTAGCCTAATCCATGTCGTGCACAAATAAATGTGTTCGCTACCATAGGGGAAACAAGAATTAAAATGAGTGTGTGTCTCAGAGTAAAATAAATAGAGGAAAAAGAAGTACTTCAGTGTGGCAGATTTATTTTGTAAGAACCGAGCGATTTCGGATTAGGCCATCATCAGGGTTCCCTGGAAGGGTAACACCAATTAATAAATGGGTGAGTTGGTTAATAATAATTTTAGATTACCCGTCCAGGAATAATACCACAAGCTGGAATGCCAGGATACTTGCAAACGGCAGCACTTAACGTGGAAATTACATAAATGTTCAACAGAGTATGACAAATAGCAGTCAAATACATAAAATATAAAAGATCAGTCAAAACAAATCAGAAAAGACGTTTTACATGTCAAATATCCGTCAGTAATATAAAAGAACTAAACAAACATATTGGATTCAACAATTTTAAAAATATGGTAACACTGAGAACATGACAATGACACATCAGCCGCTCTCTATCGCGTCTTAATTTGAGGACAGTGGCGTAACATTTCCGCGGAAATCTCCAGCGAAACGAGTCCAGGAACGGGTCACTTAACAATCACAGACGTTTGAAAATAGGGGTGAAGTTACTGTTCAGATTGACTTGAGTGTTCACACATTTGGAGTTTGAATTCATTTCACGTACAATTTCCAGGTCCTCAAGTAGGTTTGCCTTAATGCTGCCTCTGTTTGATGTTAGTTTATGCACGATTCTGGAATTCTTACTGGGACTGAATTGGTGTTTAGAAAACTTCAGATGGTGTCCGAATGCTGATGTTTGTGGCCTGTTCAAGTGTTCTCCTATTCTTGTTCCCAACTTTCTTCTGGTTTGGCCGACGTAGGAGGTGTCGCAGCTGCCGCAGTTGGTTTTATATATGCCACTACAGTTTAATTGGACCACTTTGTCCTTACAGTTCCATAGGTAAGAACTTAGAGAATTAGAGCTGGAATATGCGATTCTTACTCCTTCCTTAGAACGCGCGAGACATGGGAAATCGCGTCTGAGAGATGACCAAGGTATGGCAGGGAGTAATATTTGATGGTGGAATCGCTAGAGGCATATTGGTAGGCCAAGTTTCTTCGTTGTCTACTCAACATATTTCGCTTCATTATATCAATCAAGGCGGGATCATAGCCATTGTTTAGAGCTATTTGTCTGATTATATCAAGTTCTTTCTTTCTTTTTTCTTCTGATAATGGAATGTTCATAGCTCTATGGATATAGCCACGTAAAGCTGCTAATTTATGGCTTCTGAGGTGGAATGATTGTGCAGGATTATGTGATCTGTCTGGGTGTCCTTTCTGTAGATCTCGAAGTCTAAGTGGTCACCGTCTGCCCTAGAAATGGTGAGGTCAAGGAAGTTGATTTTCTTATCTTCTTCCAGCTCTAATGTGAACTTGATTCGTGGATGTAACGTGTTGATGAAGGTCAGTAGAGCATGGGCATCGTCGGCATCATCGTCCAAAATGACAAAGACATCATCCACAAATCTATACCAACGGACAATCTTCTCCATATCTTCAAGATAATGATCTCAAGTTTTTCGAGAAAACGATCGGCTAGAAGGGACGACAGTGGACAACCCATTGCTAACCCATCGACTTGTCGATACACCAATCCGTTGAAAACGAAAAAGTCTTGTGACAATGCGTGCTTCAGCAATGTCAGAACGTCCGTTAGTTCGTTGTGGGAACGTTGTGTTCACGAAGTAGCTCGGATATGAGGGGGACACACTCGTCTCTGGGCACTGATGTGAAAAGATTACACACATCGAAGGACAACATTATATAACCGCTCTCCATCTTGAGGCCCTGTAGTTTGCTGGTCAAGTCTATGGAATTCAATACAGATGTTTAGGTCTGAAATGTGTGATCTCCTTGATAAGATTGTTCAAAAAACAAGACAATTCATGTACAGGAGTGTTTACAAAAGGACACTACAGGTCTCATGGGTGTGCCCGCTTTATGAATTTTAGGTAGACCGTAGAGTCTGGGCATAGCAGGGTTACTTGGGAGAATATATGGTCTATTGTGTTGTATCAACAAAGCTTCACATAAGCGTAAAAATGTTTTAGTTTTTTTAATGAAACTACTCAAGGGGTCACTTTTGAGTTCTTGGAAGTTATTTTCTCGAAGGAAACTTTCTACCTTGTCAGTGTAGTCGGATCTTTTCATTATTACAAGGCAATTGCCCTTGTCGGCTTTGGAGATTATTAAATTGTTCGTCGTGATTTTATTTTTAATATCCTTAATTATTCGATAGTAGTGGTTGGATTTCACAGGTTCTTCGTTGATAACGCCTATTACTCGGAAAAATTGACAGACACTGTTCCCTGACGATCTTTTGAAATCTGGATCATCAGAGAGAGATTCTATCACACAATCGACGTGCACCGAAAATTCTTGGAGAGTATCCCTGTCTAATCTCTTGCTGAGACATAATTTAAACCCGTGTGAAAGTAACTTCATTTCGTTGTTTGTGAACTGGGTATCAGATAAGTTTTTGACTCTCATGAAAAATATGTCCTGAAAAATGTCCCATTCTCGTCCTTTCGCTTTCTAACTTCGCTTTTTTCAGACCTTTCAGCTTAGATACCATCTGTCACGTTTTAAGGAAACCTCAAAATTGACCAGGTCAGAGCAGTCATTCAAGAAATCCTGAAGGTTAATATAATCTAAGGTAGAGAGCAACTGATCGTAGGATATTTTCATATCGATATTAATTTTATTCAGCTTAGCATAATGTTTACTGATTGCATTTCTGAGAAGTTTTCTTTCGATATCATTTTTCATATAGTGGGGAACGTTTTTAGAAGTTTTTACTCTAGCAAAGGTTGGAATTACCCCTTCTTTTATACATTGGTGAATGAACCAAATATCTTGCCGTATACAACCTCTCCTTACCGCCAACCTGCGATACGTATCAACCATTGTGCTGTACAGCAGGGTGAGATCGACAAATAGGTTGAGCACACTAAGTTTGATAAATAGAGGAAAAAGAAGTACTTCAGTGTGGCAGATTTATTTTGTAAGAACCGAGCGCTTTCGGCCTAGGCCATCCTCAGGGTTCCCTGGAAGGGTAACACCAATTAATAAATGGGTGAGTTGGTTTAATAATTTTAGATTACCCGTCCAGGAATAATACCAGAAGCTGGAATGCCAGGATAGTTGCAAACGGCAGCACTTAACGTGAAAATTACATAAATGTTCAACAGAGTATAACAAATAGCAGTCAAATACATAAAATATAATATAATGTGGTATTATTCCTGTATGGGTAATCTAAAATTATTATTAACCAACTCACCCATTTATTAATTGGTGTTACCTTCCAGGGACCCTGATGATGGCCTAGACCGAAAGCGCTCGGTTCTTACAAATAAATCTGCCACACTGAAGTACTTCTTTTTCCTCTATTTATCAAACTTAGTGTGCTCAACCTATTTGTCGATCAGAGTAAAATGTAAACCTAGAGATGCCTTCACGCATTTGATGACTCAACAATGTAGAATTTGTTTCTGGACGCGGACAACATTCCGGCGTTGCGAACTTATATTCCATATTGGGGTACTTGGTCTACCGCTTTCCTACTGTGATACAAACGTTTAGCGTCTTTTACAGAGAATTCTGTCAGTTTGTCAACATCTTCTGTTAGTGTTTAGTTTCTCGATTCGTCGTGTTTACATTTTCATTTCGATTTGACGTTCATGAACCGAATTATTTTACTGATTTGGTGGCAGTTTATTGTTGCTTGAGGGTACCCCAGAATATATAATAATAATAACCCATTTATTTCCTACAGGAAAAATCCCAATTACAGGAAATTATGGGATTGTTGGGAAAAAACCGTAAATATTAGATTTAAGGGGAGGGATAGTCAAGGTTCTTTTTCCGTGAATATTTGGCTGATGCCTCCGCCCTTGACATATGCTCCATAGATTTTTATGTTGCCTTACACCATTGTTTAAGATTTAAACTATGCTCACACGATAAAAATGCAAATAATCGAAGTACAGGCATCTCAGAGTAAGAAATAAACATAGAAATGCCATAATGCGTGAATAGTACTGCATTGTAATCAACTAAGCATTAGAGTGAGATGGAAAGCACTGCCGCACTGGGGTGAAGTAAACAATTGGTTAGATTTTCATTTCTTCAATTCCTGAATGAAATACAACATTTTCGTAATTTTGCCCTAGCATCCAGAAACTGAACACTAACATACGATGTTGCCAAACTGACAGAATTGTCTATAACAGACGCAAGCCGTTAGTATCAGAGTAGGGGAGCGCTGGACCAATTATCCCAATACGAAATAGACATACGGCACGAGTTCGTAACGCCGGAATATCGTTCGCGTACATAAACAGATTCTACTTGACTACAAAACAAATGCGCGAAGGCACCTCTAGGTTTACTTTTTACCCTGAGACAGGCATATTCTTGAATATATCCATTTTAACGGAATTAGAAATTCTAAAAAGCACTGAAATCAGCAGCTCTTGCGCGCTTGTTCATATTGGGAAACGATAAATACAATTTGAATATCCTGCGAGCTATTGGTTATATTTATCAATTCATTCTGCCTTTTAAAATATTGAACCTATCATGAAGTTATATATATTATTATTATACCTTCGGCCGACCGTGAACTCGATGACGTCCCAAAAGGACAACTTTAAATCTAGAAATTTTCAAGTTCAAGATCAGAAAATGGAAGTTGAATTCATGTTTTTCTATATTTTTTATATTTTATGTTGAGATTCCTTATCCGATAATCGAAGGATTGAAAAATTCTGATACTTATCAACACTTTTATCCTTCTGTTTTTGTTTATCCTTTAATAATTAAAATTTTTCGATATAGCTATCTTAGTTGTGAACAGGCAGGTGGATATATTGGTTCCTTCTGCATGTAATTAATTAATTAATTGATTAGGATCTTCCGATACAACTATCGCCGTAGTGAACGACCAGAAGGGGATATCGCATTCCTCACTTCGTTTGCATTCAGTGTCGTTGCAGCTAATTATTTAATTAAGATTTTTTGGTAGAGCTACGAAAAGGGTGAAAATATCGTTAAAAAATGAGCATATTTACCAAAATAGTGATCTTTGAAATTTAATCATCTATGAAAGTAGAACAGAGCAGTAGGTATGCTATCTGGCAGATGCTCTGTACCGTTCGTTTATTCACAGATATTACAGATTACAATCTGTACGATCTGTGGTCACAATTAGTAGGAAGCTATAATGATGTTGAATACATAATTTTTTTTCTCTTTCAATTTATTCCTGTTATTTGAAGATGGACATGCGCATGCGTTTTTTATGTTCGATTTCAATATCATTTGACGTTCTAATTTTTACAATTTGTGTTTTTTAATATTCGGCATTATGATTTTGTGACTGAAAATTTTTCTTGGTCAATTTTTCTGCCCGATTGGAGAGTTGCTCATCAACAATCATTAACAATAATTAATCAATTGAAATCATTGATTAAATTTTTGATATTGTACTTTGAATATCTGAGAAAGACTCGTCAAAACATATACGAGTATTTAAGTTTTTGCAGTCACAAAAAAATACACAGTCCTGTCAGTAATCAGGCATTCATATTTTTTTATTCACTATTTGATGTATAATGGCGGACGCTCAAGGTTTTCAAGTAACTATACTTTCTTTGGGAATACTGTTGCACCCTTCAACTGTTTCAACATGATCTCTGAGAAACCTCAGTGCAACTCTTCTTTCGAGGTCAGAGTTGATGCCCACCAATAGGATGTTCTATATCTAATCTATTCCAGTATTTGGCCCAATGGTCGTTTTTCCATAGAGCCGAACAAAGTATCAGGCGCAGAGTAGCGTCTGTAAAGCAAACAGTATGCAGATCATCCTTCGGAGCATAGATTAATAAACTCTTTATTTATCTATTAAAATGATTTATTTGAATGCCATCTAACGTGAGTATGACGTCATTATATTCATTGTTATGTTGTTATGTAATTGGACTCAGGAATCTTAAACTATGAGTTGAATATTCGGGTAATATTGTATACAAAATAGTTAGAACTGAAGTTACTAGCTCGAAGGCACGGGAGGGCGTCGTTATGATTGCAGTGAAAAAAAATTGATTAGTTTTTGAAGAATATTAAGACTAAAATATATTAGTTCTTAATAGTCATCAACTGTTCCCTGAACTTTTATTTCCACAAGTCCAGACGTCGAGATGGAAATATTTTGCCAATCATTGGTGAGTCAATCCAGACATTCAAAGCCTTGTTAACGCAAACTTCTCCAGGCTTGTTGGATATATTACTGGACATACCACCTTTTGGAAATTTTCCGTTCACCAATTTTGTTACATCAACCTCGGAATCTCCGGTCGAACCCACTAATTCATTTCGTTTCACTTCTTTTGTTGACCCGTTTGCTTTGTCTGCCGCGCCGCCACTGAGTAGATTGATGCCTTTGACCTTGATCTGTCAAATTATATGACCTGCAACAGAATGTTAGCGCAGGCGTGTTTATGTTCGTTTCAATATCATTTGAAATTTTTTATATAATTTGTTGTTTTTAATCTTTGACACTATGATTTTGTGAATTAGTCAACTGTAAATATTTCTTGGTCAATTGTTTTGCTCGACTTGAGAATTTTGCTAGACTGCTGCATCGTAAGTTGCTAATTAACCTTATTGACAATGTTCTTCAATTCTCTGTTTTTTTTCTTTGCAGTTTTTGCATGTTTTTTATTTACTATACTTTCCCTGAGAAAACTGTTACCTGCACCTGCCAACTGTTTGAAGTTGATTTCTATGAAACATGAGTGCTACTCTTTGTTCAAGATCACCAATTGGATGTTCTCCTCGGTTCCAATATTTGGTACGATGAAGTAGAAACCTGGAAAGGGAGCAGCGTTCAGATCATCCCTTGGAGGTTAAGCGGTTTATCACCAAAATATACGTGGTTCGCGTATTAAATTGATTGATTTGTGTGCATACACCATCCAATGTGAGTATGATATCATTTTCTTCCTGGAAATTTGGGTGAACCAGCAATTTTTAATAGAGAATTGAATATTTCTGATTGAATCGTACCTATATAGAAAAGTAAGAAATGAAGTTACCAGCTCACAGGCTCGTGGAAGCAGTGAAAATTGATCAGTACTTGAAGTAGGTATCTATGGAATACTGTGGTCATATAGAGGAAGTGTTCGTTTCAGTTAAGGTGCACAGGATGTCATATTCGGAACTGTCAAACAAATTATAATCAAGGGCATAGTAATGTGGTGGACGATTTATTTCAAAACAATAACCAGAACCATATTTTCAGACAATATTATCTGAGTTTGCCATTATACAGGGTATCGCAAATGTTTCATACAGCCAATATCTCTCATTCTAAAATAATAATAGCTATAAATTGAGGCGATTTATAGTAGAATATTTTTGGTCTCCAAAGATTTTCTATACTGAAAAAAAAAAATCAACTCAAAACACCTCTTAAAACATAAACATGTGTGGACATGCTACAATTTATAATTATATCTTGTAAGGGTTGAATATATGTAAAATGAAGAAAAATTGTTTTACAAATTGTTTATTTTACTGAGAAATCATTTGAAATGGAAAAAATATAGGGGTGCAATTTGCAGAAAAATTCCGTGGAAGCTTTTATTGGGGTGTAATCAGAAATATTATTTAATATCGTACGTCTTGGGAGACCCCTGTAGATCTTGTGTTTGAAAAGATAAAGCTGTGAATTTAAAAAAAGGCTCTATTTCTGATTTAATGTATTTTCTGTAACCTCTTGAAAGCTAAAAATGTAAGCGGCCAACACACAAAAATTTTATAAATTTATCAGAAAAGTTTACTCGAATCTGACCGATCTGAACTCAATTATTTTGAGAACTTAAGGTCGATTAGCATTCTTCACCTGATTGTATAAAATAATGAGTGCGGCATACTTCAGGAGGTGATTCGGCATGAAAAATAATAACATAATCCCCAAATGCTTTACTTGAAGACCGACCGTTTAGTTATTGCTCTGAAACCAGTCGACATATGCTATGGGAATTTCGTGGGTTTCGAAAGATACCTAGTTATTACGCATTTTTTATATCCAAATAAGCATTTAATGTTCATCATTGGAGCGCACACGGCTGATGATATAATTTTTTTCAACAAAAAAATAGTACGCCACGCTATTTCAAAGTATCAATCATTTTTGAATTCTGTAATCAATTTGTAACAAAAAAACATTCTTGCCTTTTTTCTAAGAGGCTCCGTTTTTATGTGGAAAGTGAAACATCTCAACTTAGCTACAACATAATATGTTGATTAAATGACAAATACACGTTAAGATTTTTTATCCACGAAAACGACGCCCCAAATAAAAAAGCCTTTTTTTCTCCCGAATTGCACGAAGAATTCAAAAATAATAAGTAGGTAGTTTGAAATACCTTTTCGTCAAGTAAAACTTCAAAACTAAGCATTTGCAGAATCACTTGAAGTTTGTCGCACTTATTCACTAACAGCTTGTATGTACCACCTTCTGTTAAGGTTGTCTCTTATGATAGGCTCGATTCGATTCTTTTGCATCCTGTTTATTAAATATTTGTTTATCTCAAATTTTTCCTAGTTAATGAATTCTTAGGAATTTTTATTATTTTTATCCATAATGTAAAAAGCAACTAATCACTTTCATCCAGGCGGACACTTGTTGAAAGTTATGCATGAACAAAAATGGAATGGTCATTTTTTTCTTGAATATTTCTGCATGCTTGTAAAGATGATTTCACGCGCATTGTATAAATGCAAAATCTCAGCACGATCGGAATAATATTCTGGATATTATACAAAAGCTGAAATATGTAAAAACTTGCCAAAAAAAAATTTATTTCTATGGTTCTGATGATGCGATCCTCTTAAAATTATGCATGAACATTTAGTATATCAATCATCATTCGCAAAAAAATTTCACTCGAATCAGATATCTTGTTATGGAAACATAAAGATTCTTCTATTCAATACTCCAATTGAATTTTTATGGTTCAGTTACCACTATGGTCACAAAATTTACGAGAGGTTTATATGAGCACCTGTATGTGGCCGCAAAATTTCATTTCGATTGGTTCAGTTTGTCTGATATTTTGAGGAACAAAAAATTTTTGAATGGCCATATTTCATGGAACACCCTGTAAATCATCATTGAAATAAACCAATATAAAACTCATACCTCGGAGGTAATCTCGCCCTCGTTCGAAGCAAAATGCAAGAAAGTGCTATCAAACAGAGCAACCTAGTGATGGCCATTTCATCCTTATTAAGACTCATCATCATGGTATAGCTTTGTATGATACAAGGTATTCTTGAAAAAAATGGCACCTTCTCTCAGGTATAAATATACGATAAAATGTAAACATCTCGCTACTTTGTTCAAGGTTCATGCTATGGAAGGAGGTTGTTCGTATGGATCTCCAGGAGATGGCGTTTTCGGTATATTTATATCTGAAAGAAAGTGCCATTTGTTTTAGGTCCGATAATATCATATAGAGCTATTTCATGCTGATGTGTACTAATAAGGACGAAATGGCCATCCACGGATGCTCTGTTCGATACCACTTCCTTGCATTTTGCTTTGAACGAGGACGTGATTAGCTCCGAGGTATAAGTTCAATATTGGTTGATTCAATCGATTAATATTATTCTCTGCTTACATTAAATTAAGAAATAATTATGAGCTAGTGTGAATTAGTAGAGAAATCTTCTGCAGCTGCACCCCGATTATTTAGATTATTACTTTCATTATCAGATATTGATAATTTTTATACATAAATAATTTTGACACTATATTAAGTAGTGGGAAAAAAGAAAAATGGTAAATTCAAGGAAAGCCCTGAGAGGGTGCTCTTGAGCGCTCATTCATTGGTGGAGCAATGATGCTATTACCTCAACATTTTGTAAAGGACTTGAGATTTATAGAATACTAGAAGACCCAACAGACGTTGTTCTGTATACACAAAAATTCATTCAATTCGATCGAGCCGTTAGTTGCAGAGTAATGAATAACTGAATAACGACTTCAGCGCCATCTGTTGATCTGATGTGGGGTCATAAACATACGGGCATAGGCAATCCAAAATACATTCATACAAAAATCCCTCACACTCGGTGGTACCTTCTCCTAGCCGCCTTGTGCCTACCTCGGAGATATTTGATGCGATTTCATCTTCAACCTGCCATATCTTTTGATGTATCATCATAATTGAATGATGTAAGAGGCAATTTCGTTCTAAATTAAATACTGGGTATGAACGACGTATTCAATTGGATAAGGATCAATAGCGTATTCATAAAAAAATACTCACAAATAATGCATAATTTTGAAAACATTCGGATACCTTTAAAAGGCAATACGAGTAAACCTTGAAAGATAGATATGCTATCCCGGACTTTTTGTTAGAACTTTTGAAGAGGTAAATTTTCGTCATACATTGTTTCCATGTACGTCTTACGGTTTTTGCAGCGCACCTGAAAATAGCTGATCATGGCTGATTTTGGTACTCATATTATTATCATTGAAGTTATAGTAGGTTTCCTCGAATTTCTCGGGTGAAAAGTATAGCCTATGTTACTCAGGGATAGTGTAGCATTCTAAGGGTGAATAATTATTGAAATCTCTAGTTGCTTATGAGTAAACTCGTATCAAACCCTCAAACCCACATACATACAAATTTGCCTCTTTATAATATAAGTATAAGTATAAGTATAATATTAGAAGATATAGATCAATTCTCTAAACGCCCTATTGACCACTTTTTTCTATAACCTATCGTTTTGAAAATATCTCGAATAAAGTTGGGAGGAGATGAAAAATTACATTTTTTCATCTTCTAATGAAAATAAATCGGTCTGTGCTCATTCGATCAGGACGATTGATACCTCATTTTATAGGTTAATTAATTCTCTACAAACGCCCCATTGACCACTTTCTTCTAAAACCTACCGTTTTGAGCAGAATCCGTACCAACTTAAGACACCGGGATCTGAAAAGATCAGTTTCAGAAAATGAAGAAAAAAATGAACAAAAAACTTTCCAAATTCACGAATTATAAATGACATCATAGAAATTCCTGAATATGATAAAAATATTTTCATTTATTCGAAAGTTTTTAAATGAAAACTTGAATAATTTATTCTCTAACAAATACTCGTAAATACTTAGCACTAACATCCATATTTATACAACTTCATTGATATATTCCGGGATCAACAAACAAAGACATCGAAGAAATTTCATTTGAAATAGTTAGTTGATTGCATTTTCAATGAAACTTGCGATTAATTGCATTATTCCAATCATTCCCTCGAGTTCTAACATTCCATCCCGCAAATGCAATGGAAATTCTCCGCTGTGACGTCACATCTCGATGGGCGTCGGCATACCGGTGTTTGTGTATATCGTGCTCGGAGACGCAATTCGATTTTGGTGCGATTTCATCTTCAACCTGCCATATCTTTTGATGTATTCATCATAATTGAATGATGTAAAAGGCAATTTCGTTCTATATTGAATACTGGGTATGAAGGACGTATTTAATTGGATAAAGATCAATAGCGTATTCATAAAAAAATACTCCCAAATAATGCATAATTTTGAGAAACATTCGGATACCTTTAAAAGGTGATACCGAGTAAACCCTGAAAGATAGATATATGCTATCGCGGACTTTTTTGTAGAACTATTGAAGAGGTACATTTCCGTCATACATTGTTTCCATGTACGTCTTACGGTTTTCGCAGCGCACCTGAAAATAGCTGATTTTGGTACTCATATTTATTATCATTGAAGTTATAGTAGGTTTCCTCAATTTCCTCGGGTGAAAAGTATAGCCTATGTTACTCAAGGATAATGTAGCATTCTAAGGGTGAAAGAATTATTGAATCGGTCCAGTAGCTTATGAGTGATGTCGTATCAACGCCACAAACATACAAATCTTTCCTCTTTATAATATTAGTATAGATAGGAATGCAAAATCTCAGCACGATCCGAATTATGTTCTAGAAATTATTCAAAAGTTTTTCATGAACACTCAGTATATCCAAGATTCTGGCAACTTGTTATGTAACTTTATGGAACGATAGTTTGGACCACCATGTGACCTGCCCAATCTTAAAGAAGGTGTAACAAGTTTGTCTTTATTCCTTGTAAAATGATAGTACACACTGAAATGAAAAACACAATCATCGACACTCTCACGCACTTGCAGGATACACTCAAGTATGAACATGCTAGGAAGCGTGAGGATTCCCAGCCTACGAAATGAACATTTACAGTCATCTCTGTAATCGAGATTGTACAAGATTCTCACCGCTCTACGTTGCAAACCCCACACTGAAGAAGTAATCTCTCCAAAGCAAAAGTGGCGTAGCGAATCTGCGATTCATACAATGAAAAGTAGGTACCTTTTGAGACACAGAGATACAGAGATACTCAGGACAAAAATTTGTCTCGACAATTTAGTAGCCAACTGACAAATATGAGGAAACCCACGTAAACTAGTGTCCGAATGAACACTCAGAATTTTAACATCACCAACATCAGCAACCTGACGAAAACGAAAATCATCTCTTTAGTCTTATTCTCATTTAATATGAAGCCATTGCACTCAAGCCATGACGACCATGATTATTTTATCAATTGATCAAAAATCATTATTTGAAAACACCTTATTTCAAGTTATAACATTTCTCATATTGAGTGTGGAATCAAATGAATTTTCGAAAATTTAGAACATTTAAAACAGGTGCCATTTTCATCGCACAATTCCTGATAATTATTAATATCATAAAATATTGCAGAATATTGTTGTTAACATCAATATTTACCTTATGTTCTCTTTCGTGTGCTGAATCAGTTGCACTATCATCTTCAAAAATCCAGCGTAGTATTCATAATCTTCGCTATCATAAAAACTTTTATTGGATTCGGAATCATCGAGATCACCGTAGTATTCAGTATCATTTTTCTTCATATCTGCTGTCATCACAAAGATCACTAATCTCATGATAGCTAGTGTGATTGAAAGTATCATCATAATCATCAATATAACTTTATTCTTCAGTTTCAAAATCAGCATTTTCAACTTCAAGTTCATATTGGACGCAACTGATTCCGAATTCCAATCCACACGAGAAGTCGTCAAAGTATTATTCATGGTTTTTATTTTCGTTAACGTCCAGTGAAGTTTCTCCTCATTATTCTCCATCTCTTCATCGCTCAATTTCTGATTTTTATTATTGATATTATAATGATGATAAGGAAAATGATGGTAATATTGTAGAATATTGTTGTTACTGTCAATATTTTCCTCTTGTTCTCCTTCGTCTGCTGAATCAGTTGCACTATAATCCTCAATAGATCTAGCGTAGTATTCATAATCTTCGCTATCATAGTAGCTTTTACTGAATTCCGAATCATCCAGATCACCGTAGTATTCAGTTTCATTGACTCCAAATCTGCTGTCGTCACAGAGATCACTAATTTCATGATAGCTAATTTGATTATAAGTCTCATCATAATCATCAAAACAACTTTATCCTTCAGCTTCAAAATCAGCATTTCCAACTTCAAGTAATATTCATGGTTTTCATTTTTATCCAGTTCATACATTCTGAATTCATATTCAGCTTCATTCTCAAACTCTTCGGGAATGGTCTGGAGTTTAGATCTGGAGTGCAAGAACTCAAATGATGGGGACAGCAGTTTTTTTCGATCATCAAAATCCTCTGATTTTCGATAAATATTACCTACGAATAAATAATCGAATTGACATAGTTCTCTTCCAATTCCTCCCAACCTTCTCTGCATTGTGCACCTAAAACGTTAAATGTATAATGATCTCTTGATTTGACTTATTATCGTCAAAGTAATATTCATGGTTTTCAGTTTCATTATCGTCCTCGACATTTTCCACATCTTCATAGTACAATTCCTGATAATTCTTATTATAAATATCATAATCATGTTCAGGAAAATTATGGAAATATTGCAGAATATTGTTGTTAATATCAATATTTTCATCATTTTCTCATTCGTCTGCTGAATCTGTTGCACTATCATTGTCAATGAATCCAGCATAGTAATTAAAATCTTCGCTATCATAATACGGATTCATACAGATCACCGTAGTAGTCGGTTTCATTTTTTTCAGATCTGCTGTCATAGCTGAAATCACTACTCTCATCAGAACTTAACTGATTATCATCAATACATATTCCTTCTTCATTTTCAATTTCAGCATTTTCAACTTCTATCTCTTGTTGGACGCAGCTAATTCCCAAGTCCAATCCAGAAGAGAAGTCTTCAAAATAATATTCAAGGTTTTCATTTTCGTCCACTTCATTCAGGCTGGATTCGTATGCATCTCCATCCTCAATTTTTTCCAGAATTGTCTGGAGGGCAGATTTGGAGTGCAAAAACTCCAATGATAGTGGAAGCAATTTTTTCCTATCATCATAGTACTCTGCTTTCAGATAAATACCACCCTCCAAATAATGCATGGAATTGAAATAGCGCTTTTTCAAATCTTTCCAACGTTCTCTACATTGTTCACATGAAACGTTAAATGTGTGTAAATATCTATTGACTTGACTAATTTTCAAAAATTAAAAAATGAAATATATATTTCACGTTTTTGAAGTAGTGATTATTATCAACTACAATCGTTTTATATCCATAAGGATAAGGAGTTAAGGTTTGAATTACCTCAGGAACCATTCGAACGAAAAGAAAGTCTGGCATGTGGAAATGACTAAAGAAGACCTAGTAGTAAGCAGAAGTTGAAATTCAAAGGGATGAATTTATTTACAAAATATTATTATCATCTAAAAATGAACATATTTGAGAAAGCGCAACTGACAAGTTGAAAATTTGCAAACGCTGAAAAATTTGCTATTCGGATTTAAATATCCTAGGCAGATTTCATCATCGTGACTGCAATTTTCAGTCTCCTCAGGTATTTAAGAACTGAAATAATTCCCTTAGATTTCCGATTATAACGTTATATGTTAAGTTACTACCAGTTCTGGGTATTCCACTATTAATTCTTTGCTAACTTGCCAGTTCGTTATTGTACAATTCTCGATTTTCCAATTTTATGATATGGCTGTCGCATTCAAAATCTCTAAGATTACTGGCTTGATATCTCTTCTCATCATAATCTTCATAGCTCCCAGAATTGATTTTCTCAACGTTGAATAACTCTTTCAAATTAAATAATTTCTTGAATTTTCTTGTCAAAAAAATATGATTTATGAATCGGAGGGCATTGGTATTCTTATTATTTATAATAATTATTATAATCTTCCAAATTGCAGGGATCATTTTTCTGATATCTGTCGTCACCATAAATCACATCAAAGTCACTGATTTTGAAGTTATTGTGATTTTTGGTATCAATACTTTTTTCCTCGTTACTGATCATCATTTTCAAAATTGCTATATTCTCAATATCTTTATTTGCATACTCCATTTGAAATAAGATGTCATCAAAATAGTAACTATTTCTAATCACTCTGCTCATATGAGTTACTTCTTCATTTTCAAATTCTTCTTCATCTTCGATAAACTCCTCCGATATGTCGGGAGTGAAGATTTCGAATGAAGGAATTCTGAAGAAAGAGGTAGCTAGTAATATTTCTTCATTATTAAATTTTCCGTCTTTGTTAGGATATTCTGTCTGAATACTCTATGAATTTCAGGTCGTGTTCTCTTAGTGTCCCATTGCACTCTGCATAAATGACGTTTTAGGAACTCTTATCATTAATAATTACTATTAAAAATCTTCCAAATTTATGATATCAAATACGCAAAATTGCTCTGATACCTGTTCCCCTTATGAGTCACATCAAAATCATTGATTTTGAAGTTATTGTGATTTTTGGAATCAATTTTTTCATCCTTGTCATCGATATCACCATTTTCCAAATTGTCATATTCAATAACAACTTCCTTCTCAATATCTCTATTTGCACACTCCATTCAATATGAGATAACATCAAAATAGTACGCATTTTTCATTCTTGTGTTATTATTGTTATTATTGTTATTATTAGTACGATGAATAGAGTCAAGGCACAAAGCCCTATATGACTCAAAGTTACATTACTTGTGTACATGGTGCACATAAAGAATAATTGGTGAAAAGTAACCATACAAAGTCGAAAACCGGAAACGAAAACGAAGATCCGCCTCTGACTGCACTTATCCCATCTATTAGAGAATAAACCATAAGAAAAACACGAACAAAGAATTTTAAGATAAAGAAAAAATGACATTTTTTCTTTATGTAGAAGTTTTTTAATAGGATGTTGTCTCTGAGGGATATGGGACACTAACGAGGCCTAGTGAGGCCGAAACCGGTCTGTCTCTTCCCTCATTGACAACATCTCGAATAAATCATCCCAGTCCGCATGAAGAAGGTTCTGTGAGCCTATATAGATTGAAGAGTGTATTCATTTCGATGATTACTATTTTCAATTTATCTATGTTTCAAAAATTTACGAACAAAGAAGTTTGAAAGCTCGTATGTATCCCGCACTAGAGAAGAGAGAGTTATCGAAACCCAAATAGAGGCCTAACTTTATAAAGGATCCTGAATAAAAAGATCCCTTGAGGTTGAGCTATCGGAACGACTTATTTTCTGTCATCTTCATTAAGGCATTTCCTTGTGACAATTCATGTGTTGCCTTAATAGGTACTCTATTGAAATATCCGGAAAATAGAATTTTTTTTGGACCAAAAGACAAATTTTCTTGGAGTCTGCTATTCCGAAAAAGTATTTTCGAGCGTGTTGCGTACAATCTGCAAACTTGTGATTACTTATTTTATATGAACTGTTAGCCGTTAGTTCGTTGCTATGGTAATGATCAACTGTATTTTTGGGAATCATACTTCCTGGTCGAGTTCTAGTACGTACTTCCCGGGCTAGGCCAGGAAATGCAAATTTCTCGAAAAAAGGGCGGTGGCAGAAAAATATATTTTTATTGATTGAAATTGTCCATTTCTCACTTCTTCCCACATTTCAGTAGTAATAAAAAAAATTCTTAGTCAACACTTCCGTCAATATAGCACTACGTCCTCATAAGTGAATTTGAGACATTTATTTTCATCTCGCTATTCTTTTTTTACACAATATACGATATCAAATGCTCTACTCACTCCCACTACTACAAACAAATTTCAAATTGATCAGTGCACCAAAAAAAGTAGTACCTGACCAGGGTACATACCTGGTACCTGACATAAAATAACCCAAAAGGAGGAGAGATCTGTCAAAATGAGGAAACTTTTATTTAAATACGGTCGTCATTCATTTAAGTAAAGTAAGGAGGACCTGTATTTTAATAAAGGCCACCTAAAATATTTCTTTGATGCGCATGAGCAGATGTCTAAATAGGGGAAATTCTTGGACAAAAATTTTAACGATAATGATTTCGGCTATTTCATATTCTGATTTGTATTTGTCTGTTGGTTTATTTATGGAGTGTTTAATGTATTACTTTTCATTTTGTGTGTAATATGATTTTTCTTTATTTTTATGTTTGTTACATACATTGACCGTTACTGAATGTTCAGTAAATAAATCCTATCTTATTATAATCTTTAAAATTTATGAAATATCAAATACGCCCTCGAAATCGCAGGGATCATTTCTCTGATATCTTCAGAATTGAAGCCTACCGAAGTTTCTCTTATCACTTGAAATAATTCCTCTACATTTTGCATTATGACGGCATGTTCATTGGTGTCAGCATAATTATCAGAACCTTATCAACTTTCATTGAAATCACTGGTTTCAGTACCTCTTTCCTTACTATCGGTATCATCATTTTAATAGTATATTATTCAATGAGCGGTAATGCAGGTCAAAACACACGCAGATGAGTTTTGCACCACGAGCCGTCAGGCGAGTGGTGTAATTCATCAAGTGTGTTTTGAGCATTACCGCGAATTGAATACTATACTTTATCCACGACTTCTTCAGTGAAATTCGAATTAATCTGCATTTAAAAAATTTTGAACAGTTGTCAAAAGCATTGACAACATTTCGTCAAACCTCTGTACTCTGTGGTCGGGAATCAAATCAGAGTCTCTAATCAATCAAGCACTTTGGCAACTTCAAAAATTCACGTTTTCCAAAAATAAATCTGGAATGAATCGCTAGAACGTTATCTTAATGGCTGAAATAGAGGTCCGGATCGATCCTACTTTTTATTCATTTTTTTGTAAGCAATTTCATTCTTCCTAGGTATTTTTATTAGCGGGAGTTATGAGCGGGTGTTATTATAACACTCGCTTGGCGAGTGGTGTAATTCATCAAGTGTGTTTTGAGCATTACCGCGAATTGAATACTATACTTTATCCACGACTTCTTCAGTAAAATTCGAATTAATCTGCATTTAAAAAATTTTGAACAGTTGTCAAAGCGTTGACAACATTTCGTCCAACCGTCAAACCTCTGTACTCTGTGGTCGGGAATCAAATCAGTACTTTCGCAACTTCAAAAATTTACGTTTTCCAAAAAATGAATCTGGAGTGAATCGCTAGAACGTTATTTTGATGGCTGAAATAGATTTCCGGATCGATCCTACTTTTAATTCATTTTTTTGTAAGCAATTTCATTCTTCCTAGGTTTTTTATTAGCGGGTGTTATGTGCGGGTGTTATTATAACACACGCTTTTCGGTTCATAGACATGTCTACGGTTGTGTTATGACTACCATTACACATAGAAATTAGTTTAATGGAGTGGATAAACATTATTATCAAATTTGAGAACAACTTCATTCTCAACAAAGCTAATTCCATATTCCATCTTATATAAAATATCATCGAAATAGTATTATTCATTAGTCTTTCTATGTTCATCTTAGGTAACTTCTTCATCGTAATTTCTTCTTCGTTGTCTATTCAATGGACTATTCCTCCATCGTTAATTCCTCTGTCTTCCTATAATATTTCCGTCCAAATAATTAATAAATCGCGATCTTTCAAAGTTTTCTATTTCTTCATGCATTGTTTACGCGAAATATTGAATAGGTATCATTATCTTCCAAACTCAACTTTATTTTCAACAACGCTAAACACCTGTATAGTTCACATCATCGTATTTTGAAAATTCAGTCTCCTCTGATTTTTCAGAATCGGAATTTCCCGAAGTTTCTCTTATCATTCGAAATGATTCCTCAACATCTTGCATTATGACGCATATTCATTTCATCGGTAATTTCTACTTGTAGTTCTGCATTCTGGCTCATCCCCCATTAGTTCTTCACTAATGTTTTGCAATACGTTATTATCAGAACCTTCTAAACTTTCATTGAAATCATTGGTTTCAGTACCTCTTTCCTCACTATCGGTATCATCATTCTCAAAATTAGATATATAGATATTCGAGAACGACTTCATTCTCAACATAGCTTCTTCCATATTCCATCTGATATAAGATATCATCAAAATATTATCAACTAGCAGACCCAACAGACGTTGTTCTGTATACACAAAAATTCATTCAATTCGATCAAGCCGTTTAGTTGCAGAGTAGATGAATAACCTGAATAACGACTTCAGCGCCATCTGTTGATCTGATGTGTGGTCATAAACATACGGTCATAGGCAATCCAAAATAAATTCATACAAAACATCCCTCACACTTCGGTACCATCTCCTAGCCGCCTTGTGCCTACCTCGGAGACATTTTGATGCGATTTCATCTTCAACCTGCCATATCTTTTGATTTATTCATCATGGCTGATTTTGGTACTTATATTTATAATCATTGAAGTTATAGTAGGTTTCCTCAAATTTCTCGGGTGAAAAGTATAGCCTATGTTACTCAGGGATAGTGTAGCATTCTGAGGGTGAAATAATTATTGAAATCTCTAGTAGCTTATGAGTAAACTCGTATCAAACCCTCAAACGCACAAACATACAAATCTGTCCTCTTTGTAATATAGGTATAAGTATAATATTAGTAAAGATAGAGATCAATTCTCTACAAACGCCCTATTGACCACTTTCTTCTATAACCTATCGTTTTGAAATATCTCGAATAAAGTTGGGAGGAGATGAAAAATTCTATTTTTCTCCAACCATCAAAAAATGTTGACATTTTTGTACTCTTTTCAGGTGCAAAGTCATAGATTTTCTTACCGTACAAAAATTCACTCGTTACTTAGCAACACTTTTAATCCTAGGATTAAAAACGGTACTTTTAATCCTTGTAAATGCATTTGAAGTCTACTTGACAATCATGTCATGATTCTGTGTTCAAATTCATAACCAAATTATGAACGATTTTTCACTAAAACCAATTTTATTGTAATTTTGACTTGGTTGGAGAAAAAATAGTATATATTATTCGGATTAAAGTGCCTATTTTAACTCGCAATTTGCATTCGCTCGGCTGCGCCTCGCAACTGCAAATATTGCTCGTAAAAAAAAGATGCACTTTTAATCCTTATAATATAATATACTATTTTTCATCTTCTAATGAAAATAATCGGTCTGTGCTCATTCGATCAGGACGATTGATACCTCATTTTATAGGTTAATTAATTCTCTACAAACGCTCTATTGACCACTTTTTTCTAAAACCTACCGTTTTGAGCAGAATCCGTACCAACTTAAGACACCGGGATCTGAATAAGATCAGTTTTCAGAATATGAAGAAAAAAATGAACAAAAAACTTTCCAAATTCACGAATTATAAATGACATTCATAGAATTTCCTGAATATGATAAAAATATTTTCATTTATTCGAAGTTTTTAAATGACACTTGAATAATTTATTCTCTATTAAGAAATACTCGTAAATACTTAGCACTAACATCCATATTTATACAACTTCATTGACATATTCCAGGATCAACAAACAAAGACATCGGAGAAATTTCATTTAAAATAGTTAGTTGATTGCATTTTCAATGAAACTTGCGATTAATTGCATTATTCCAATCATTCCCTCGAGTTCTAACATTCTTCATCCCGCAAATGCAATGGAAATTCTCCGCTGTAACGTCACATCTCGGTGGCGTCGGCATACCAGTGTTTGTGTATATCGTGCTCGGAGACGCAATTCGATTTTGGTGCGATTTCATCTTCAACCTGCCATATCTTTTGATGTATTCATCATAATTGAATGATGTAAAAGGCAATTTCGTTCTATATTAAATACTGATATAAAGGACGTATTTAATTGGATAAAGATCAATAGCGTATTCATAAAAAAATACTCCCAAAAAATGCATAATTTTGAGAAACATTCGGATACCTTTAAAAGGTGATACCGAGTAAACCTTGAAAGATAGATATATGCTATCGCGGACTTTTTTGTAGAACTATTGAAGAGGTACATTTCCGTCATACATTGTTTCCATGTACGTCTTACGGTTTTCGCAGCGCACCTGAAAATAGCTGATTTTGGTACTCATATTTATTATCATTGAAGTTATAGTAGGTTTCCCCCATTTTCTCGGATGAAAAGTATAGCCTATGTTACTCAAGGATAATGTAGCATTCTAAGGGTGAAAGAATTATTGAATCGGTCCAGTAGTTTGAGTGATGTCATATCAACGCCACAAACACCACAACATACAAATCTTTCCTCTTTATAATATTAGTATAGATTAGTATAGATAATGACTCTGTTTTTGTTTCTTCTTCATCCTTAATTTCTTTTGCATATTCTGTTAACTTCTCAGAAATTGATTTCGAATGTGAGAATTCGAAAGAGGTAGCAATATTACTCCATCATTGAAGCTTTCGTCTTTCTATAAATGTCTCCGGTTAAATAATCCATGAATTTGTGGTTGCATTATTTCAAAGTCTTCCACCATTGTTCAAGTGAAATCTTCAAAAGGTTTTATTATTATTAATTTTAAAATCAATTCACATTGAAAAGTGGTTATTGTTTCATAGAGCATGGGTATTCTTATTGTTAATAATAAAGACCTATTTTAGTCTTCCGACTTCTTCATCGACAATTTCTTCTGCATATTACGTGAATTGAGTTCGAATGTAGAAATTCTCAAGAGAGGGGTAGTAATATTTCTCCATCATTGAATCCTCTGTCTTTCTATGAATATTTTTGTTTAAATGATCTATGCATTTTTTTAGTAGCTTCATTTTGAAGTTGTGAACGGGAAATTCCTGATAATGGCTCATTAGTTGAAAGATTATTTGGGCCGTTTTCCACACCTTATGTCAGAAGCTAGTCGCATTAATGTTGCTGAATTCTGAGTTCAATTTTGTGATTACCCTGAGGACGGCTGGCGAATGCTTGCCGAATAGGATATAATAATCCAAGATAAATAAAAAACCGAAAAATTCAAAGTAGTTCAACATGCTATGAACGAAGACCAAAATATCAGATGGAACGAGGCTTCTATAATATCAAAGGAAGAAAGATGGAAAAGGAGGAAATTGAAGGAAGCAGCCTTCATGACTATAACTGCCAACCCGATCAGTGCCTTCCATTGAAATAAAGGATAATACGTTCTGAATTGAGGAGGACGAACTCGAATCAGCGAACCCAGAATTTGTGTAAAAATTTCAATTTTCTGACATCTAATGTTTGGGATATGCGTCCAAAATTCTTAGAGATTGTTGCAATGATGCATTTTCGAATCGGCTACTTTTTCATTATAATTTTCAATTTCTTCCACAAATGATGGAGCATTCGAGGAGAAGAGTCTAGCTCTTTTTTGAATGTTTTACTATGGATTCGCAAAGGATTAACTTTCTTTCTTCAATTACTCCAGCAGGATGTTTTCATAACACTAACTGTGGATGATTTTGCTGTTTGGTTGCTAACACATGGTTCCTGCTTCAAATGCTGTGTCATCTATCTAGAGCGATTTGTAATGGGTGAAATAATCCGACTAATCGATTCATCTGCTTCAGAACGACCCAATTTAAATGCTAAATATTTTCTTCTAATATCATTGATGAGCCGTCTAAGTTTAAGTTTTCGATATTGTGTTGACTTGCCACTCGACATGATACTTATAAACTGATTAATTTGCTCATGAATTTATCGAAAGCATGTCTATAACGACCATTGTTCAAGTTGAAGTCTTCAACGATCATTAAAAAAACCATAATTATCGACGCTCCAGCATACGGAACAAATTTCTTTAAATTTTTCATAACTCATATCGGGGGATATGTGTTCGTTGAAAATGTGATGCAAATTCACACCATCACTTCTGAATACAACAATTATAGTTGCATTGTCTCGAATCAGATGTTTATTTATTGACACATATGTCTGACATAGAAAAGCAACATCAATTTTTTTCATAGATTTATAATACTAACTATAGTCCGTTCACGAAAGGTTGAGCACATAGTAGGCGTTTCTTTATTTATCTGAAGTTGGCAGTATTTACTGTCATAAAGTAAAATTAAGTCAACGTTGCCGAATGTACTCGGCCTCGTCCGACGAGCTTGCGAGTTTTCAGAGAACTCTATGCAATATTGACAACATTGCGTATCAATCTGACAGGAAAATGAAGAACATAACCTAGAATTTCAATATACACAGTGGAATATGCCAAATTTCCATGGCCAACCGACGGCTCAACCTTTCGTGAACGGAGTATAGATGGCGAACCTGTCAAAAATTTGAGGCAAACGGCGGCCATTTGCAGTTTGGGTTGAATTTGAGAGTTGTCACTTTTTTTATGAATTGAAATATTAGAATTTCCAATATTCCTTTATTTATTCTATTTCAACGAATTAACTAATCACAAGAATTGAAAATATTTCTAATTTTAATAGACCGAAATGTCAGATTTCACAGAACACTAATATATAGAGTTCGTTTTTCATCACTTCTTTCAAAGAAACGTCTATGTTTCAATCAAATTCGAGAATGGACCTATTATAAATCTATGAATTCGAGCACAGATGGCATAAAACATCAAAATATTTGTGGTTCACCCCAAACTCATTTGCCTCACTTTTTTCTGCGTGACAGTAAGGAAGTTCGACGTCCAGTTAGTATTATAGGTCCATGATTTTTTTATGTCTACCCATAGAGTAGTAGGACCTGATTTTGTCTTGCTTGCTGTTACATATATCGTCAAATATGAAAATGGAATTTTCTTTAGCATCTACAGTATCTATGATTTCATCATTTCCTCTAAAATTATGACCACCTATACCATGAACGCCATTTAACACTTCTTCGAGTAGCTGATATTTCGGTTGATATAAACTTTTCGAGAATATGTAAACATTTTCGAATTTAAGACCATTAGGATGAAAAAGTAATGATAAAAGTGCGTTGGATTTTCCACAATCACTTGGACCTACAATCAAAATCTACAATTGGCTGGAAATAAATCACCATTTTTATTATATTTTGGTTGATCTTCGAAAATATCTGAATTTTCTACAGGTAAAGATTTTTGATGTTGCTTAATTCGCATCTTGAATGGAACTGATCATTTTTAGGAGGTGGCTGGTGAATATAAAGATAAATTGATTTCAAATTCTATTCAAAATAGCTCTTTTCTTTTTACATGTTGAAAGACGTGAAAATCTAGATTTATTATGAAAAACTGACGATTGCCAGATACATGTTGCAGATGATGATTGTTATTTCGTCGATCCTCAGATTGTTGAAGGGAAAGCTTCTCAAATGGATTAATTATATTTTGATATCGATCGTGGTTGTTTCCATCTTTGCTTAGGGGCAGTTCTTCCTCTGCATATTCTTCTTTCAACATTTTAGTTCGTGTGTGTGTGTGCACGTTTAGTTATTTAATGAGGGATAGCATTCCAAAGCCAATTGAATGTGTCTCTGCAGTTTGCCATGCTGCACATCCGTGAAACATTTACATCATGATACATACACAAAGGTCGTTGCATCGTTAGATTTGGAGGTGGTGGAAGGTAATGTTCAAGCTGATTCAGATCGATAACAATGACCGACAGTCCAATCCCCAATAAATATTCCATTTTTTGGCTACCCTTCACATAAACTATATCAACATCTGAAAGTAATCTCCTAAGAATATCACCAACATCACTGAGTTCCACACCACAACCAAGATTATATTTTATTCCATGAAAATTATCTCCAGCCATCTTACTACCTTCTGATCTTGCATCGATAAAGAAAAGAATTTTACTTCAGGTTTCACTAAAAAATGCGCAATTTGATGCCCATTATTCACATATAGCTCTTTTGGTTGAAAGCTGCTATTATTATTATTATTATTTACTAGCTGGCCCGGCAAACCTAGTTTTGCCAGTTTACAAATTATTAAATCTTGTTATAAGGTAGAAATCTAAAATGAGTGATAGATTTATAGAAGTACCCTGAAAAAATCTATCTATATCTATAGGCTGAAATTCAGAATAGTCGACATGTTCATAGGAACAACCTGTTTATATTCAAAGCGTCTATTGAAAATTTATATGAAATCTTTTACAAATCAAATCAACAATATAGAACTCATATGTGACACGTTAAAAAAATGATAATACTGAAGGTTCAATGAAAACGTCTGCTTGGAAAGGATAATTAGAATATTAGGAGAGCAGCCCATCCGATTTAATATATTTTTTTAGTATTTTTCTCTAGAAGAAGTAAACCCAGCCTGTGTAGATTTCAAAAGTTCGAGATGTTACTTCTCATAGTAGTCATGTAGAAAACAATTCTGAGATTTCTATTATCATGAGGATTCCACTTTCTTGTTCAAAACCTTAAATCGACTTTTAATTCTAATCTCGATATTTCCAGTTGTTGCTCTTGGAAGTTATCGATTTTAGGAGTGGCCTATCGGCCACCTATAAGCCGAACGGCAACAACTTGAAAAACCGAAAATTTCAAGTTGAGTTTATGGTTTGAACGGGAAAGTCGAATTGATATATAATTAGAATGAGCCTAAGAGTCCTCATAATTGCCCTTCAAAATTGAGGTAAATTCAAAGCATGAATGAAATTGTTAAATCAAATTAAAATAATATCGTAAAGAGGATTGGTTTTGTGGATCTAAATTTCTTCATAAGTAGCTTCCTTTATTTTTAAAATATTCCGTAAATTATCAACAGTCCAAATTCATTTATTCAACCAAGCAGTGAAAGTTTATTGAGCACTCCATATCAAACCTTCAGGATCTGCAAAAAAAAGATATATTAATTACTATTTAGTGATCAAGAAGTAAAAATTATTTATTTTTATTTTCGAGTTTTCTATCGATTACATTTCAATGAAAGCGGGCAAATTTCAAATCAATATTTAACATTTTTCGCATAATAATAATTGTTAATTGTCTAACATTTCCCTTGCCAATATGATGAAATAAATTATGAACATCAATGTAATTTTCTAAGGAAACCATTCAATCTCTCAGTCTCTCGGTAAACTATGAAGGAGTATAATGCACAGACTAAATAATCAGATGTGTGCTACAATAGTGCATAATATCATTTACCTTAGATTCCAGATATATTTTTCTTCATAAGTAGCTTCTTAATTTTGAAAACATTCAGTAAATTATCAACAATCCAAATCCATTCATTTTATTATTGTGCAATTCATATAAACCTTTTCGGACCTGCAAAAAATATCAATAATTGTAACAATGAATAGGTGAGTCTTCAAACATCCACTCTCTTGTTGAAATGTATGGTAGAATTGATTAGAGCAACCTTGTGTACAATGTCTACTCTATTATAGTATTCGTTTTGAAGAGTTTCGAGCTCCTGAGCTGTACCAGTGTTTGTGCGCAGCAAATGGCAAGCCGTATTTCGAGCTTTTGAATTACTCAGGATCACGAAACTCTTCAAAACGAATAGGCTATATATGGAACTATCGTGGAGAAACCCATTGATATTAAAGTTAAAGATATGAGAAAACCTCAATGAAATGTGGCATTATCATCATGGATTACTGTGTTACTTAGATTAATCGTTTATATATTCTGAACACTCACATGTCCCCAAAGGCTTCGATTTTTCAACAGTGTTTCTTCTATTCACCGGATAGATTCATTCACTGCTGTCACCATTTTGTATTAATCTATCTGAAATGCAAATATCCACTTCTATGCGAGGAGTTCAACGGTACTTATCTTCGTTGGTTCCTTGCTTCACCTTGAGAACTTCATCTGAACCTTTTCCTTTTCTTGGGTTGAAAATGTAGTAACTTTATATTGGTCATTTTCTATTGATATATCTGAACTGCAAATCCTCTCCTTGAATAACAATAGTAGAATTAATATAATAATACATATATATCACATATTTCATGTTATCATAGTACACAAACTCGAATATAGAACCTACCTCGTATGGTACCTTTAAGTAAAAATTGTTGTATAATATGCTAGTTCATACGTTATTTCTAATTAAAATTTAAAATTTTCGTTTCACTCGATGAAACTTCACTTTGTTCAAATGTCAAAATCAGTATAACATAAACATAAGCTTGATAAGATCAGGCAACCCAAAATACATCAAAAAAAGAAGAAAAGGAAAGCCATTTATTTTTTTCATAACAATTTTTTTCGGATATTTGTTGAAAAAACCTTGCCCTAACAATAATGAACACAGCAAAAAAAGAATTGTCGAATTTGGTGCAGTCGTTTAATAGATCTGGCATTTAAACAGTAACCATAGATCCTGTTTTATTAATATAGATTTGAACTCCTTATTGCTGCTGACGTTTTACAATTCAATTGATAACATGCAATGGGTGGGCATATCGCGAAGTGATGTCTTCCTGCCAACCCTCAATCGTAGCTCAAGAATAACAATTATTTTACATGAACAAGTTATTGAAATAACTTGAAAGAATATAATATAAAAGCTAATAGCTCCTGCTATGGATGAAAATGGATTAGTAAGGAAAAAGGAACAGATATCCAAGACATAACCCATAAACGAAAAATGTTCTTCAACTGATGGTCGTGTTTGGGTATTTCAAGTATTTTTTCAGGCTCACTTTGAATGATGAGAAAGTTGGCCTCCGAGTTATCTCCACAGGTATGCGATTCCAGAGTTGTGGAAATCTCACCGAAAACTGTCATTAACATAGTTAGCTGAGTGAGCTGGTATTTTTAAAATTTGATCATCGAGTGATCTAGTCCGACGATTCTCACATCCCAGTGGTCTGACACCACAGTGCAAATAAGCTGGCTCGTGACGGTTCAAGACCTTATGGCCCAGGAGCATCATATGCCAAATACGACGTTGCCGGATAGGTAGAAGGTTAATAGCATCTCTGAACTGGCTGACGTGATCGCATTTTCTCAAATTGTAAACGAACTTGACACCTGCAGTTTGCAGGCGGTCAAGTCTGCTCAACTGGCTCGCTGTGAGACCCATAAAGGCAACATCCGCATAATCTAGAATCGGGAGCAAGAGTCCAAAAAACAGAGTCCTAGTCGTCTGGAATGGCAGAAAGTTCTTTAAAAGCCAAAGCTGATGAAGGCATTGGTAGAACTTCTTACTCATGTTGGTTCCAGGACAGCGTCTCATCGATTATTATTAATAATAATAATAATAAACGTCTATATTAGATAGATGCATAATACTCTACCTGGAGGCGAAGTCTAGCACAGCTATTCAACTTAATCCCCCAGGCAGAGAAGAAAAAACAAATAATATACAGTTCATATAAAAAAAACTCACATAAAAAATCATATTCAATATTCTAAAACAGTAAACAAAAAATATAGACTGAAAAACAAAAGCAAATAGCAACTTAAAAAAAAATCAAAAATAATAGTTATTTATACAACAAGTGAGTTAAATGAATGTTTATTCATGAGAAGAAAGTTTGAACCACGAGCCCGTAGGGCGAGTGGGTTAATTTCTTCGAGTGAATAAACATTTTTACTCACGTGTCGTATACAAAATTTTATCCCATTTTGATGAAAATTCAAATAATGAATACTTTTTAGAGGAAATATTAGGTATATCAAATTCATAACGAGATTTCCCTTCGAACGATGGTTGCTAGGGCACTATGTAATTATTTGTTGTGTGTCAATGAAAATTATAGAACAGTCAAAGAATTTTTGTGTCCGAAAAATGGTGAGCGGTGACGACGAAGTTGTAGTTCCTGAGTGCATTATACAAGAAGCAAATGGGGCAGCAGAAACAGTAATTTCATTAAAATCGAAAATATTGTACGAAAAGCAATATACGGCATTTTGTTCCTGGAGAAATAATAAAAAAGCAGAAGGTGTCAATGAAAAAATAATTTTGGCGTATAATTCCGAACAATCCAAGAAAGTTAAATCGTCGCCTTTATGGTGCTACTATTCACAACTTAAGAAAATGTTGGCTCTGAAAGAAAAAATAGACATCGGCAGATTTCACAAGTCACCGCCTTTTCGAAGCAACATTCCAGGGGATACGTAGAAAGTAAGTGGTGAACATTTTATCCCACTAGTGAATTAAAAGAAATTTAATTCACTCAGTGGATGAACGTCAACTTACCCTTGTTACCATGGGTTGAATATTGTCGTCTTTAAACGTCAAAATGGGATAAAATATTATATTGAATTGAATTAAAGGAGACGGCCTCTCGGATCACGCAACTCATATCTCAATCCCAATGAATCTGCGGGTATGATTGAGATGAAAAAAAATAGCCTCCTGATGGCAAGCTTAAATCTAGCGGAGGAAAGTGACTTAAGGGAATGAGGCAACCTATTATACTCTACAACAGCATTGTAGTGGAAGGATCTTTTGAAACTAGATGTGAAGTGTCTGGGAATATGCAAAGTTGTTACATGTCTGATAGGGCGGCCAGATAAGTCACCTCTGAAATTCAAGACACTACGAAGGTAATTAGGTGAACCAGTGTCAAGCACCTTATGAACCAGGTTAAGCAAGTGAACCTTAACCCTGTTCTCCATTTTAGCCAGCAAGCTCCTTTATTCTTTCTGAAATATTGAGGGAATACTTCGGTAGATCAAAAACAAATCTGCAGCAATAGTTTTGCACCTTCTGAATTCGTCCTTTATCCCAAGCGTCAAGACAGAAGCCATACACGAAGTCACCATAGTTAAAATGGGACAGTACAAGTGACTCAACTAACTTCATACGAAGGCTTTGACTAAGAAATTCACGATTTATATAGAGAAGTTTCAAAGCAGTAAATGATCTTTTCAGCAGGGAGTTGACGTGATCGCTGAACTTGAGCCCACTATCAATAAATAAACCCAAATTTTTTGATCCCTCCACAACAGGAAGAGAAGTTCCACTTATCGATATTTTGAAGTTATTTCTGAGGAATTTGATACGCTCTTTTGGACCAAATAAGAGGAGTTTAGATTTGTCCGAGTTTAATTTAATATTAATAATAATTTTTTTTAATTTAATATTAATAATAATATTAATTTATATTAACCCAGACTCCTCACCTTCGAAGAGTAGGGAATCTCCTCACCGCAGAGAATTACCCGATGAGCGTGTCTATCCACAATGTTCAAGTATCTCCTCGCACCAATAATGATTGCTTGCGTTTTTGCAGTGTTCATAACAAGGCCCATGCGCAAAGCCGCGTCGGCAACTACCGAAAGATCTCTGTTCATTAATTGTGAAACCTTGAAAATCTACTACTGCCAATTTCATCTTGTTACGGTGACTGCTCCAGCTGAACTGAATCCTCAAAAGTTTGTTAATTTTCTTATAATTTCGCTTAGTGGGTGGTACTCGATGACGTTGTCGTGAACAATGATGCAGTACACCCTGGTGTTGGCTGGAAAACCTTTTCTCGCTTCAATCTCCAATTTAACGTCAACGGTGGAAAATTTATAACTATCATCTCGTTTGGAACAATCAATTGTAAAAAGAAATCTTGTCTTGTATTCCCCATAATCGAGCACCGCAGTATTGCATGTTCTACCAGTATAATATAATAGCTTCGCTATTAGACCAAGCAATAGAGCTATCGAAAGGTCGATTTCGTGACAAAAATACTACCTGAAATCTGACTGTGCAGTCATGCAATAGGTAGTTTCTACATGTTTTTCATGATAAATTCCACTCCTGAATCGTCTTAGGTTTTTTTTGAGAAGCGAAAAATAGCCAAAAAATCCAAAATTTTGCTTTTTCGCTTATAAAACGTGAAGTATTGATCTGATCGAAAAGCTGTTAAGGCACTTTTTGTAGAGAATTCAAAAACAAAAAAAATGAGAGGTGACACGTCTCAAGCGGATAATCAGTTTTCGAGAAGTCCAAAAAACTGGAAAAAAACCTCAATTTTTCGAAAATTCATAACTTGGTCAATTTCTGAGATGATGCGTAGTTGCTCTGAATTTGAGTAGTTATTAACATATACTTTATTGGTGCACAATTACAAAGCTGTCGGATAAATAGTTTTTGTACAATCGCAGTTTTCCGAATTCGTCGTCCTTTTTTCAAGAAGGTCGTGATACTCGGCTACTTGTCGGATTTGAATTTTACAAAAAGCATTTCAAAGAAGAAGAAATAACATTCTTCAAATCGTTCATTCTCTCCATACCGACCGATAATGTTTAAAGGGTGAAAAACGGCGTGGGAGTCGCCCGCGACTAGTTTGATGCATTCGAGCCATTTTGCTCCTCTTTGACGCCGTTTTTCACCCTTTAAACATTATCGGTCGGTATGGATAGAATGAACGATTTGAAGAATGTTATTTCTTCTTTAAAATGCTTTTTGTAAAATTCAAATCCGACAAGTAGCCGAGTATCACGACCTTCTTGAAAATGTACGTCGAATTCGGAAAACTGCGATTGTACAAAAACTATTTATCCGACAGCTTTGTAATTGTGCAGCAATAAAGTATATGTTAATAACTACTCAAATTCAGAGCAACTACGCATCATCTCAGAAATTGACCAAGTTATGAATTTTCGAAAAATTGATGTTTTTTTCCAGTTTTTGGACTTTTATTGAAAACTAATTATCCGCTTGAGACGTGTCACCTCTCATTTTTTTTGTTTTGAATTCTCTACAAAAAGTGCCTTAACATCTTTTCGATCAGATCAATACTTCACGTTTTATAAGCGAAAAAGCAAAATTTTGGATTTTTTTTGGCTATTTTTCGCTTCTCAAAAAAAACCTAAGACGATTCAGGAGTGGAATTTATCATGAAAAAGATGTAGAAACTACCTATTGCATGACTGCACACTCAGATTTCAGGTAGTATTTTTGTTACGAAATCGACCTTTCGATAGCTCAATAGCTTGGTCTATATAGTCATTTTGGTCGAATTCAGTCGCAACCTTTCTTGAGGATAATATTCACCATCGAGTAATACACGTATATGAAATGTCAACATTTCAAAGTAATTTGGATCATTAGTTGGGTTGTCTTTTCGATCTGAGTGAAAGCAGCATATAACATAAAGAGGGCATTCCACAACTGTACCCGTTTTAATGCTCCACAATTCTTGAGTAGCTCCAACAGTAAGAACTGGAAACTGATGGACTTCCCATTTCCGAAAGGGAAGTAAAATGGTTTATCACTTTTCATCATGGAGAGTAGATTGAGTTTGATCTCATCATTAGGATACACATGTTTAACTCTATATCACTTATTATATTTTATTATTATTATTATTATGTTAACTCTATATCACTTATCGTTATTTCGCCTTTTGTCACTCCAGGCTGCTCTCCTGTACCGGCTGTGATAATCATGGAATTGCTATCGTTGCGAGCCCTGATTAACCTAATGAGCTGTTTACCACATATTGCTTTCTGATAATCATCAAACATGTTGAGCAAATGTTTGAGGGGTATACGTATTGCAAATGAGCCATCATCATTTTGCAATGGCTCATCAGGGAAATTCCATCCGGCTTCATTTAATTCACTATTATCACCTTCTCATAGCACAAAAATCCTCTTATTAGTGATACAAGTCCAGGGTTTAACAGTTTCAACTTCAGTGCCACATAATTCGTAGGTTATCGAGTTAAACAGAAAAGCACCATAATTATTCACCAATTTCAGAGTTCCTTCGCCCGAGGTTTTTTTCAATTGTCCTCTTATGAAAAGTGCAGATTCATACATTAGAAACCATACATCTGGTCGGTTATTAACAATTTCAATCGTATCATTATTGTTGAATGATTTTATGAATGGAAGGTATGTTCGATTTTCTACACGAACGATTGAATCATCTTTATCTACCGATCGATAAATGTCAAACTTGTGGTCTGCCAAATAGCCTACCGATTGTAGTATTCTTTTATTTCTCTGGGATAATCTCGTAAGCTGCTGCTGCTTCTTCGAGCGGTGTTGTTGTACTAATGCGTTTTACCTAGACTGGGTTACATATTTATTATGTTGGTATTGGGGGAAAATCAAGGCCATTTCCTCAGTTCTAGTCGAACAATAATCTCTTCACCTCGAAAATTCACAAAGTTGAAATCCTGATCTAGTATAGTCAAAGTGTAATTGTCAATTGTTCCGTTGCTATTCACAGGTAGATAAATCAAGTGTTGCGGTGTTATATCAATAGCGTATCCTGGATCAACACCAACTGAAAACTCGTAGATGTTATTGTTGTAAAATGATCCGTGAGCAAGACTGCAATCTATATGAATACAGCGTACTGGAACTATATTCACAGGCAAATCAGACTGATGTTCGACTCCTGATACCAAATGTTTTCAGAGAAAATCCTAAAAGCTTACCTAGTACAATGCTTTTGGTAAAATCAATAGATATCGACCGATGGAAAATTTCACACTTCAACGTTGTATTGTTTGGCCTCAGGTAAAAGATTTTATCTCTCTCGCTCCTCTCGTTCTCTGCAGTACGGTATTTTCCAAGATAATTTTCAATATCGGAAATTTCGTATGTTCCACTAGGGATCTGGAGCTTTTTTTTCCCCTACTCCTTCTGCAGATGTTTCTGAATAATATAAATACGTATTTTCTTCAAAATGACACTATTTATGCTTTATTAATTTTACTCAACAAAAATTGCAAACATAATTTACCACAATTGGATGTATTAAATGTCTGATATTTATTTCTATGTAGATTATATCACAACCACCTAAATATTTAACCAATCCTTCGGAGGTTTCAGATCCCCAAAAGAATCAAAATACTCTGCATCGTTTCCTTCTTTGCTATAGGCTACCCAACGTGTTCCAGGTCCATCTGAACAATCTTCTTAATAAATCATCACGCATGAATACACCTCGAAAGTTTGGAATTTTTTCGCATAATCAATCAACTCATGGTCAAATAATGCTCTATTGGGTAGCTTCGCAATTAGTGTTTTTGTTTTTAACAAAGAGCCCATAACCCTTCTTATATTTTTTCACATAAAGACCATGTTGTACCGCTTCCATCGCTTTGTTGTGACGTTGATGTTCAGCCAACTTTTTTGACATCGATAAAGGTCTTGACAACAGCACTTCCGCCGCCAAGTAAGCTGCCCAAAGTGCTCAAACCAGCAAGAATTGGCATCAAATCAATATGCCACCTGACTTGAATGGAATATAATTCGAGGCACTCTGATGTTCTTCTTCCCTCGGCTTTTTTGATAGCAGCTCGGGCTGCTTTTAATGCTATCAATGATGACTTTTTATATCATCACTATTAGGTGACTTGCGCAACGCCTTTGTTAAGGGAACTATTAAGCTTCTCTTGAACGTCTTTTTCTCTCTGAAACCCATTCCTAGCTTGCGTTTAGCTTTATTACACCTGCAACTATGAGTGCTGCAGTTTTTTCACCAACTGAAGCGTTTCTTGATTTTACACGTTGCCAAGCCTTATCCTCTAGAATTTATCTGCTTTATGTCTTCCCGCCAAATCCTTTTGCTGTGATTAAAATATATCGTGTTCCCTACAACTCTCATCGAGCGGGTTGATACCTCTATCACCCTCCTCTAGACGTTTTTCCAACTTTGTACCAGGTCCGCAGAATTTGTAGCTACCGGGTATATGCAGATCAATAGGCAACTTATTAATGAGTGTACCAACAAGACCTCCTCCCTCTCTAAACGTTAGCATATTAATGAGTTCAGAATAAAGTACATCCACACTTTTATAGCTTATTGATCAAGTGTCGGTCACCATGGAAGGTTCACTCTATGAATTAATGTGAGATACATTTTCATTGGAGTTCACTTATCTACTACACTTTTATTTTGACAACTTTATATAGTCTGAGAAATCTGAAAAAAGCTTTGTGGCCTAGTGGTAAATTTTTATTTGATAAAGAAAATGTGAAATGTCTCAGTTGTGGGCTAACCATAATCTGCATGGAAAGTGATACTACCTGTGCAGCAGGTGAAAGTAATCTGGTGTCCGGCTCATGCGGATATACCTGGTAACGTCAAGGCAGATGAACTGGCTAGGCGGGGAGCCGGAAGATTAGCATTTGTTGGTCCGGAGCCTTCGCTGCCAATCTGTCGCAAATCTGTCAGAAGTTTCTTCAGGAACTGGCTGAACAGGGAATTTTACTCGGAATGGAGCGCAGGGGTGGGCCTGAGGTGGTCGAGAATTATCATTGAGAGACCGTCCTCGCGATCTGAGGTCAATAGGCTTCTGCTGCTGGAGAGGAAACAACTCGGTCTGGTGACTGGTGCATTGACTGGTCACCTGTTTAACAAGCATTTGAAGAGAATGGGATTGACGAGCTGCTCCCTATGCCGGTGGTGCAGGAGTACTGATGAAACGGTTGAAATATTTGTCAACTGTGGAAAGCTTACTGAGTTAAGGTCAACACACCTAGGAAATCCAACACCTTCTATTCCTATGGTGAGAGGGACCACTCCTGGCAGGCTCGCGACATTTCTGTCTTCGTGTCTGAGGAGCTGAGTCTCTATAGAACGATGCGGATGAACAATGGGCCACTAGGCCTCAGTTCGGCCGGTAAGGCACCGCACAGAGAGAACCTGTGCAGCAAAATTACTGAGGAAAGAAGTTTCAACATCATAGAGGGATCAAGATATTGTTGCCCTCTCAAGTCTCAAGTGCATTGGTGCAGACCTAAGTGAAGATCAAGTGGATGGATTGGCTTGTCGAATTTGTGAATCTTATGGTTCTTGTAGATGTGCTTGTATATTGTATCAGTACATGAGAAATAAAAAAGCAAAACAATTCAACGTACATTAACATGTTTATTCACAATTTCATTAAATCAACATTTTTGTTAACAATTCAATCATCTATATCACTATTAACATCTCCAGATTCTACATATCTTTCAGATTAATACCATCAACATTTTTATCAATTCTAACAATCTATATCTCTATTAACATCTCTCCAGAACTACATATTGGAATGTACTTTCAAATTAACAACATCAACATTTTTATCAATTCTAACAATCTATGTCACTATCTTCATCTGCAGAGTCTATAAATCTTTTGGAATGTGCTTTGAAATTAGTTACAGTATTAGGCACTAAATCATGTAATCTATCACAACATGTATTCTTATCGTATATATCAAAAGGAACTCCACCATCAAAATCTGCGTTAACCAATATTTTCTATTTCTATACAAGTTATATAGATTGTGTCGGCTAATGTATAAATGGGAGTGATCGCGAATGCTGAACAGTTTTGAATCAAACCTTCTCCTTTTCAATTCTTCTAGAGAATTTTTTAAAGCAAATCTTACACAAAAAATAAATTAAACTCTTTAATATGATAATAATTTCGCCATATACATAATTCATCCTCATCATATTCATCACTCCAGTCTCGTTTACATAGAATATGGCTGTGAGCTTTACGACTCGTGATAAACCTTGAAGAAAAGAGAGGATACTCAAATGAAGTTGTTTTCTTTGCATAGGTTCTGGCATCCGCGATGATTTGATTCTACTTGTATGCGCTAAATTTCTCCAATATTCAATTGTACTTATTTCGGGCAAATTCAGGCGCATCACATTGAATATTGAATCAGTATTTTGAATTATTGTTTTGATTGCAGACTTTTGGAGAGAAAAAAACCTTTATGGCTGATGTTAGATTCGAGTTGTTAAGTTGATGTTTATCTTTTCGTTCTAACTGATGATGTTTAAATTGGTCAATATTTGCCCATTTTGAAATAAAAATAAAATTTGCACTTCTCTAAGTTTGTGGTGGTGGTGGTGATGGGTTTGTTCGCAGTGAATAATGCCCCCAAGTAGGGTGTCAAATGATGAAGAATCAAGTAGCGTTTGTCATCTTGTGCGCTCAATACTATTTTTGATTGTTGAATCGAATAAATGTCGTGTGTTAAAGGATCTTATTGTATTCTGTGATAAAACATGCTGTTCATTTCCTTTGAGGCATCTCACATAATCGTCAAAAGTTAAGCAGTTTTTACAACACAATTTTTGACACCTTTTGATTTCTTGATGGTTTGCCCCCCTTGAACCTTAAAGATTACATTTTAGCCCGCAACCGACAAAATGAGTGATAAATTTACCATTCACCTCATCTTCTATTAAACCTGGTACTTTTTATTCCTCTAATATTTAGTATTTAGTTAGGAATGATTTGATCATTTATTGGATGTAATTTTCTTTTCTATTTCTTGAGGTGTTGAACATTTCTTTAGGGTATGTATTCAAAATGATATAACAATCTTTTTTATTGATCATATGGGTTAGAACCTTTAGTGTCAGTTGGCAGGAACGTCCATTAAATTTAAGGTCCATTAATCTCTTATCCTCCATATTACAAGGAACTAATGGAGGATTAAAGATTTAATGGACCTTTAAATTTTAATGGACGTTCCTGCAACTGAGCATTAATCTCATAAAAGAATGAGTCCATATCAATATACATGATGAAGTTAACCATGCAGACTTTTGAGATATCAAGAATCGCCATACCTATGTATAAAGGTTTATTGAATAAGATCTCATTCTTTTTGAGTTCGATCGCCATCAAATCTTCTCCGAACACGGTACGACTATAAAATCTTGGAGATGCGATCATGTTTTTCGCCCCATAACGACCTTCATATTGATTAACCAGACGAACTACCCGGTGTAATCTAATATTCCCCATGGTCTTAACAAAAATAGCATTGTTCGCAAACTTGAACTGGTTTATACCAAATTTGGTGGTCGCCTTTGCACGAAGTTTCGTATTAAGGTCGATAAGTATAGGGTTTCAACCAGGGGGATTGTCTTAAATCAGGGATGGGCAAACTTCTGCCTTCGCGTGCCAATATTTACTAACAAAATTTACGGCGGGGCCAGGTTTTTAAATTTCGATCTATGTTTTGTATATATAATAAAAGCCATTGATATTTATTTTTCGGCAACTTATTTATTGTGCAAAAAAATTTACATTATGAAAATACGAATCATATTTTATGGTGCTTGTTCCCGTTTTTAGGGGTTTTGGAATGAGGAGGTTGTCCACAAGAAAAAACTATATAATATAAAACTTTAGAAAAAAAAGGAATATCAGCCTTAATTTTGCTGCGAATACTAGGTTCGGCAGCGTTGGTCCTTGTTGGGACATGCGACATCTGAAACTGTTTTCTTTTCTGCATGTCATAGACCGGCTCCATTTGCGCTGCTGATACTTTTAGTAGAGAGAAAAGGTGGTCATCCGAAAGTTTGTTTCTGAGACAATTTTTTCTGAGTTTTCATAACAGAAAATGTTTGTTCGCACAAATAGGATGTACCAAACATAGCCATTATTTTTTGGGCGTGGGCAACTATACTTGGGTATTGTTTTTTGGATAAGGACTTATAAAATTCCAATTTGGTGCTGTTGAGAAATAGTTGCTTCAAATGGGCACTGCACTGCATCTCAATTAGTTCAAGTTGGAGGTCAGCGGGTACTTCATCGACGTTAACATTAAAAGGCATCGAAAAAATATTCAAGGCGGGCTCAATTCTCATGAAATCTTGAAAACCTCTTTTCGAATTCCTCGTGCAGTGTTTTCAGTTGTTGCGCGAATCTCTTGGATTTGGTTTCTGACAAAGGTGAGATGCTGCTCAGTTTGGGGAAATGGGTGAGTTCATTTTTCTCTATACAGCTGCAAAATATTTAAGCTGCAGTTTGAAGGCTTCAAATGTCCCCAAAGTTCATCCAAGAATTGATTCTTGCCCTGAAGCTTCGTATTTAATTTATTCAGGTGCGACAGTAAATCTGTGAAAAATGCGAAGTCAGCAAGCCAACTTTCGTCAGAAATGATCTTAAAGTCGTCCCATTTTCCTTGCATCGTCAGAAAGTCTTCAATCTCTTTCTTAAATTCCAAACTCTCTCAAATGCATTACCACAGCTTAGCCATCTCACTTTAGTGTGGTAAAGAAGATCAGAAACTCGCTTTCGGTGGATTTTAGAAATTCTTGAAATTGACGATGGGTCAAACCGCGTGAACGTATTGTGTTGATTAGTTTAACAACCACACTTACTACGGGTTGTATATCAATTGCTGCTTTGCACAACACATCTTGGTGGATAAGGCAGTGTAGAAATACCACATTATTGTTGGGGTTTTCCTTGCAAAACACACCCATAAACCCCAAATTGCTGCCCACCATATTGGGTGCTCCGTCTGTGGTTATGTTACATAATTTGTCATAGGTAAATTCAACTTTGAAATACCCTCAAAACAAGAATCGTATATAATTTTTCCAGTGGTTTTTCCTTTTAAAGATTGTAAGCATGCCAACTCTTCGGTGATACTGAACTCTGAATCAATTCCTCTGACAAAAATCAGTAATTGAGCAGTATCACTTACATCTGTGCTCTCGTCCATGGTTAGAGAAAAGTATTCAAATTTACTACAGCTATTTTCCAGTTGTGATGATAACTGTTCAGCAATGTCGTCAATTCGAGCAGTTATTGTTTTCCGTCATAACTGTAATGATTGAAACTCTTTGGTTTTTTCTGGACAAATGATGTTGCTCACAGCCACCATGCAATCCTTCAAGAATTCACCTTCTGATAATGTCTTATTCAACTTAGCAATTTTGTAAGCTACAACATAACTTGCCAGTGTTGCAGCCTTTTGAGTATCAGATTGCTTCAAAAACATATTCTGTTGTCCACGTAACTTCTTTTTTTGCCTTTCGGCAAAATATTTTCTCTCTGCCTCTGTCATAGCGGAGTTGTTTTATGCACGGCCCTACACCTCAATCAACGGCTGTTTTAGTTGAGTAAGTAATCGTGACGTGCGATTTGATCGAGAACCAAACTCCGTGTGCTGCGGCGGCCGATGAGCGCGGGTGACCGCGGGGGGCGGCGCGTATTTAAAGCACATCTCCGCCCCGCTTCCTCACGGATGAACGAATACTAGCCGCGTCCGCGTACACTCGCAGAGCAATTTGTTTGTTTATTACATAAATGAAGACTGCACTAAATTTTTTCTTTGATTGTGGCGGGCCGGATTTCAACCACTCGAGGGCCGGAGATGGCCCGCGGGCCGTAGTTTGCCCATCCCTGTCTTAAATCAAAACTTTTTAATTTTTGTTAATCTCAAACCCAATTCTTTTATCGGAGAGTGTGCATAGTAATTTGGGTAGCTTTGAACCTAGCGGGACGCTGTGCTCCGGACACATACCTAAAGAATATATCCTTCGGGCTATCATCAGGAACAGTGCTCACATCAACAGACGTATCACACCATTCAAAACCCCCAATTGGCAAATATTGACTCATCGCCCATCCATATAAATTATTTACATCAAGATACAATAAATAATATTCTGGCTTTGATAGATCAAAATTAGTCATCTGGGGATTGTTAGCTTCGGATAGTCTGTGCATGCAGCAACTGATCCCTCCACGTATACCCTGTTCCACAAACATAACCATATCAACATTTTTGAGCACCTGAAGCCGACATTTGGTGTATAAAAGCATACAGTCCCAGGTGTAACCTGGCATTGTGCAGTATCAAGTTTGTACGTCTCCAAAGCTGTTTTCCGAAAAGTTTCCATTGCGTCTGTGAGTAGGAGTATATCGGTTTTCATATAGAGATCACTATATTCACCTAACGTTTTAATTTTGAATGTTTTCCAAACGGTTTGAGCATGCTGGTAAGTTTCATCATCTATGTGCGCGTCATTTAATTTATTATAAAATTCATGGATCTGTGGAAGTTTTCTATCGTTCAGTTTGTCCATGTCCGTCATGTAGTCATAACAAAAGTTCCCTTTCTTGTTAGCAACTCAACTACTATCTAGTAGACCAAAAAATTCCTTCTTGAGATTATAAAAATTATCTAAGATTAAAGAAGAGGCCAATTCATCCAACTAGCCCCCATAAATTTGAAAGAGTCGATAAATCTAAATCTAAGATTGGTTTCCGGATGAAAATATGCAAAAGAAATATATTTTTCTTTATTAATAGGTAGAGTAGTGATACTACCCCGATGCAAAAGAGATTTTACAATGAAATGGCCATCGTAATTGGATAAATTATGAAAAACTATGGGCACAATAAAGAGTTTACGAAAATTTAATTTGCACTGCTGATGTGCCCATCCCCTAAATTCGGAAGAAAAATGATCATGATCTCTAACTATTACATCTTTCTTGTTAAAACTTTTTTCACATATATGACAACTTTTACCAACTTCTCTGGGTGTGCCCGACATTGGTTCAATATGTTTCATATGAGAATGAACAAAGGAAGCAATTTTATCTATTTCATCAGAAAACCAATCCACGCAATTCTCACCACGAAAACTAGCGTAACGTAAAAAATTATCCTTATATGTACATTTTAAATATTATCCTACACTATATGGTAAATGCTCCTGATACTTGAATGAAGTTTCACCACCGATTTTCTTATTGCATTGCCTAAGTATTGATTCTGCGTACACAATAAAGGGACATTTTGTTTGTAAACAAAATTTCGAAATTCAACATGATCGTAATCCGGAAAAGATACTTTTTGATTATTGAAATCTTTGCACAACTCATAATGTTCATTTAATTTTATCTGAGACCAAAAATAATTCAAACACCTATCACATATCATTTTTTTCCTGTGATCTTTCGGAGAGCTGACTTGAGATAAGTCTGGAAAGATCTTTAATCCAACAATAGTGATATTTAATTTCAAAGTCGTGTATATCTTCTGAAGGTGTGACATCATAGTCGCTCAAATTTGGAAAATATTTATCTTGAACTATTAGGAAATTCACATGTTTTTGCACCAAATGTTGTTGGGTTAGTCTTAAAGGTGACACTGTATAAAATGATTTCTTTCTCTATCAATTGTAAACCATACATATTCATAGATATATTATCCATTTTTACAAATTTTGCAATTTGCGATAGTTTCATGGACAGTTCTAAACCATCAGTTTTTAGTACGTTATGGTAATTGGGGTAACTTCTGGTACGATTACTATGAGTTGTTGCTGGATAAAGTGCGCTAACAACACTCCAAAAAAAGCATGCATTATCATCATTCTGAACGTTAATACATGCTTTTTTTCTCGAAATTTGATCAGGTAGTTCAATGTAAGATGATCCACCACCGTTATTTCCTATTTCAAATTTATTGATTGCAACTTTCAAGTGAATTATTTTGCTCAAAGCCCACCCGCTACCCTTATTTCTCATATCCTCTATGTCTGCTATGATACAATCAGTTAAGTTAATATCAAACCAAAATTTCAATTGAGTGGTGAAAAATTTCCGATCCACAATTTCAACATCACCATTATTTTTAATGAAATCAGCACAAAAGGTTGCGTTAACTTTCAAAATTGGCATATCCCTCAAAACATTTGAAATTTTTGTTTTAAACAAATAAAAAGCATCTGCCAAAAATGGCTTAACATCAAGATGAGTTAAATTTATAACAATACCTGTTCTTACTCTACAATTATATAAAACATTTAAAGTGCGCCATATTACTCGAGAGCTGCGCCTTTGAGTTTGCCCTAATCCAGAACCTATGTATCTATTTGGGAAACATTTTATGAAACAACGCATTCTTTTTAATTGTACAATTTTAGAATATATCATGCGTTTCTGACCAATACTGAAGTTGAATTTTTTCAATGCTACATTACACTGATAAATATGCTTTCGTATTATATGTAACCATATTTGTGCATTCGCAGGAAAATGATTTTCTTCCATTGATTTTAATGTTTGATCTATTTTCGTCAATGTACCTTCAAAACGATTCATTTCTGCGTAGTACAATAACACCAAAAAAGAAAAAGAAAAAAGTGGAGATGCAGTGATATTGATAAATTACCTTATTTATACACAATTTACAAGGAAATGGCTGGATGTGTTTTCCCAGTATCTATGGTCCCTCGGAATATTAGTGAATATTTTCCTGATGACAGCTCTGTCGTATGTGCGGTGTAGTCCTCCGTCAGCCTTTTTGGCGGGATCGCTTTGAATTCGTTGAATTCAAAGAGCATAGCTGGACCGAACCTGGTCTTCACCAAAATACACTGTAGAATGTGGTATTTCTTATCCTTCTCCAACTCTGCTAAACGTCTTGTTGGCTTATCTTCAAGAAGAGATTTTTGGTTGATTTTGTTTAAATCCATGTCTATAATGAAAATGAATAAGAAAAATATGCATGAGATGTAAAATGAACAGAAACTTACTTTGTTCTGTAGGGATTAGTATCAAAATTTCTCTAATGAACTACTGCTACTGCTTGTGTTTGGGTGATATACGATGAATGTTTTCTGCTACTGCTGTGTTTGGAAAGAAAAATATTTTAATATATAGATACAGAATTTTCTAATTGATGTTTACCCAATCACACTATCACAAATTCAGATGCTTCGACAAAGTACAAATGAAAATTTCAATCGGCACACGAATGATCAACGATGTGCTCCTATATGGAAATAATATAAAATTGACTTACGCTAAGCAAAACGGTTGTTTATATAATCAAACAACCCCAGCCGGAGATCGTGAGTCACACAAATGTTTACATTTTTGGTCAATCGTACACAAAAGAGTCTACCACAGCTTTAAATATTGGAATTTGAGATTATCTATTTTGTTTTAAGAAAAATCTCAAGTTTTCAGATCAGAAACGAACAGAAAAAATACATGAAATTGGAAAGTACAATATTTTCCTAGGCGTCTGTCAAATTATATTTTCAACCATTCGAAATTAAAGAGGGAGCAATTCTTTTTTATACATTTCCGCTTTTTTCTACAATGCTATTTTAGATTCGAGGGGAAAATATCAGCTTTTCCCCAAATGCTTTTGATGTTGAAGAATTTTTTTCATTGACTTATTGAAATAGATTTGCTCAACTTTTTCATCTTTTCAAACATGAACTTTTCAATATTTGCGTTAGAGTCTGCTCAATGATATCTACAATCATCGAATTATTGGAAATTTTTTCGATACATTAAGGTTTTTCCTAAATATGGGATGAAAAATATCATAATTACATCTTTTTTTGAGAGCACTTTGTTCACGGCTCCTTGCATAACGATAATATAACTGACAGATTTTATTTTCACTTGAATGAAATTTCTTCATTGAATCTACTGCTAATTAAACAGTTTTTCAGATCTGCTGTTTTTTCAAATCAACGAATTGAAAGTATAGATGCAAAATGGAAACTGAATATTGCAGCGATTTACAGAACCTTTCTTGTAGAGCCTCCCATTCCTCCCTGCATTGTTCACCTGAAATGTTGAACATATATTTATTTTATTATTATTTTCGATATTTATATCTTTTAAATTAAATAGATTCTGAGAATTCTAGCATGTGAAAATGAATCTGGGTATTCAGCACAACTTGTAATGCGAAGAGTTGCAGGGTGCTGTGAATCGAAGCTTTCGAAAACCGATGGTGGAAGGGGTGATATTTTGGTTCTCGATTCAATGTTTTTCTCCCGAGAGCATCAAAAAAATATTTAAGAAAAGGCCTAAGTAGGAGCTTTTAAGCGCTCGTTCTTTGGTGAAGCAATGAGACTATTAACTTAGAATTTTATTTGGGATCAAAGATTGGTACCAAATATATAAATGCAGAATCCTAGCACAATCGGAATTACATGCTGAAAATTTTTCAAATGAAATATCTAAAAAATAAATAATTACAAATATTACTTTGCATGCTTCGGATGAAGCGATCCTCTTGAAATTTTGCATGAACATTCAGTACTTATATCAGTTTTGATTCACAAAATAAATTTCACGGTTTTCCTGTTATGGAAATATAGGGATTCTTCTCTTCAAAATTCAAATTGAATTTTCTATGCTTCTGTTAACATTATGGCCACAAAATTCTGCATGATCATTCAGTAGGTTTGTTCGCGTCGCAGTTCTCTGTTGTTCTGGGTACAGAGAGAACTTGGTTCCAGAACTCAGGGAACTCAAGCAAACTGTTCTGTGACACGAACGGCTGGGAACTGGAAACCACCGTTTGACATTTGGCGGACATCGGATTTAAAACAACGATCAACGTCATTGTTTTCATGTAAAATGTAAATAAAGCAAATCCACGAGGGATTTAGGTGATTTTCAAGTGTTGTAATTATTCCTTCTCTGGATTGAAGAAGCGTAAAAAAGAATTTATCAAATTATTGTTCAGATCATACACATCGTGGAAAAATATCAATTTTGGCCATTCACCCTTGTCAACTGCAGAAGGAAGATATTCATGAATCTAATGTGGCTCATTTCAAAGATAAAATGTATCCTGCTCTATCAATTATTAAGAGGAAACGAAGAGTGATGCTGCAGTGAACCAATTATTTTTATAATATTTATCTTCAATATATGAAAAAAATGTTCATATTGGTTTCTTGATATGAAGGGCTTTGTGAATTTCATGATAAAATTGTTCAAACAATTCAGGACTTCATGAAAATAACCAATTGAATTTCAATTATTCATAAAGCTAAAACAGTCTTAATTAGGTTTCTAATTGAAGAAAGCTCAATTATCTAATACAAAAAATAATTTATTCAACATTACAGAGTTAGAAATATTTGTTTATGCTTTTTTCTATTAATGAGGCGAGGATGTGAATTTCAGGTTACCTTTTACTCGCATCATATGAAAAACAAAAAATATACTGCGAATTGAAAGAGCCTCCAGATAAGTTTTAGAACTAGTGATATAATTTCGAGTCATATATTTATAAAAACTTAAGTTATCACAACAATTTTGTCAATTAAAGAGTAGTCTTCATCTCTCTTCTTTAACGAGTGAATTGGAAATGCATCCAATAATATCCTATATGTATTTATTTCCTATCAGTCAATTATCCTCTCTTCTGACACTGGCCTCTTTGCCTGTTCAGTTTCTTCTGCTCTCAATTGCTTCCTCTGGTGCAAAAATTGAATAATGAAATATTATTTGCTCACCTTCCTATGAAATGGTGTGCCTGTAAAGATTTTCAATGTTTTCTTCACCTGATCAAAAATGTCTGGAAAATACTTAACCATACTTTGTTAATCCTTCTTTCCATACTTCTTGTCTAATGATCATTTTGTTCCTTTTTATATGTTGACGGATAAATACCTATTATAAATATCATTTAATTCACTGCAGCAGCTCTCTTCATTTCCACAAAATGATCGATAATATTAGAATACATTTAATCTTCGGAATAAGCCACATTAGATAGATACATTTTCCTTCTGCAGTTGACAAGGGTGAATGCCGAGAACTGATATGTTTCTACATATCGTCCTCAGTGAATATAATCTCAACTCAACAAATAATTTGATGGATAAATCAACTCCAACACTTGAAAAACACCAACATCTATCGTGGAAACCAATTCAGAAATGTTTGTTTATTTACAACACTTGACGTTAGGTTAGATCACCTGTCACTCTGTCCGCTGTTCCTTCTACGGATCAGGAACAGTAGGAATAGTACCGAACAGTTCCGAACTTTTCTGTTCCATGCGAAGCGAACGGGTGGGAACAAAAAAGTACAGTTCCGAATAGTTCCGAACTGCGACGCGAACAAACCTAGTGTATCAATCTTTATTCATAAAATAAATTTCATTCGACTCGGATATTTTTTTATGCAAATATGAAGTATCTTCTTTTCAACATTCCAATTGAATTTTTATGGTTTTGTTTGCTCTTTAGCCACAAATTTTTGCATGAGGCTTTTCATGATCATCTTGCATACGGCCACAACATTTCATTTTGGTTGGTTTCGTTTTATCATAGATATTGAGGAACAAAAATTTTGAATGTCCATATTTTATGGAACACCCTGTACGATTTGGCTGGTTGACGAACTCAATCGAGCCATTTGGTACCCAAACTCATCCTGATATTTTCAAGTCTCTAGGACAATACCTTCGAAAGTTATTGTGCTAACGGACGGCCCCACGGACAGAATTGAGTTAGACCACGAATTCGTCATCAGGCAGTCTAAACCTATCGTTTGAGACCATTTTCGGCTCAAAATTCGAAAATTACAGACATTTGGGCAGATCGATATAGCACTCGTTTAAGTAGAACGAGCGCTCAAAAATTGAAAATTATGTGATGATACTCTTACAATTCTGAATTACCTGATCAGCACACTCTTCGTCTAAAGGATTACACGGCTTTTGTTATCATTTGTGTGAGATGTGCTTATATCTGCAAAATTTCATGAAAATCGAATTGTTACACGATTTTTATAAATATACTCATATAATATTATACTCGTAAAAATACTATGGTTCTTCGGATACAAATAAAAGTGAGAAGGCTTTGGGGTCGGATCTATTCAGAGATGTTAACTAATAATATCATCGCCATAGAACATTGTCATAGTAAGTTTTGAAATTATTTTAACTTTGTATATGTGTTCTGCTCATAATGTTTTTTGGATCGTTAAATTATTCCAGTTTCATGATATTTAGCATTTCTTTTGAAGGTTTAATTCCAGGCCAGCAATACTAACCAGAAGTTTTATATTTTCAAGATTTCTGATGATTCGATCGAACGAAATGTAGGACAAATATGCCCAACTTCTTCGGAATTTTGTCAACTACTTCCGAAAATTTACCATACGTTGAGAATTTACCAACTCTATCAATACTAGTGTCGCTCCTTTACCAACTCCACTTAAAATTTTCCGAGTGTATTGAAAATTTTAAAATTTCTTGGACAATTTTCCCAACTGATTCGAAAATTTACCAACTCTAATCAACATTATTATTGATTCCATTTGTTTTGCATATGCAAAACGTTTTGAAATTTTCCTAACTGCTTTGAAAATTTTCCAACTCATACATTGGCGGTTTCATAGGGGGATAATCACACCCTTAAGAATTTTTGATCGGTCATTTATATTCAATCTCGAAAGGAAAATTTTCTAACTTTGGAAATTGAACTATTTGATTTTCATTTTTTTAGAATTTCCTACCAAGCGTTCTTAGGTGCATTCAAAAAAAGAAAATAGATGTCGAATTGATCATTTGAGAGTTATCGAAACGCAAATATAGTCCGTTCACGAAAGGTTGAGCACATAGTAGGCGTTTCTTTATTTATTTGAAGTTGGCAGTATTTACTGTCATTAAGTAAAATAAAGTCAACGTTGCCGAATGTACTCGGCCTCGTCCGACGAGCTTGCGAGTTATCAGAGAACTCTATGCAATATTGACAACATTGCGTATCAATCTGACATGAAAATAAAGAACATAACCTAAAATTTTAATATACACTATGGAATATGCCAAATTTCCATGGCCAACCGACGGCTCAACCTTTCGTGAACGGAGTATAGACGCCCAACTTAAATAATCCTTCATTTTGACATCTGCTCAAGCGCATCAAAGAAATTTTAAAAAATACAGGCGTCCTTTACTCAACTCAAATGAAGGACGACCGTATTCAAATGATTATTTTGAAAGTTTAGGTCAGGTACCAGGTATGAACCCTGGTTAGGTACTACTTTTTTTTTTGGTGCACTGATCAATTTGAAATTCGTTAGTAGTGGAGAGTCAGTAGAGCATTTGATAGCGTATATTGTGAAAATTTAGTGCAGAAAATGAATAGCGAGATTGAAAATAATTGTCTCAAATTCACTTATGAGGACGTAATGATATTATTGGACGAAGTATTGACGCAGAATTGCGAGTATGAAAATAAATGTCTCAGATTCACTTATGAAGCCGTAGTGATATTATTGAAGGAAATGTTGACGAATAATGCCTTCATGAATGCTGAAATGTGGAAAGAAGTGAGAAATGGAAAATTTCATTCAATAAAAAAATATTTTTTGGCAAACCGTCCTTTTTCTTCAAGGAATACGTACTACGTCTCGGCCGGGAAGATTTTGGTGAATACAGTTGATCATTACTATAGAAACGAACTAACGGCTAACAGTTCATATGAAATTAGTTTTCAAAAGTTTGCATATTGTACGCAACACATTCAAAAATAGTTTCGTGAACGGACTATAAGTGGTAGATCTTTATAGCCCAACAAGATACGAAGCAAGAATAAATGAATAATAGCGAAATCAAGTAACTGGCGTTAATCAATTAAAGGTACACTTACCTGCTTCTCGATTTCTGTGAACTTCATAGGCAACATCCTCCCAAAAAGGTTTCATCTGTTTCGGGAACCTTCAGTATCGCTGGTGCCAAAGGGATGATCTTTTTTCTACCGCCCAAACCAATTTTTCTACGACCGTTGCTTCCATTTTGAAAAATCACAGTACTTCAACTTCACTGACTGAACTCTGACTGTTAAATAACTCTTCAGGAGTCAGGTACTACTATTTAAAGAGCAGCTTCAAAAGAACCCCTGTCAATGACCAGTCACTTAACTGTACTATGACTTAATGAGTTTTTAATGCCACGTTCTTGTCTGTTCTGAGTTACCTTTGAATGAAGTATTCCAGGAAGAGGTATGAGGTCTTGTAGCCTTTCCGGATTCAACCATGATACAAAGAAAACAAGATATGATCTTCCCGTGAGACCAGTTCACGCATATGACGTAACTGGAGAGTGTTTATCGCTATTGCACAATGCCACTGCACACCGCATGGTTGAAAATTTGAATTTGAGTTTGAACTTCGAACAAGATGTTATCGCCACGAAACACTAAACAGAAAAGAACGAGAATTATTCCAGCATTCCTTTTTATAGGTTAGAATTGTTAGAGATAGGATTTATTTACCCTCCAGTGACGTCAGAGCAGGTGCGCAAGATCATATCTTGTTTTCTTGTATCATGGGCTTCAACTGTTTAAACTGACCGAGCTCAGTCTTAGAGTGGGGCAGATTTGATCTGATAATTATTTGAATGGAGAGGACTGAAATTTCCAGACAAATAACGATCCTCAACTACTTACAATATTTATTCACAACCATACGCACACATCTGGTTCCAAAGTAATAATTCTATAAAACAATAAAGTAATAAGCGAAGATTTCAATATGCTGATATAATTCACAATTATGAATTTCCCTGTGAATTTTTTCGATATTGAAAAGGTGGGTGAACTCCTCGTAGTTATTGTGATCACTCTGTATAGTCGTCGAGGGCAAACATTGGCTGGTGATAAACTTTTTGTGGCTCCGACCACCCTATAGGTAACGTCTTCAATTCACCAAGGTCGATGGCTTTCAGATGTATGGAAACTTTATTCCTTTCAATAATTTGCCAACGATCCAACGATGTTATCAATTCTCAAGGGAGTTCAACATCATAGATATCTTTCTGTCTCTGAAATAATCGAATCGACTTATCTGTCCAGCTAACAAAAAATGTCTACAAACAGTTCATATAAACACTTTGAAGTACTCAACGAAAGTTTAGCGAACAGGAAAAATTTTTCGCATATATCAAACATAAATGAATTTTACAAGCAATTATACATGAAACAATGCAGACCCAGATTAATTTAGAAATTTCCTGAAAAGAAATCGTGCAAAACGAAATTATGTAATCGAATCGTTGTAGGCATTGGATTCTGTATTGGCAACAGAAATTAAAAAAGAATTGGAAAAATCGTACAACCACAATCATACAACAATGTAATACCTATTTGCATATGTAAGCAATATTCAAGAAGGAAGTAGGCACCAAAGTGGTATTAAAATAATACTTACTCCTTATAGAGCAAGAGCCCGTGAACCCCAGACTTTCGTTATTTCATAAAAGCTGAAAACTTGTCTACGCATGCTCCCAACACAGGTAAGAACGATGAACCATCATGAAGTTTGGGTTACCCTGGCTTTGGCAGATAAACGGTATTAAAGAGGTGTAAAATACTGATCTAATTTCGTCAAATTATAAAGTGTAATTTTGTGATATTACCATCAGAATATCATTAAAAATCACGCCATTAATTGCCAGACACTTACTATAGTGGCAACCCCTTGCCAGACACCCTTAATGTTCATTAAATTATATGTAATTCTACTTAATAATAATAATAATAACTTTATTCATCCTTTGGGACATTACAATGATGTTTAGGACATGTCAACAATATAATTACAAGATAATATGAAAAAAAAATTAATTAAACTAGTAACAGAAGAATTCGTGAATAATTCTCAGTGCTCAATTTAGCGGACACTGAAAAAATTCTTACGTTATAGTATAAAAGCTGATTTCTATATATAATACTTGGGTAATAATTAGATAATGTTTCCTCCTTAGCCAGACATTTTTGATAGTGCCAACCCTTTGCCAGACAAGCTTGTAGTTTAGCTGCAGGTGCGAGCGCGAGACAGTGTATATGAGTGGGTGCGAGTGAGACGGCATGATTATAATGACTTATGCAAATAAATTTTTTGGTAGAGATTTATATAATCAATAATTTAAGTGAATCTCAAAAACATCTGAGGAAAATACTTTCGATGCTACAGCTAAATTAAATTGTTAATAGAATAAATTAAAATTTTTGCCAATTTTATTTAGTTGTAGCATCGAATGTCTTTTCTTCAGATGTTTTTGAGATTCACTTAAATGATAAGTTATATAAATCTGTACCAAAAAAATTATTTGCATAAGTCATTATAATCATGCCATCTCACTCGCACCCACTCATATATACTGTCTCGCGCTCGCACCTGCAGCTAAACTACAAGCTTGTCTGGCAAAGGGTTGGCACTACCAAAAATATCTGGCTAATGAGGAAACATTATCTAATTATTACCTAAGTATTATACACTACTGGAAAAAATTAAAGGATCAAAAAAAAATTCCATTTTTTTCGGCCATTTTCAACATGCCGTAACTTTGAGAGGACTGGTCGTACAAAGAATTGAAAAAAGAAATTGTAGCTCCAAATGTCTAGTTTTTGGATTAAAACTTCAAAAATTCAAAGTTCCAGTGGTTTTCGAGTAATGATAGAAAAATCAGCAACAAAAAAATTCTCGAAATTTTACCACTTTTTTTTTCTTGTCTACGAGCGTGGAAATTTTATTTTTGCATAATCGTTATAATGATGGGATACTTTGTTGATTCAGCTTCAATTACCTTTCATTGACCTCAATACGTCCACTTCTCGCCGAGATGGAAAAAAATGGAAAAGTATCCATTTGTCTTTGATTATCGATTTCTTAGCAACCAATGATCGCACAGAAAATTGAAGGAGGGTTTCAAGACCTTAAATGAACTCCGATTAATGAACAATCATTTCTTATTCATAGCAATATTTTTTTCTTCATGTCGCATCAATATAATAATTTAACAAAAAAAGGGCTTTTTGTGGTTTTTTGGAAAATCTACCGCTGGATCGAAAATATTGAGGAAACCAATAATGTTAAGTGTGACTTTCACAGTTCAATATGTTGATAAAATCCTTACGGAGAGACAACTCAATCCATCGAGCCGTTTTTTTGTTTGACTCGATTGAATTTTTGAAAAAAATAAGGATCACGTTTTTTGCTCTGAAAAGCTCATAATCTTCAAAAAGGCAAAAAGGAATTTTCTCGAGCTTTTTCCACATTTTAATTGCAGATAGTACATAAATTTCAAAAAATAAAATAAAAGAAACTAACAAATAAAATTTTTATCAATTTAATAACGGATAAAACAGGGATCCTTTTCCATTTGAAGACCGATATCTCGGCGAGAAGTGGACGTATTGGGGTGAATAAAAAAATAAATTGAAGCTGAATTAACAAAGTATCCCATCATTATAACGATTATGCAAAAAAAAATTTGCACGCTCGTAGACAAGAAAAAAAAGTGCTAAAATTTTGAGAATTTTTCTGTTGCTGATTTTTCTATCATTACTCGAAAACCACTGAAACTAGAAATTTTTGAAGTCCTAGTCCAAAACTAGACACTTGGAGCTACAATTTCCTTTTTTATTAAATTCCTTGTGCGACCATTTCTCTCAAAGTTACGGCATGTCGAAAATTGCCGAAAAATTTGGAATTTTTTTTGATCCTTTAATTTTTTCCAGTAGTGTAATTAAAAATCAGCATTTATACTATAACGTAAGTAGAATTACATATAATTTAATGAACATTAAGGGTGTCTGGCAAAGGGTTGCCACTAGTAAGTGCCTGGCAATTAATGACTTGATTTTTAATGATATTCTGAAGGTAATATCAAAATATCACACTTTATAATTTGACGAAATTAGATCAGTATTTTACACCCCTTTAATACCGTTTACCTGCCAAAGCCAGGGTAACCCAAACTTCATAATGGGTCATCGTTCTTACCTGTGTTGGGAGCATGCGTAGACAAGTTTTCAGGTTTTATAAAATAACGAAGGTCTGGGAAGGTCACGGGCTCTTAGACTATTATGAGGGTTGTTTATTCACGATAAGATAAAAATAAAGATAAAAAAATTTGGAGGCACAAGATTATTTCATCGTAAGTAAATAAATTATATATTCACTGCTAGGCGGTTAATATCGAGAAGAAGTTCGTTCAATAATCATACGCATAAACCGAACATATGTAGCGCCGGAAACATATACAGGTATAGTCCGTTCTCGAAAGGTTGAGCACATAGTAGGCGTTTCTTTGCTGTCATAACGAAAAATAAAATCCACGTTGCCGAATGTACCCGGCTTCGTCCGACGAGCTTGCGAGTTATCAGAGAACTCTATGCAATATTGACAACATTGCGTATCAATCTGACAGAAGAATATAGAACATAACCTAGAATTTTAATATACACAGTGGAATATGCCAAATTTCCATGGCCAACCGACGGCTCAACCTTTCGTGAATGGACTATAGACACAAAAACATGTAAAACGCTATAGTCTTGAAGCCTTTGTCCAAGAAATAAGCATTTTCAGTTGAATAAAAAATATCATGATTATAGAAAAAATTACCGAATTATTATGGTGTAGATATTTCTGATTTTTTCAGTTCAAACAATATTTTATTCATACATTATGTAATTTATCCATCTTATGAAAAAATTCACACGTATGAATTTGATGGACAATCTTTTGAGGTTTGCAAGTGAAGTCAAAATGTCATGTATCCGAAAATATTTTGTTCACTAAAATGATTTAAGATGTCTGAAGACACTTGCTCTTTTCGAATTAATCTCTCACGATTGATTCGTGGCTTATGTTTTTCGACAGATTTTCAATTAATCAAAACTTATACAACTCAAATTCCCTCCACATAATTAATTTCATATTCCATCTGATATAAGATATCATCAAAATTGTATTATTCATGAGTCTGTTTATGTTCATTTTGGGTAACTTCTACATAGCCAATTTCTTCTCTGTCTATTCAGTGGAATCCTCCGAATTGATTTCGAATGTAGGAATTCTAAAGGGAGAGGTGGCAATATTCCTCTATCACAAAATGGCGTTGCTCTACATTGAATGTTCCAAACAAATATAAATAATTTCATTGGCTCATATAATGCAACCTATATTATACATACAAGTTCTGTGGTTGCCAACATACGAGAAACCGCCTGACCGGTATTACCCGGCTTGCCGGAATTCCCCGACTTTCCCCTATTCTTCATGACTGTTCAAATTCATCATGGCTTACTTTTTTAGAGGAATAACGAAATTTGGTGGTGTAGTGTTAACCGAACCATAGAAAATGAAATCAGAATATTGAAAAGAAATTTTTATATTTCCTCATCCGATCGAATTATTTCGATTATGAAGATTCATCTGTTCTAAATTTCAACAGGATCTAATAATCACAACCATTTAATTAGTTTTTTCCTGAAATATCCATTCATTCGAATAATTCAGCATTTGTCAATTCGATCGAGCTGAAATTTTGTAGTAAAATGTTCAATGCCAATTCAAAGCAGTACGGATACATTTGTAAGAATTGCGTCAACATAACCATAGAAAACATTATCGGAATTTCAAATTTATTTTATATATTTTCATGCCAAACTTTCGACTGAAATGAAATCGAGTTTGAGGATGTATATTGGCGAAGTGAATGATCATCATGCAAATTTTCGAAAGGATTGTGAAATTGAAATCATAGAATTTTTATTGTTTCAGTTATCGATTTTTTACATTTTAGATTTAAGAATTATTTCCAGAATATAATTTCCATCGTGCTGAGATTCGGCATTCATATATTGAGTATCAATCTCAAGTCCAATACCTACAAAATTTTGAAGTGAAAGCCCTCTTGCTCCACCATGGAACGAGCGTTCAAAAGCTCCTGCTCAAAGCTTTTCTTAAATTTGTTTATATTTATTCCAAATTTGACAGGTATTGGTCGAATTTCGCCGAGGAAACTATAATTATGAATGAATATGTAGTATTACAAAGAACGTCTAATTATTACTAGGATGCAAACTGAATATGTTTTCTAATGGAAGAAATAATTTCAAGGTAAAATTTTTACACAACTGATTTCATCAATTCACCAAATTTATGTAGAATATTTGAAAAGATGTCTGGAATTTTTACGTTTAATTTAAATTTGAATATGGAACATTTTTTCACCAGACTTTGTAGCCTCATTAATTAAGTTAATAGACTAAGAACGTATTTGTTAGCTGTTCAACCATTGGTTGTATTTCTACCTAAGACAGCATACGTGCATTACACAGGGTGTTCGATAGCTGCACAGCCAAACTGTAATATTATATCTAAAATGGAATTCTAATCATAAAACAGAGAATAAATTTTTTCCATATCAAGCTTCGTTTAGGAGATATTTGAAAAAACTTTAAAAAATGCATGTTATGGATATTCTACAAAATTTAAAGGTAAACATGTAGGAATTGGAAGGCGCGGTCCAATTCATTGGCCTGTAAGGTCGCCGGACCTTAACCCTTTAGACTTTTACCTATGGTGTCACTTGAAACAACTAGTTTATGTTAAACAAATTAATACCATTGAGCAGTTATCAGAAAGAATTTTTAATTCAGTGCATACTATTCAATAAACTGTAAATTTTGAAGAAGTTTATAATTCACTTGTTTTGCGTTGCCAGGCATGTATAAATGTAAATGGTGGTGTTTTTGAACATTTACCATAGTTTTTTATTTATATACATAAATATTTATACCATTAATAAATGTTAATTAAAATATTGAAATATTTTTTATAAGTTGAATATCTCCTAAACGAAGCTCGATATGGAAAAAATGTATTCTTTGTTTTATTATTAGAATTCTATTTTAGATATAATATTTCATTTTGGCTGTCCAGTTATCGAACACTCTGAAAGAATACATACGTACATCAAAATGTTAGGAGTATTCCATCTCAGCAACTGTTTAATTCACATGTAGAAATATTGATATCAGACGAATTGGCCGAAAAGGTTGAAATGAAACCAATATGAGAGCAGCAAAAAAGCAATGGGTTGGCTTTAAGCTGGCAGAAAATTGGATGTCTTATGTTGAGTTTCAGTGCATAAGTTTTTATTTTCTTGTGAAACCATAAGAAATATATCTTTGTTTGACTTTTTATTGTTATATTTTCCCAAATTATATTTGCTCTTTTATTTTCTGTACCAAATAATAAAATTATGGCACATTTTAGAAGGGAGCCTAAGCGGGGATTTCGGGATTTACTACAGCGCGGCAGATTAATATACAGGGAAGTCCTCGTACCCGGTTGCGTACTTCCACCAAATATGAGCCCTGTATACAGTGTGTTTTATAACACATGGTGGAAATGTTGACCGCTATTCGTCAATCTAACATTTCTTGATTTCACGAAATATTTTGAGTTTTTTCTCTGAATTGATCATTATTCAGTTTTCCTTGTAGTCTCATCACATTTAACCACATATTCGGAAAGGGCAATGAATTTGCTGCAAGATAAGAGAGTCTGTATGCAGAAAACACTCTTATCGCAGGAGTGGTAAGGAGAAGAATATCACGATTCCGAAGTTGACAAAATCAGTCCTATTTTTCCAATGGTTCTTTCGATGATAATTATACACACGCTTTCTCTCCAGTTAAAAATACCTCATTTGGTATACTTTCGAATAGCCTATCGACTTTTGTGCTAGCTGCTCATTCTCCGCTATAATATCAAGGCTAACATGATAACAATTTATGAAAATACCATGTATGACAGAATAAAACACTCATGCGACTATTGTTTCTCATTTCCAACATGAGTTAACATGCGGTTGGCAGTCATGAGAGACCAACTTTTCGGACCATTTATACTTACCGATCACTTTGATGCTGAAGAATTCATCAGAGTAATCCAGAGCATCTTGACAGACATTTTCGATGAAATGCACCTGTCCAACAGATAAATTGTCTAGTTTCAAATGAATAGCTGCCCACCACATAATAGTCGTAATGACAAGATCTATTTAATGAATATGTTGCGATACAATGAATTGGAATATACGGTCAGATGACCACCGAAGAGCCCCGATCTTACTCCGTTGGATTTTAATTTCTAGGAAACTTTGAAAGAGAAAGTATATCTGATTCGCTTTCAGGCTCGGGAGAATCTCATCTACAGAATAAAATTGTGTTGTGCAGAAATGCGTCAGAATCGCTGTGAACTTTGTATAGTTGTAGTTATAAGTAATCACTAATTAACAAATTTGAGCTTGTAAATTTTTACTATTCCTATACAATGTGAAGATTTTCAACGTGGAAATAAAGAATTATTATTATCACATTTTGAAATTTTTCTCGAAATCCTGGCGTTTTATTAAAAATTAGCAAAGGACAAAAAGTTTGACAATAGATTGTTGTTCTCAAAAATATCACCATTTTTTGACATTTCAAATTAGTTATCTAAAAAACTTGGTCCTAAAGATGATAGGTCACTCGGATAAGCGTCTCCGAAGGGATTCCGGAAGGAAAATATCAGTAACAGATTAGATATGACTGAAACCCCTCTATACCACGATACACAAACACCGGTATGCCGACGCGCATCGAGAGTGACGTCACTGGGAACATTTCCATAGCATTTGCGTGATAGAAGTGTTAGAACTCGAGAGAATTGATTAGAATTTGTTCCTAATATTCTCCCAATGACGTAGATGCTCGCGCCGGACGAGTTAAGACCACGAATCTGGCATACCGGTGTTTGTGTATCGTGCCAAATTTTGCGCAGTTTGCACAGCCGAAGCCTGGGATATGAAAGAAAGAATTTCATTTCAGGTGAAATTCCTGAGGCTATAATTCCGAAATTGCATACTATTGGATGAAAATGAAAAATACGGGTCGGCAAATTTCGTCTCTTCAATCATTGGTTAAATTTGTTGCATTGATTTCAGGACAGGACTTTATAGCTTTACATAAAACATAAAAATTTAAAAATGTTTAAAATATTATAAGGGGCCATCCATAAAGTACGTCACACTAATTTCATGAGTTTTTGAGGCCCCCCCGTCCTTGTCACAGGTGGTCACATTTCTCATCATTATAACGATTATGCAAAAATAAAATTTCCACGCTCGTAGACAAGAAAAAAATAAGTGGTAAAATTTTGAGAATTTTTTTGGTGCTGATTTTTCTATCATTACTCGAAAACCACTGAAACTTAAAATTTTTGAAGTTCTAATCCAAAAACTAGACACTTGGAGCTACAATTTCATTTTTTTAAATTCCTTGTACGACCATTCCTCTCAAAGTTACGGCATGTTGAAAATTGCCAAAAAATTTGGAATTTTTTTCTGATCCTTTAATTTTTTCCAGTAGTGTATGTTTATATCCACAAAATAGCACAACTAAAAAAACGACGTCGTTCACTCAGCGAAAGCAAATTGTCGAATGAAAATATAGAAACAAAAATATTACCTACGCGAGGTTTGGCGGCATTAGTCAAAGGGCTCGTCGGCGATCGGCACGTGTCAGAAGCGGCTATGAACTTGTCAACAAAACAATTTAAACCGTATTGCCCTAAGATAGAGTTTGACATATTTTTTAGTTTAATTAATATTTCAAATTACGTGATTAGTACCTCTAGATTTTGAAATGTGATGTCACGAAACTTAGGACCCCTCCCACCCCTTGTCACACCATGTCACACTTTGTCGACCCCTCCCCCCCCTTTACGTGTGACGTACTTTATGGATGGCCCCTTAATGAAGTGAATAGAAAAAGAAAAGCTTTTCAAAATGATTTATTACAATTATGGAACAATAATTCAAAAAAATTAAGAATAAGTTATCAAATAGTGTTTAATGACTAGCTGCAGTGAAAGTACATCATGGGGACTATTTTTCACTTTACCAGGTCGTTAGATATCACGAATCACTTTCAATCTGATTATCACAGATAAGTTATAGACAGTAGCTGCTGAATTATCACTGAAGAGTTGGTAGCGGAACAGGAAATAAACAACGATTGACTCTTTGGTAGGTGAACTCAGAATCTAGAAAAAAAATTAACAATTAATTAATGATCAACATGAAATCAAAAAAACTTTAATATACAGAGTGGAGTACTTTTTCAGTGGATTCTACTTTTTTGACAAGTGATGGATATTTTGGAACACAAAACTCATATATACAAAATAAAAAATCCTTTCGTTGTTGACGTGAAATACTTGATGATAGAAGATTCAATAAATTGTTATTTAGGCTATTATTATCATATTTATTTCTTTGTTCAGCGTTACGGCCAGCCTCCGCCAGTCGTCGTTAAGAAAACACTTTATGGCCGTATTCATAGTTGGCCCTTGACGGTGACTGAGTGAGAGAACATAAGGAGTGAGTGGAGTGTGATTTTTGTCAGCATTATTTTGAGGGTAGGCGCTAGCACCCTTGAAGTGAGTATACGGTCCTCCTGAGAGGCTCTCTTCTGTCCTTCAGAATATCTTCTGGTTGAATTTTGTTCACATCAACGTAGCATATTGAACTGACGAAGAAATGAAGAATAAAAGTTCAAAGTTTCATCGAGAATTGAAGATTTCGATCATATTTTCGAATTAGATAGTGAAAATGAGAAACTCAACAACAACCGTGTATGAAAAAGTTCATACGAGGTATGAAAAACTTTTCTCTTTCACTGGAATATTATTTACTCCATAGTTTATACTTTTCACTTTCACTTCCTCAACTGAACAACACATACAGGTTTGGAAAATTCACTCGGAAACATAGGATTTAACGTGCAAATCTCCAAGTCTGGCTCCAATGGAACAGTGGAAGAATCTAAACATCAGTACGATGGCATATGGAAAACACATCAGGACCACGATACACAAACACTGGTATGCTGACGCGCATCGAGAGTGACTGGTGAACATTTCCATAGCATTTGCGTGATAGAAGTGTTAGAACTCGAGAGAATTGATTAGAATTTGTTCCTAATATTTCCCGATTCGAATAATTTTACCATTCCAAACGTGGACAGCATAAGGTCACATCAGTTTGGAAAGGCATTAGATTCTCCGCAAATCAATTATGATCAATTCAGAAGGAAAAATTCAAATAATGAAATCGTGTCGATTCAATTTGAATAGGATTATTCTTCTGAATTGCTCATAATTGATTTGCGGAAAATATAATTACTTTTTAAACTGATATGCTTTTTCGCCGCCCACGTTCAAAATGATACAATTACTTAGTTTGAATATTCTGCTCGGCGTGCACTTCTTGCTCTCAGCTGGTCTTTTATTAAGCTCTCTCCGCTCACTTCACTCTGCATCGTGATCTTTCATTATCAGAGCGAGCAAGAAGATCAGATATATTCGCTCCCGCTCAAAAGCGAGAGCTCTTCCAAATGTCATTTTATTCTAACCTAAAAGTTAGTTTAGGACAGTTTAGGTTAGTTATTATGTTCTGGATGTTTTAACGAAAGATGAAACTAATTCTGTTTTTACAATATGTGGTACCCCCCGAAGCAGAGACGCCGTGTCAGAGCAAAAGACAGCAAATAATAATATTGAGGTTACGAATTCCTTTGACTTGACAAGCTTTTGCGCCTGAGCGTTCTTTTCTTATTTTCACTCTACAACAATGTCACGACGTCACAGATAATCTTGCTCGCTCCGCAGATCATATTTTCAGACTAAGCAAATCATTTGAATTGGGGACGGCATCCCCACCAAGATTCCAGCGTTCGTTCTGCATGTCTTGATGTGTTTTCCATATACCATTGCAGTGATGTTTCGATTCTTTCACTGCTCCATTGGATTCTTCCACTCTTGACTTGTATATTATGCCTGTTGAACTAAAATTACTAAATAAGAAAATGCGAAATTTGAATTCATTTCTTCCCTCTTGCAATATAGACTTCGAATGTTTGAGATTAGTCAAGAAAAATACCATAAAATCATAGTTTATTTTGCCATCCTAAGGGATACACACTTGAGGAAATAATTTAATTCAATAAAAGTTTGGGAACGTTTATGTCATGAATTCTGCCTTCAAATTTGAATATTCAAAATTCTCGGGAATTGAAGTAATGTAGTCTAAGAGCCCGTGAACCCCAGACCTTCGTTATTTTATAAAAGCTGAAAACTTGTCTACGCATGCTCCCAACACAGGTAAGAACGATAGACCAGTATGAAGTTCGGGTTACCCTGGCTTTTGGCAGGTTAACGGTACTGAAGGGTGTAAAATACTGATCTAGTTTCGGTCATTTTATAAAGTGTGATTTTTTGATATTACCTTCAGAATATCATTATGAATTACGTCATTAATTGCCAGACACTTACTATAGTGGCAACCCCTTGCCAGACACCCTTAATGTTCATTAAATTATATGTAATTCTACTTACGTTATAGTATAAAAGCTGATTTTTATATATAATACTTGGGTAATAATAAGATAATGTTTTCTCATTAGACAGACATTTTTTGATTGTGCCAACCCTTGGACAGACAAGCTTGTAGTTTAGCTGCAGGTGCGAGCGCGAGACAGTATATATAGTGAGTGCGAGTAAGACGACATGATATAATGACTTATGCGAATAAATTTTTTGGTACAGATTCATATAACTTATCATTTAAGTGAATCTCAAAAACATCTGAAGAAAAGACATTCGAAGCCACAACTGAATAAAATTGTTAAAAATTTTAATTTATTCTATTAACAATCTAATTTAGTTGTAGCATTGAATGTCTTTTCTTCAGATGTTTTTGAGATCACTTAAATGATTAGTTATATAAATCTTTACCAGAAAATGTATTTGCATAAGTCATTATAATCATGCCATCTTACTCGCATTCACTCATATATACTGTCTCGCTCTCGCACCTTCAGCTAAACTACAAGCTTGTCTGTCAAAGGGTTGGCACTATCAAATGTCTGTCTGATGAGAAAACATTATCTAATTATTACCAAGTATTAATATAAAAATCACTTTTATACTATAACGTAAGTAAAATTACATATAATTTAATGAACATTAGGGTGTCTGGCAAGGGGTTGCCACTATAATAAGTGTCTGGCAATTAATGACGTGAATTTTAATGATTTCCTGAAGGTATATCAAAAAATCACACTTTATAAAATGACGAAACTAGATCAGTATTTTACACCCCTTTAATACCGTTTACCTGCCAAAGCCAGGGTTACCCGAACTTCATAATGGTCCATCCTTCTTACCTGTGTTTGGGAGCATGCGTAGACGAGTTTTCAGCTTTTATAAAATAACGAAGGTCTGGGGTTCACGGGCTCTTGCTCTAATGCGTATCAAAGACCATAATCGTCATTTATCAGCGTGGCCAAGACTACTTCACAACAAGAATTTCACTCACGTAAGGACGTTTGGATTACGCTTTAGGAAATTGGCGCTAAGGGTGAGTGGAGAGTTGCTCTTACCGAAGTACACTTGGACACTCATCTTGAGTGATGACTATGAATACTTCCCTTAGACTCTTTCCTTTCCGAGAAGCATATTTTATTCAGGGAAATTAAGCAGCCGAAAATGTTTTTCAAATTGATGTAGAAAGAATACAACAGCTATTTCAACAAGACTAAAGAAAAATATCTAATTGCTTTTGGGAGAAAAAGGATCAGAGCAATACCTTAAAGAGAATGAGAAAAAAGACAGTTTGAACTTAATTGGGGTCAACTGTTACACTACAACCTTTCAATTTTAAATAGGGAAATCATTATAAAAAAAAGTTTTCAGAAACATTTCTGGAGCCTGTATATAGTAATATAACTATAACTTATGTTCTCTAAATCATTATAAAAAAAAATTCAGAAACATTTCTGGAGTCTCTATATAGTAATATAACTATAACTCATGTTCTCTAAATCAATCTACAATCGTAAACTATCAAGTTCTCTATGGCCCCCAAAAGGAATGCATTCCTTTTTTTATTGTTGATCGAAAAATGTTTCAAGATATGTATTGAAATCGGAAGTATGTCATTATATGTCAGAAACAAGACACCATAGCGACTTTCGGTATTCAGCAATTGATGTTTCACGAAAAAATAAAACATGACATGTATATGAATTTTTTTCAATTTCATTCAATTTAGGTGGTATAGTACTAATCATCGAAATCTGACCACCCTAACAACTGAAGCGTGTCATATTGTCGATTCAAATGAACTGAAAATGATCAATCCCAACAATAGTCGTATTAAATTTCAAACCCCAAACTCTTGTTTCAACATCTTTATAATATTCAATCTTTCATAAGTTTTATAGCTCGAATTTCGGAGGGAAGATGCCTTCCGACGAGTTCTAGCGCTAGAAAAATAACTTTAAAAACATTCATTGTTCTGATATCATGAATTCACATTAGGTATGAGTTGATAGAATTCATAAAGAATTCAAAAGTGATATTATAGGCAGCATCTCTAATCTTAGAGAATCAGCATCTATAAATACTTAGTTTTTATGTAAAGAAACTTCATCATATGTGAATTTTAGAATATAAGATTTAAAAACTATGGCATGATAAATACCTGTATCGTTTACACTATCGTATTCTGAAGTGTCAGTTTCGTCAGGTGCTTCAAAATTTGATTCTCCAGAAGTTTCCCTCATCATTCGAAATAGTTCCTCTACTTCTCGCATCATGAGGACATGTACACTTTCATCCTTGTCTTTTACTTCTGGTCTTGCATTGTCTGGCTCACCTTCCATAAATTCTTCACTTATGTTCTGCAATTCGCTATTGTTGGAATAATTATTATCAGAACGTTCTAAACTTAAGATATCACAAATTCCTTCAAAATCATTGCTCTGGTATCTGGTTTCAGAATTATTATCATATTCGAGAACCACTTCATTCTCGATATAGCTGATGCCATGCTCCATCTCATAGAGGTTTTCATCAAAAAAATATTCTTCATGATGTTCAAATTCATGACTGTCCTCTATATCTTCAATTTTTTCTTCATTTTCAATGAACTCCTCCAAAATTGTTGGAAGTGAAGATTTTGAGTGAAGGAATTCTAAAGAAAGAGGAAGCAACATTCCTCCATCATCATAATTCTCCGCTTTCCTATAGATATTTCCATCTAAATAATCCATGAATTTTACGTAGCGTTCTCTTAGAGCTTCCCATTCCTCTCTGCATTGTTCACCTGAAATGTTGAATAGATATTTATATCTTCCGAATTGAATAGATCCTGAGAATTCTAGTATAGCATGTGAAAATGAATCTTGGTATTCAGCACAACGTGAAATGCGAAGAGTTGCAGGGACAGACCAGAGCCAAATTTTTGCGGGGAAAAAGTTTCGAAAAATTTCCAACTGTGCATTGAAAATTTTAGAAAACGAATGGTAGAAGTAAGTGATGTTGCGGTTTGTGATTCAATGTTTTTCTCCCGAGAGCGTCAAAAAAAAATTAAAATTCTGTGGTGATACTCTTACAATTCTGAATTACCAGATCAACACACTCTTCTTCTTATATCGTCTTATTAATGATTACACGGCTTCTGTTATAATTCGTGTATGATGTGCTTATATATTGCAAAATTTCATGAATATCGAATTATTACACGATTTTCAAGAAATATATATGTTGTGAAAATACTATATGGTTCTTTCGATACGAATATATTGAAAAGGCTTTGGCTCGTATGATTATTAAAACAGAAATCTATTTAAAGATGTCGACTAATAATAACATAGCCATAGAACTTTGCATTAAAAAGTTTTGAAATTATTATATATATAAATAAGCAGACAGTATTGTATGTTCTGTTTTGTAATTGTTATTGTGACAATGTTTATCTATTTTAGAGTCCCTGGAGAAGAATAAAATTATTATTCGAAAGCTTGGCTTAACAAAAAAGAGTAGTACATCATTTCTCACTATCAGTCAAATTCCCATTTAAAAAATCAATAATTTTAAGTACATCGAGACTGTTAAACAAAATCAAATAAAATATAAGTTTTTATATAGGCAAATTATTCCAGTTTTTGATATTTAGCAATCCTTTCGAAAGTTTAGTTCCAGAGTAGCAATACTAACCAGAATTTATATTTTCTTCAAAATCTTTTGATGATTCGATCGAACGAAATGTAGCACAAATATGCCTGACTTATTCAAATTTTGCCAACTTCTTCCAAAAATTCGCCAACTGCGTTGAGAATTTCACAACTGCATATTGACATTTGTCCAACTGATTCAAAATTTTACCAAATGTTTTCAACTGCTCCGAAATCTTTCAATTGCATCTATTTCGAAATTCTCCTTCGAAATTTTGTAAACTTCTACGGAAATCGACCAAATTTTTCGAAAAATTACCAACTCTGTCAATACTAGGGTCGCTCCTTGACCAACCAGACTAGAATTTTTCTGAGTGTTCTGAAATATTTCCAATTGCTTGGACAATTTTTCCAACTGATTCGAAATTTACCAACTTCTTTGAAAAATTACCATCTCTAGTCAACATTATCAAATCCATTTGAAATTTTCAAGATATTTCGAAATTTTTCCAACTGCTTTGAAACTTCTTTAAACTTTTTCGAAAATTTACCAACTACTTTGAAAATTTATCAACTCATTCATTGGCGCTTTCATGGAATGATAATCACACCCTCAATAATTTTTTGATCGGTCATTTAGGTTTATTCTCAAAATGAAATTTCATTGATTTTGGGAATTAAACTATTTGATTTTAATTTTTTTAGAATTACCTAAGCGTTCTTAGGTACATTATAGGGAAGAAAATATATGTCGAATCAATCATTAGAGAGTTATCGAAACGCAAATAGAGGCCCAACTTGAATTCATTTATTTTGACATCTGCTCATCAAAGAAATATTTTAAGGTGGCCTTTAATGAAATGCAGGCCCTCCTTACTTATTTCAAATGAAGGACCACCGTATTTACATAAAAGATACCTTATTTCGACAGTTCTTTCATCCTTTTGGGTTGTTTTATGTCAGGTACCAGGTATGAACCCTGGTCAGGTATTATTTTCCTGTTTTTGGTGTACTGATTAATTTGAAATTCGTTAGCAAAGGAGAGTCAGTAAAGCATTCGATATCGTATATTGAAAAAAATTAGTAAAAAAAAAATGAATAACGAGATCGAAAATAAATGTCTCAAATTCACTTATGAGGACGCCTAGTAATTTTACTGGGGGAAGTATTGACGAAGAATTCCTTAGGAATGCTGAAATGTGGGAGGAAATGAGAAATGGAAAATTTCATCGAATAAAAAATTGTTTTTTAGCAACCGTCTTTTTTTCTTCGAGAAATACATAGGTACTACGACTCCATCGGGAAGGTTTCGATAAATACAGTAGATAATTACTTTAGCAACGAACTAACGGCTTACAGTTCATATGAAATTAGTTATCGAAAGTTTGCATATTGTACGCACCACATACGAAAATCGTTTTCTTGGACTAGCAGACTTTCAGAAATTTGTCTTTTGGTCTAACAAAATTCTATTTTCTGGCAACACATAAATTGTCACAAGTGTCAAAATAAAGGAAGTGCCTTAATAAAGTTAACAAAAAATAAGTCGTTTTGATAGCTCAAATGTCAGACCAACGTTAAGGGATCTTTTATTACAGAATCCTTTAATAAAGTTAGACCTCTATTTGGGTTTCCATAACTCTTTATTAAATCGAATTCTTCTGCAGCCTGAATAAAAATTTTTTCTTCGGATTCATTTGAATATTTAACTCATTCAGTGCAGTTATTTTTCGACACCATTCGAATTTTTCGTGCATATGTCAATTTTTACCGATTCAACAGATCAGTATGAAGAAATTATGAATATGTAGTATTGCATATCAAATGTGAATATTTCTACTTTACTTAATACACGATAATATCAACTTGATATTTTTATAATATTCTAGGTAGAGCTTTCAACCTATCAGATATATTTTTTTTCAAATTATTAAAATAATACCTGAGAGGTAGATCTTTATAGCTCAACAAGATACGGACTAAGGATGAATGAATAATACCGAAATCAAGTAACAGGCGTGAATCAATTAAAAGTACACTCACCTGCTTCTCGATTTCTGTGAACTTCATAGGCAACATCCTCCCAAAAAGGTTTCATCTGTTTCGGGAACCTTCTGTATCGCTGGTGCCAAAGGGATGATCTTTTTTCTACCGCCCAAACCAATTTTTCTACTGCCGTTGCTTCCATTTTGAAAAATCACAGAACTTCAACTTCACTGACTGAATTCTGAATGTTAAATAACTTTTCAGGAGTCAGGTAATACTATTTAAAGAGCAGATTCAAAAGAACCCCTGTCAGTGACCAGTCACTTAACTGTACTATGACTTAATGAGTTCTTAATGCCACCTTCTTATCTGTTCTGAGTTACCTTTGAATGAAGTATTCCAGGAAGAGGTATGAGGTCTTGTAGCCTTTCCGGCTTCAACTGTTTAAACTGACCGAGCTCAGTCTTTAGAGTGGGGCAGATTTGATCTGATAATTATTTGAATGGAGAGGACTCAAATTTCCAGACAAATAACGATCCTCAACTACTTACAAGTATTTATTCACAACCATACGCACACATCTGGTTCTAAAGTAATAATTCTATAAAACAATAAAGTAATTAGCGAAGATCTCAATATGCTGATATAATTCAGAATTATGAATTTCCCTGTAAATTTTTCCGATGTTGAAAAGGTGGGTGAACTCCTCGTAGTTATCGTGATCACTCTGTATAGTCGTCGAGGGCAAAAATTGGCTGGTAATAAACTTCTTGTGGCTCCGACCAGCATATAGGTAACGTCTTCAATCCACCAAGGTCGATGGCTTCCAGATGCACGGAAACTTTATTCCTTTCAATAATTTGTCAAGAAATTCAACGATGTTACTAATTCTCAAGGGAGTTCAGAAATCTCCCAGAAAAACTGTGAAACACGAATAAAAATCAACTAGACGTCAAACATATCATAAATATTTTCCTGTCCCTGAAATAATCGAATTGACTTATCTGTCAAGCTAACAAAATCAAAAAATGTCTACAAAAAGTTCATATAAACACTTTGAAGTATTCAACGAAACTTTAGTGAACAGGAAAAATTATCTTCAGGTATTAAACTTTAATGAATTCTACAAGCACTCATACTTGAATTAATTCTGAAACAGAAAGATTTATTTAGAAATTTCCTGAAAAGAAATCGTGCAGATTGAGCAACCTAGCAATATGCAACGCTCAAAAAAAAATAATTATAAGTCGAATGATTAGGTAAAGGCATTGGATTGGCAACAGAAATTGAAAAAAAATTGGGGAAATTGTACAACCACAATAATTCAACAATGTAATACCTATATGCAGGCAATATTCGAGAAGGAAGAAAGCAACAAATCGGTATTAAAAAGATACTTACAGCTCATGAGAGTTTTCTATTCACGATAAGGTAAAAATGAAAAAATAAAAATTTGGAGGTACAAGATTATTTCAACGCAAGTAAATAAATGATATATTCATTGCTAGGCGGTTAATATCGAAAAGAAGTTCGTTCAATAATCATACGCATCAACCGAACATATGTAGCGCCGGTCATAATAAAGGAAACATACACAGGCAGACACAAATAACATGTAAAACGCTACAGTCTCAAAGTTTTTGTACAAAAAATATTAGAAAATGAGCATTCTTAAGAGAGGGTTAAATAAAAAATATCATGATTGTAAAAAAAATTACCAAATTATTATGGTGTAGATATTTCTAATTTGTTCAGTTCCAATAATATTTTATTCAAACATATATGTAATTTATTCCTTTTATAAAGAAATTCGTACGTATAAATTTGATGAACAATATTTTGAGGTTGGCAAGTGAAGTTAAAATGTCATGTTTCCGAGAATATTTTGGCCACTCAAATAATTCAAGTGCTTTTTTTGAATTATTCTCTCACAATTAATTCGTGGCTTATGTTTTTCTACAGATTTTCAATCAATTAGAACTCGAATCTCCTCCACATTTATGATCTACACAAAATTTTCTCTTTCCCTGAATAACTGAAAATACAGTGTTTACATTGCAGATATCGTCCCAGTTTAAATGCAACGAAATGCAATATAAGTTGTGAATTCTGAACATTATGAGGAGAAAATTTTTGAGTGACAACAAAGTTGTGGTCCTGAAGAAAATAGTCAGATATATCATCATATCCTACATTTTCTTTAGGCCAATTCATAATAAATTGATAATTTGTTTGGGAGGTTTGATTTTTGAACTATCGTCCAAAATATGTATATCCTCGAGAGGGATACAATTCTTAGCATCATCTCTCTTAATATCCATTAGTCCGAAGCTATATTTTCCATGGAATTTGTTTGGAAATAGTTTCAGGAAGGTTTTCCATTTTCCATTAAGTTTTATCACACCCAAATTGTATAGATTAACAAAATAATATTTCAAACAATTTCTTCGATATCCATGAGTTCGAGGTTTCATTTTTCTTGGAAATGATTAGTAAAGAAGTCTAGGGAGGTTTTTTATGATTTTAAATTTCGAATGCATTGAAATAACCTAGAAGTTTATATCTTCTATATTTACCCTGATTTGACATGAAACAGATTTCATCACTGTTAAATGATTCCTTGAGCTGGTTCGAAGGGTGGTAATTGGTGGAATATTTTCATAATGGTTGTGCATAAAAGCTCCATGAATAAGACACATTACCCCTTAATGTTCCTTTTCCTGCAAAGCTAGTCATTAGGTAACAATTAAAAAATCATTGAAAATTTAACGAGTAGGTAAATAATGTTGTTGATGGTAGGTGTGATGTTTAGCTAATATCGACCCACTTCAGCTGAACAATTAAACTCCTCAATTTTTGCCAATTGGACATAAAAAGGATTCAGTTCGACTCACTAATTGAAAAGGTTCGCTGAATTATATTTTCCGAATAATTTCAAGATATTGAAACCGATTGGATAAAACTCGAAAATCTAGCTGCCGCAATACATTAGACTTATTGTGAAACATCCTGAAGATCCCTAGACTGAAATGTTGAGATAATTTTATTGTCGAAAACTCAATACCTGGACCATTTATACTCTCCATATGTATGGATCAGCTGTAGTTTAAAAAAAACATAAATATTTTTCAAATTTTCCAGAATCTTCACGATTTTCCACATAAGGCTTCTATCAATTTTGTACAGATAGAAAAAAATTATGATTTTTAGTTCTGAAAATATTCGCGAATGATTTGCGTCATAACAAAGTTTTCAGATTTCCTCATCAAAAAATCCTCAATGAGTTTTTTTGTGCAAATGTCAAAACAACTTGACTTTGCTTTATCAGTATGATGTATGCCTAGATGATCATTTTCACACCGTTAAAAAAATTCTTTTTCTCACCATTGAAAAAAGAATTTACTTTTTTTACCGTTAAAAAAAGTCGTTTCTATAGTAACGACCGACAGATCACTGAATGCATATAAATATGGGAAGCAATATAATCACTAATTATATTTCAGACGATAAAAATGTATATTCAGAGTTGTACAAAAACTGTTGTTTGTATTCTGTGCGTAAAAAAATTGTGTTTTTATGGCACATTCCAGTGAAATTGACATTCTCATGTGCCATGAAAAAAACACTCGTTTTACGCACTTAATACAAAAATAACTATTGTGTACTAATCAAGAAATGGAAAATATAACAAAAATTAATTTCAAATTATTTGACTATTATTATTACTATAAGACAGGATCGATTTGAATTCAACTGAACTTGGGCTGTATTTTTTAGCAGTAAAGTAAGTTCAGTAGTTTCAATCCAATTTCTTATCCGTTTCTCATGGTGAAAAACACTCTATCATCTAAATATCTTCTTGAGAACATCTCTATTATTTTTCCGCAATGCGAATGGATAGGTATTGAAGGGAAAATACTACAGTTAAAATCTATGGAAGATGGATTATACGATCTAATGGGTTTGTAGTAAGTACCCCTGTCGGTTTCATCATTAAAAATCAATTTCTTCAAAACCCTCATATTTTCTGTTCAGTTTATCTGTAAGTACAAAAACTGTTGTTTGTATTCTGTGCGTAAAAAAATCGTGTTTTTATGGCACATTCCAGTGAAATTGACACTCTCATGTGCCATAAAAAAAACACTCGTTTTACGCAATTAATACAAAAATAACTATTGTGTACTAATCAAGAAATGGAAAATATAAAAAAAATGAATTTCAAATTATTTGACTATTATTATTATTATAAGACAGGATCGATTCGAATTCAACTGAACTTTGGCTGTATTTTTTAGCAGTAAAGTAAGTTCAGTAGTTTCAATCCAATTTCTTATCCGTTTCTCATGGTGAAAAACACTCTATCATCTAAATATCTTCTTGAGAACATCTCTATTATTTTTCCGCAATGCGAATGGATAGGTATTGAAGGAGAAATACTAGAGTTAAAATCTATGGAAGATGGATTATACGATCTAATGGGTTTGTAGTAAGTACCCCTGTCGGTTTCATCATTAAAAATCAATTTCTTCAAAACCCTCATATTTTCTGTTCAGTTTATCTGTAAGTACAAAAACTGTTGTTTGTATTCTGTGCGTAAAAAAATCGTGTTTTTATGGCACATTCCAGTGAGATTGACACTCTCATGTGCCATAAAAAAAACACTCGTTTTACGCAATTAATACAAAAATAACTATTGTGTACTAATCAAGAAATGGAAAATATAAAAAAAATGAATTTCAAATTATTTGACTATTATTATTATTATAAGACAGGATCGATTCGAATTCAACTGAACTTTGGCTGTATTTTTTAGCAGTAAAGTAAGTTCAGTAGTTTCAATCCAATTTCTTATCCGTTTCTCATGGTGAAAAACACTCTATCATCTAAATATCTTCTTGAGAACATCTCTATTATTTTTCCGCAATGCGAATGGATAGGTATTGAAGGGGAAATACTACAGTTAAAATCTATGGAAGATGGATTATACGATCTAATGGGTTTGTAGTAAGTACCCCTGTCGGTTTCATCATTAAAAATCAATTTCTTCAAAACCCTCATATTTTCTGTTCAGTTCATCTGTAAGTACAGGTAAAGACCCAACTCGTCGAAAAGAATACCGGCCAGGTTTCAATGGCGAATCTGCCAACGCGGCCTTTTCGATTCATATTGGCGGGATCGATTAGACATTAATAGTTATTTAATCAACTAGGTTATTAAAGACAGCGACTAATGGTCAAGATATTTTAATGCGTGAGCGGAGCGAACGCGTTAATAGTTCGAGACCATAAGTCGCTCGATTAATAACCGAGTTGATTACAAGATTTTTCCGACGATTTCAATATGAATTGTGTATAAATTCTTGATTGAAATACATTCTCATTTTGCGCAAGACATATATTTGACAATATGGAATTTCTATGTTCCAGTAGAGTTTTGACATTTCTCGTAGTGCTTCTGAATACTTTGTGTACGGTTGCCATGAGGATTGCAAATTAAAATGGCTAAAAATTTTAGCATTAAAATGGGTCATTAATGATCAATTTCGTACACATTAAAATCACCTTTTATTTCGAGGTCGGCGGAAAATGAAATTAATCAGGCAAGTTTTTGGCTGTTTATCTCGAGCTATTTTCGTAAAGAATACTTTTTCAGATTTTATTTTGTTTCCATAGTGAAATCCAAAATGACGAATGATGATTCTTCTCGATTCTTTAGTCAAAATAATTGAGGTGTTATTTTTTTATGAATCTCAGCAGGAATATCGATTGCTAGATGATCGATTGAGAATGAGATAAGCAGCGTCACCTATTGACTGGTCAAAATCGCAGACTCTGTTTTAGTTGACGACTTATGGAAAACTGAGTGGTACCTTTTTTATATTTCTTCGAGAAAATTTTTGAAACTCCCTTGTCTATTCGAAAAGGCATTATGTATTTTCTGAAATTATTTGCATAATGAGCCGGAAAACCATCTTGTTGATAACACATATCCAACCAGAGTAGGTATTTTGTTGTGTTTTTATGACAAATAGAGTCCTTTCCTTATTTTTTGAAGTTAACTGTTTCCAGAATAGGATAATGCTGATGAAAATATAAAAAATGTTAAAATCTTCAAACTAACAGAAGATATCAGTCTGCAGTGTCGACAAGTCTACAGGTGATGCTGCTTGGTTCATTAGTGAGAATTGAAGCTTTGCATTAAAAATTCGGTGCCCAGTATATTGTCATGTTTTCCAGAAATCTGTCCCAACGGCCTTCAAAGTGAACCTAATTACAAGAAAACCGGTTTACGCATAGGCAAGTTCAAATATTTTTTATCTCAAGAAAAGTTTATTCATCCCGCCAATAAAACAGAGGGGTTTTCTGCAGTGTTTGATTGTTTTATAAGCATTCTTAGATTTTTATACTTCATTTTTGCTTGTTCTTTTTTTTCACAGAATTTCTCCTAATTCTTGATGAATACTCAATCTTTATAATATAATTGCATAAAAAGTGATATGAGTGAGTGAGTTCTAATGTCATTAGTAAATAAAATGTGAGATCGAACAGAGTTGAAATCAAGCCACATTCATGAGGAACATTATACAGGGTCTTTCACGAGGAACCTCACCCATATTTATACGGGAAACTACTGAACGTATTTTCATGAAATTCAGCACTTATAAGTATTTCACGATGCTGATGAAATCTAAAATATTTTCAAGGCATGAGCACCTCCGGTTTTTCCGGAAATGACGACAATTTCCGTTTTTCGAATTAGAACACACCTTTTTTTATTGCAGAAATAGATTCCTTAGCAAATTTCAAGTTATTTTGATGTAACATTTTTCAGTTTTGGTTGGAAAATTCTCTCTGAGCGGGAAAATACGAAAAAAAAATCGAAAATAGAGCTCCGCTGAAACAAGAATAACTTCGAGGTTTTGAATGGAAGATTTTCATTTTTGGGATTTTTCAAGATGTAAGATTGATGTATCCACTTTAAAATCGAAATCGCGATTCATGATACAGGGGTGAAAAAATCGCTTTTAAAGTTAGGGATCAATTTTTTCAAATTAGAACCCCATTTTTTTATGGCAGATATTGAATCTACGTTAAAAAATAATGTGAGTGTATGCATCACACCCTTGCCCTAAAGTGGATATTTTCTGAGGTATTCACAAAAAACTGTTTTTCGTCTTGAATTTTCAGCTATTTCTTTTCCCTTCACGCAAAAAGATGAAATTTTCAGGAACTGTTACTTAAACCATGTTTTAGATTTTACTACCCTAATATGCAAGAGAAAAACTTACAGGTTGTTCCTAAAAAGATGGCGAATTTTGATTCGAATTTGTATCGGATACCTCTTTATTTCAACTAATTGGCCATCGGTTTTCTCTTAGTGATAAATAAATAATTCCTTATGAACCATATGCAAAAACTTACCATGTTTTAGATTCTCTTTTTAATGATAGATATCATTAATTTGGCAATGTAATTAATGATATCTATCATTAAAAAAGAGAATGTAAAACATGGTAAGTTTTTGCATCTTTTTTAATGATATATATCATTAATTACATCTGCCAAATTAATGATATCTATCATTAAAAAAGAGAATCTAAAACATGGTAAGTTTTTGCATATGGTTCATAAGGAATTATTTATTTATCACTGGAGAGAAAACCGATGGCCGATTAGTTGAAATAAAGTGGTTTTTCCGATACAAATTCGAATCAAAATTCGCCATCTTTTTTAGAACAACCTGTAACTTTTTTCTTTTGCATATTAGGGTTGTAAAATCTAAAACATGGTTTAAGTAACAGTTCCTGAAAGTTTCATCTTTTTGGCGTGAAGGGAAAAGAAGTAGCTGAAAATTCAAGACGAAAAACAGTTTTTTGTGAATACCTCAGAAAATATCCACTTTAGGGCAAGGGTGTGATGCATACACCCACATTATTTTTTAACGTAGATTCAATATCTGCCATAAAAAAATGGGGTTCTCATTTGAAAAAATTGATCCCTAACTTTAAAAGCGATTTTTTCACCCCCTGTATCATGAATCGCGATTTCGATTTTTAAAGTGGATACATCAATCTTACATCTTGAAAAATCCCAAAAATGAAAATTTTCCATCCAAAAACCTCGAAGTTATTCTTGTTTCAGCGGAGCTCTATTTTCGATTTTTTTTCGTATTTTCCCGCTCAGAGAGAATTTTCCAACCAAAACTGAAAAATGTTACATCAAAATAACTTGAAATTTTCTAAGGAATCTATTTCTGCAATAAAAAAATGGTGTTCTAATTTGAAAAACGGAAGTTGACGTCATTTCCGGAAAAACCGGAGGTGCTCATGCCTTGAAAATATTTTAGATTTCATCAGCATCGTGAAATACTTATAAGTGCTGAATTTCATGAAAATACGTTCAGTAGTTTCCTGTATAAATATGGGTGAGGTTCCTCGTGAAAGACCCTGTATTGCATTCTAAATAATCCGTTCTCGAGAATTGACCATCAGATGTTTCCAATACTTAGTGAGAACAATTTCAGGTTTAGGCAGTATATAGAAGGACGTAACATGCAATTTGAAAGTGTGAACGGATGTTCGAAACAAATGTTTTGCGAATATGCAATATAATTCTGGCGAATAAAAAATAGTATTAGATGAAAAGAGTGAGGATCGTCTCAAATATTAAATCTTTAATAATGAAAATATAATTTTTTTGTCGAATTCAAATTATAAGCTCAATTCACGTGCCCGAAATTGATCAGTAATGTCCCATTTTAATGCATAATTTCAACTAGTTTAATGAATGATTATCATGGGCAACCGAAAATAAAGTATTCAGAAGCAAACCACTGTACATGGAAATTTACCTTATACCAAATGTCTCTTTTATTCAAAATAAACATGTATTTCAATCCAGAATTCATACTCAATTCTTAAAACGGTCGACGTAAAAAACCAACTCGTTTATTAATCTAGCGATTAATGAATGTTGGCTATATTTCAAATCGGAAATACTGTGAGTTCTCGATAATGCCACATACATTTTTTTTAGGATTTGAACAGACATTCAGTCATGTTCAAAATCAAAGGTTTCGCCCAATAAACTACGCAGGCCTGTAGATATAAATATTTTACCAAGTGGAATCACTAAATAAGGATGACTGAATACAAAGAAGAGAACTTAATATTCTATGTAATTTAAGTGGTACCTGAGCGTAATGACCAGTTGGTCAGTCAAATATCCAACATTCAGTAAAGGCAAGTGTTACCTACAAGTCCCTCTCGAGGAATATTAGTTACTTGTGAAAGTGATTGAAAAAAATTGTTTGTGCTACCTAAAGTATTGTGAACCTTTCAGAAAAATGGCGATTTTCAGACCAGTTATTGAAAAGGTGAGTATATTTTAAGTAACGGTAACATATTAATCCTTTTTTGGTATAATTAGGATTGATTTAACTCATTGGGAATTATATGAAGAATCAATTCAGGTGCGAACCATATTCTTGAATTATTTTTTGTTTCGATCGTAATGAGATTCAAAATTGCTCTTATCATTCATAATGAATCTATAGATATTTTCTTATATCAGTTCGAACATTTATATTTGTATGCATACGGAATAATATTTAAAATATGTGTTTGAAATTCTACGAAGTTTATGTCATTTTACGCGACTATCTAGTGGAATAATATCGCCCCATGTCAGAAAAAACAGGGTGTTTCAGAATTGATGCATAAAGTTTGAGGGGATGACTCCTCAGATCGTTTTTTGACAAAAATGTAGGTCCGAAAATGCATACAATATACAGGGTGTAGAAGATTTTTTCAACACTGACCAAAAACTAACAATTATTTTGGAATTCTTCGTTCAATTTGTGACAAAAAATTTCACCGGTTTTTTTTCGAGTGAGGTGTCGTTTTGGAGCGCTCGTTCTACTCAAACGAGTGCTTTATCGCCTTGCCCAAATGTAATTTTTGAATTTTGAGCAAAAAATGATCTTAAACGAAAGCGTTCGACTACCTGATCACGAATCCGTGGTCAGATTCAACTCTGTTCGTGGGGCCGTCCGTCTGTCCGTTAGCACGATAATTTTCGAAGAGATTATCCTAGAGAGTAGAGATTTTCAGGGTTAGTTCGGTTCCAAAAAGCCTCGGTTGAGTTCGTTGATCAGAACAATCGTACAGGGTGTTACATAAAATATGGTCATTCTTGTTCCTCAATATCTCAGACAAACCCATTCGAAATGAAATTTGCGGCCACATGCAAGATGATCATAATAAGAAGTGTCATGCAAAATCTTGTGACCATAGTAATAATAAAATCATATATAATTCAATTGGAGTATTGGAAAGAAAAATCTCAATTTTTCCATAACAAGATTTTAGTGTTTATCCAAAATATTTTTCCCATCGTGTTGAGATTTTTCATTAATATATTCAGTATTAATCTCAAGTTTTGTTTTTATTCACCTCACTCGAAAATATTTTAAATTTTCAAAGTTTTTGACAAATATGTATGACTGTCAATTTTTCTGCCCTGTTGGAAAGCTATGACAGAACTGCTGCATCGTAAGTTGAACTCATTAATTTCCGATATTTTTTCACGGATTTTTCTCTTCCTCCGTTGCAGTTTTCTTGTTACTTGGCTCCCGGAGATAGTGATGTATTAACTCACCGAAACTAGTCGAGCGGACGTGTTTTTTGAGATAATAGCCTCATTGTTCCACCAATGAACGAGCGCTCAGAAGCACCTGCTCAGGGCTTTCTCGAATTTTTTCTAGTGATATAAAAAAATGTAACATCTTAACTTAGCGTCTCTACTACATAATGTGTTACAGTAACTAAAAATATGGTTTATTCTCTCACATTAAAACGTCATTCCACAGATAAAAAAAGGCGAAAGGAATTTTTGTCACAAACTGAAAGAAAAATTCCCAAATAATTTTTAGGTCGAAATATTTCAATAGCCATTATCTTGGAAACAATACATTTCCTGACCTACATTTATGGGAAATATTTTCCATGAAATGATCTGATGAGGCACCTTCTTAAATGTTTCGCATCAATTCCGAAACACCGAAACAGTTTATTCAAGTCTGACGTGTTCACTACTTTTGTGAATCAACGATAGTGAAGAATGTTTTCCTACATAGTTTCAATGACACTTTATTTGAACAATGGATTTGTCCATTAGACCGAAAATAGGTTCAGAAGATATAAATGATATTCGAAATGCCATTTGGGGTTTTTACCGGTTACAGGTAATTAGTTTCATATTGACATAATAACTTTCTTCTTTTCTCCTACGCAGTTTGCTAATATTTTAGAATCATTCTGCATCGTGATGTCAAAAGTGTATAAGCATTACCTACTACTAGGAAAATATTGAATTGAGAGCTTTTTAATTAGGAGAAAACCGGATAGATGCCTCATTTCTGAATTTATCTCATATTTTTGAAAAAATTGATTTTATATGAGTAAATTCAATGAATGTAGGTAGACCCATCACTTGACTCCAAATACAGAGTTTTGTCTGATATAGCAATCTCAAATTTCACAAAAATTTGATTTTTGTGGAACCATTTCTTTGAGGATAGATGCCTACAAGTATATATATGGATAGTTTTGCCATACCATGAAAATACTGGGTGCCCTTTATACTGTGTACACCAAAAACCCGACTAACTCCAATGAAGTTTTCTATGCTTAAAACAGCAACTTTATCTACGAAACATGGGTCGAAATAACAACAATTGTGCATTTTTAATGGAATTTCAAAAGCACATATTGAATCGAAGAAGATAAGGTTTTAGGTTTCCGCATCTTGAGCAGAAATTAATCGATTGAAATTCCTATTTTTCGGTATATTCTGTTGATTCTCTAGGTTTATTTATCTATCTCATCGAAATCTGCTTCCAGTGGCTCTGTTGTTTCCTGGCATCGTTCTGTAGTTCTGCTACTATTAGTGAAGAGTGCAAGTTAATACACAAAACATAGCGGAACAACAAAAATATTTAAAAAATTAACACTCAGACCATAAATGGGTGAAGAATGTATGGGAGGATAGATGCCATAAGGGGCACCTATCGAAAAATCAGGGCAAAATTGTTTTCGATAGGAATAGATGTTCATGAATATTTTGAATAAATTAGGAAGAAAACAGTATCTATGTATACTCAGGTGTACAATCACTGTATTGACATAATAAAAAAAATAACTGAATTTATTACCACTTCAAAAGTTATACAGCGTCAAATACTTACCTCTGAAACTTTGGCGTGTTTGTGAAGTTCGCTGCGGAGATGATCGCACATACTAGCGAAAAACGACCTAAATTTACAGTAACCCTCACAAAATTAAGGTCCAGGGTGAATGTAGCACATACTCAATTTTTTGTAACGTGTTTCGGAAGTTAGGTATTTTTGAAATGGGGCATCTATACGGGTTTTTCCCTATATCTTTCCGAACATATCTACTTTCGTAAGATCCTCTTTCCCGTTTAGTGCACAGTAAGTGTGTATTGCGCAAAAGTTTCCAGATACCCTATGTAAAATTGAGACTACATATTTTCTATCAACATTTATAGTCCATCCAAGTATAATTGACAACTTGGTATTGGCTGTAAAAATCCGAAATTAATTTTATAATCGACCATACAGTAATAGTAGTGTTCTTTCGTACTGATTGAACTGATGGAACTTATGTGATTTAGTGAAAGTAATTTTGCAATCAGAATACATTCAACCACTGAATGTCCGAAAGAATGCGCTCAGTTTGATCTTTATTATATGTTCTGTTCTGAACTGGTAATAAACTCTCTGATTTGCCATCTTCAGTTACAATTTATGTTTTCGACTGGATTATTAATTCATCTATCTCTATAAATGTCAGTGTGTATAAAATTCTTATAGACTTATATGTCAATGAAAATACTGTAACTTCTAACTTCAAATTTTGAGGTTAACTTTCAATCTGAATTCAAATGCTATATAAGGAATTCCGCGATTAGAATAATCACTTGCAATCACTTTAGAGTTATGGAGGGGGGAACTGATTGAAAACGAAAGAACGATCGCTTCAACTGATCTTTCTGATTGGAGTTATATAAATCACTTCGTTCAGTACGAAGAACATCACTAATATTACGTCATGAATTCAGGTTGCTGTAGTATATACACTGACAAAATTCGATAATTCATTTTGTTATGATTAGGCTTGGTTTAGATCGAACATAATAATTTTGATCAATTTTGAACACTCGTCTATTAGTTCTGAGTATACAGATGTGGTAGAAACGGGATGGAACAGGGGAGTTTCAGTGTTAAACTCACGCTGGTTCGGAGTCCAGTGGAGCAGTGGAAGAATCGAAACCTCGGAGCGATGCGATATTGAATAAGCGGCGGGTCTGTTGGAATGGCAGTCTGTAGTGGTAGTGGGGGATGGCGCGCAACGATCTAGGATCGAATCATTCGAATCGAAGAAGAATCAGTAACACTCGAAACGGGAGATGGATAACGTCGTATGTC